>CM028344.1:48958793-49418026 GCA_016618105.1 Dendrobium huoshanense
AGTGGACAGAGAGAATACTTTCATCCACTAACAACGATCAAGACAAGAACACAATTTGACTACGAATGTGGCATGAGATCTCCAATGTACCCATGAATAATATTCATCTCTATCATATTTGCAAAGTAGGGATAATTTCAATGAAGGGATATTCATGAATAACATAAGGGAGGACATGCAAAGAATGCAGCA
This sequence comes from Dendrobium huoshanense, assembly GCA_016618105.1. Lineage (NCBI taxonomy): Eukaryota > Viridiplantae > Streptophyta > Magnoliopsida > Asparagales > Orchidaceae > Dendrobium > Dendrobium huoshanense. The sequence goes on from CM028344.1 coordinate 48,958,986, forward strand.
GTTCTCCAATTTATATTAGAGTAAGATAATGATGGTTTTTATGACAGTCATGCAGGAATATGGAGTAAAATACAATCTCCACCCGCATGGGCCCCGGAGAGCGTGTTATTGTTACACACGTAACATTTAGGGATGTTGCGTGGGTTATCAAATTTTAAACCCGATCCTCCTTAATAGGTAAAAGGAGTCGATAGGATTTAATTATAAAATGCCCCCAACACCCGCATGAGCCCCGGTGAGTGTGTTATTGGTACACACGTGACGTCTAGGGATGCTGCGCGGGTCAATAAGTGAATTCAAGTTCGAACCCGATCCTTCTATACGAATCAATAGGAGTCGACAAGGTTCGAACTATTAAGCAAATATAAGGTTGTGACGACCGGTATATTTGTTTTAATACATTCATATTAGGCCTTCAAGGACTATAACAATATGAATTCACTAACAAGGGGGCACAAAGCCTACGAAACCCGATCCCCTATTAGTAAGTAATAGGGTCGACAAGGTTAAATCCATAAAGAGAAATAACCCCAAACACCCCGATGATGGTCGTGTTGAATGCAGATCTCAACCGGAGGGGTTCCCAAATACTTTCAAATGCCTTCCAAGCTCCACCCAAAAATTTAATCCAAAAAAAAAAAATCTCAAATCTCAAAATCCCAAAATTCCAAAAAATTTTAAAATTGTAATAAAATCATCAACAACATAAAGCAAAATCCACCCACCTTCCGCAACAGTCTGCCGGGGTGAACAAATTCAAATTTACCTCAGCTCACAAAGAGTCAAATGCCTAGTCGAAATATTACTAGGATCCATTCTCAAACAATCTCCTGCCAGTAAGGACGTGATACGTGTCCTCTAACCGGCAGTTTTGCCGCCAAATGGCACCGCAGGATAACAGTTATGACCCGGGGCCCTCTGAACCGAGTGATTTTGACGCCAAATGGCACCACGCAATACCGGTTATGGTCAGAGCCGATACGCTCCTTATTGACATCAAATCCTTGAGATATGAATCAATAGGATATAATCGATAGGGTATAAAGCCCTCTATTAGCTAAGGTGGATTCAAATTTGTCCCCTTAGGCAAATATCCAACCCAGTCTACAAGGTCCCCTTGGACAAAGCAACCCATGGCTGCCGACAAGGATCCTTCTGTCAGCTTGGGTCGACTAAAGTATACCAGGGACCACGATGGCCCGGGACGACGAAACCATGGGATCTTGATCGGGTCTATCATCCATTCCCCCACCATTCGCTTTAAGTGCAAGATGGTGCAATTTTTGTTTTAAATATCAACTCCATCTAAATATCCAGACTTTTCAAATCACAAACCCATTGCTGCTACTATATGCCAGATAACACGTATTTCTATACGTATCTGATTGACGACTAGCTTAATCGAAAGTTCTCTCTCGTGATCGAGAGGGGTAATTAATTATAGGGGCTTGCGCCTATAGGAAACCAGAACTCATATCATAAAGTCCTCGCAAAATGAGGGCGAAATCTCTAGGTAGTATTTTATCTACAAACTCATCTGCCTTCCAAAATTTACCCCGGAACTTATTCCGTTAAAACTCCCTCGTTGAATAAAAAGAAAAGCGGGCGGAGGCCGGGGCCGAATTTTCGAAGCCCACATATCATTCCTTCTATTGAATAGTTGAAACTTCATGAGCTAGACAATTTATAATTTCGATTAGGTAGTTGTACTGGACATTTAATGCTTACTTTTATTTTGATATTATAAGCTATAAGGCTAGTAGGCTACAATGACGTTGCTTTTCATTTTTTTTTTTCATTTCAAATATTATGCTTTGATTGCTTTCTTAATTTTTATGCATAATTTATAAATTACAATGACGTGTCTGTGCCGTGCTTGTATCATGTATTTTTAAGAATTGACGTGTCTCGTATATGTATCGTGTCGTCATATCCGTATCGGTGCAACATAGGTTGCACGGTATACAATTGTGAGTTCACCTTCATGGTTTTAATTACTTTCTCATTGTTGTTTGATTATAACATTCTTTCAATCCAACATGGTGTTGTATAGGTTATTGTGGTGGTGTAACAAAGTATTTCGAGGAGTTGCAGCACTATACAAATAATTGAGATCAAATAAGAATACTTCCATGCCAATACCTTCTTTCCTGCAACAGGTAGAAGTAGAGCTGGCCAAAGAAACTCTGATAACATTAACAAATTCTGCAGTTGCCTATCTGCATCAAAACAACAATTGCGGATAGTTCCCAACACCTAGAAAGTTTGAATGAACTGCATTAGAGTCCATGGTTAAAAATAACAACTTGGACTGTTGAAAACATTTGAGCTAAGGTAACATTTCTAAATATGCAATGTGCAGATTTAAATTATCAAACAAAATACAATTACTAAATCTAAAATAGAGAAAGTACCAACAAATAGAAAACCTATTACCCTAATCTTTCAGTATAACAAAGAAATAGGACAGACATGTCAAACAAATACAGTAGACTACAAGGAACAACAAATCTCCATACTGCATTTCAATCTATTGATTGTTAATGATTAACAACGACAAGTTCTTCCTAAGATAGCAACAAATATGAATTTAAAACGCAACACCCTTAATAAGAATATAGCTAGAGGAAAATGAATAATGTTTAATGCATGTTCAGCAGAAATCTAACGCAATGCACCATATATCTAAATTGGCAAATGGGCTTTGCTTTATTATGATTTGGAAGAGTAAAAAAATTACATACTCCTTTCTTCCTCAGTGGATTTGACGAGTCTGATTGCCTTATGATTTGCTTAAGTAGGCTTCCCTTTGGCTGCAACAAAATTCTTCTTCCAGCTTCCATTTTTGACACATTCACAATAATTGAAGCGACATGTTCATAGGTACCCTCTGTGAAAAATACAATTTATAAGCAATAAAACAAAACCTCTCCCCAGATAAGGTTAGCTCCTCTCCCTTGGGTGCTTGTTTCCTTTTCTTTAAATTCCGCATACAAAGCATTGTAAATTTTACCAACGGTTAACAATAAAGACAGCAAGACATGATAAATAACAGACCAGTTGAGTCACTGGAAGAAGATCTGCAAAACGACCTAACAAGCTTGGAGAGAAACAAGCCTTCAAATTTATCATCACCAACCTGAACAAGCAAGAGCAACAAACATACAGGATTACTGAATTGGACGTAACTTTCATGATTTCATCCAAACAATAAATTATGCATATTGCAACAAATCTTGGAAAAATACCTGCAGTAGGGAAGAGATGCCAGAGTCCAATTGGTGAGATTGACTAACAGCATAACAAGAAGCTTCGAAGGCCTACCATCGCTACCCCCCTGCTTGTAAATCACCTCCACTGCCGTATCAACGGCTCGGAGCGAGACAAGCTTCTCAGCTAGGGTGGGGTTTTGGGAGAGGTTGATGAGCGCCTCAGCGGCGGGAACAGCGAGCTCTGAGACATCGCGAAGAAGGCGGCAAAGCGGTGGGAGAACGAAGTCCGAACACGAGGCCAGGGTCTCGATGCCGCCATCGGAGCCCGTTAGGCCACGGACGATGTCCAACGCGGCCTTCTTCACCTGGTTTCTCGAGAGGAGATATTCGTAAGAAAAAATGGAGAGAGGAACGGAGACGGATAGTTGGGAGGAGAAGGGAATACTTGTGTAGAAGGCGAGGAGAGAAAACCAAGGAGCTCTTCGAGTTCGTCCGCCATCGAACAAAGGCGAGAAAGTAAGAAGGAAAGTTGGAGACCTTCGGTTCCTTCTGATAGCCTAGATTATAGCTTTTATTCTGTACGGACACGGAACAGAGATCGGGTTAGTTGAGGCAAATGAAGTAAAATTCATACACACATCACATATACGCGATTCAAATCTAAGACCTTTTAGTTGATAGCCTAAACACCCAGCCAATAGGTCAATGTGAGTTATGTATGCATATTTTTTTTAAAGAGATCTGCTATATTTTTTGGGTGGGTGGCTTAATTGGATGTTGATTCGGAGATTTAAAAAGGTTCATTATATACCAAGAAAAAAAAAAATTTATATATTTAAATATTTATTTCAAATAAGCTCATCTTAATTTTTTCAGCTAAAAGCTTTGGATATTAAATAGGAGTTCGAAGTTTGTATATGTGACATGTGTATGAATTTAACTTAATTGACTCAAAAATCTTAAAACAAATATTTATTTATATAATAGCTAATATTCATTTTTTTAATATATATATCAGTTACATAAATAAATAAGACTTATGTGAAATGTAAGTAAATCCTCCAAAAATTATATTAAAATAATTTTAGATGTTACAATACTATTAGGACTTAGGAGGAATTCAGTTAACCTCTTAGCATGATTTTCCTTTAAATCTTATTTAAGGTGGCCAATTAAATAACCCTTTGTCCTTATAATCCACGTTTTGATAATCAGACCATACCGGCGGTCTGATCGGTTCAACCTTGAACCGATTAGATTCAACCTTAAAAATCGGTTGTGCACACAACAATCGGTTTGAACCGTTGGTTCAATCAGAAACTGGTCCCGATTTTCTAAAATCAGTCGGTCCAAATTTTTTTATTTAAATTATTAAATAAATTATTTAATATTAAATAAATGATAAATCTAAACAATTAATATGAATATTATATATTAAAACTCTTAAATAAATATTAAAGCCTATGATTATATAGTACTTCCAACATTCTCACATGGCTTCACAATGCTCCATATGAGCTCCTATTAGGGCTGTCACATCGGTCACGGGTCGGGTTCTGGTCCAACCCGAAATTAACCCGAAACTATTCAACCCGGCCCAAACCCGACCCGTTTTTTGCAAACGGGTCGATTTTATATAGTACTTCCAACATTCTCACATGGTTATTATATTTCATTATTATGTTAATTTTATTAATTTTTATAATAATATTATTATTTATTATGTCATCCGGTTCGACCCTGGTTCAACCGTCGAACCTTTAGCCTCTCCTTCTTCCGGTTCGTTGTTCGGTCCAGTTTTCACAACCTTGCTTATAATTGTGTCCAAAACTAAAATTAAATTAGTTTTAAAATTTCTCCAGAGAAAAATCACTCCTTATGTTCTACTAAAAGTCTTAAAATCAAAATTTATTTATCTCAAAGGAGTCATACGATTTAATCATTGATAAATGAATAAAAAACAAATTAATGACATCATTAAATTCCTCTTATCATATCTTCTATATAGTGATTGTGTGTCCTTTTTCATAATGTAGATGAAAAATTGACAATATGTATGTCAACAGCCAAATCATAACAGTTAAATTTATATGATCATTAAATAAGTGCATAAATAATAAATTCATTTGCAACAGTAGTATAATCTATAAATAATAAAACACTACATTATAGAAGTCAAAAGTGATAAACCAATACGAGTGTCAAATCTATAAAGCAATCATCATATATGTAATATCAATCAGTACATAAATTATATAAAGTATCAAATTAAAACATCAGTAAAGACTGTTAAAATTATGTCAATGCAATAAAATCGTATAAGAGTGTATACATACCATCCAAGTATTCTATATCACATGATCATTATATCAAATGCTTAGTATCAGTATAGTGAATCAGTAGTATCAAATATATATATAAGTATACTTGGATGGTAGCAAACATCTAGACCAGCATCCCAATAATGGCTACCATGAGCAATCAAACATCAGCCAAACGAACAGTCTCCAAAACAGCTCCCAAAAGAATAGACAAACGATCTAAAAAGCGGCAGACTAATGAACAGTCTCCACCAAGAGCAACCAATATGCTCGAGAACAATACCATAAAGGGAATAAAAACCTGTAAGGACAAGCATAACCAAAAGGAAGATGGGGTAGCAACCCAACCACACAACCAACACCACACACCCACCAACAAGCATAAGGGCCATCAATAAAGCCACCAGCTAAACAACATTCATACAACCAAATAACTACCTTATAGATTTTCTCTTACAATGCTTACTGCCACAAGAAAGCGCTTTCTCAGTTGCCAGACAAACATCTAAACCATATAATTCCTTAAATGAGTCATCTTGCTCAACATCCAAATCCTCAACCCTCACCCGACAATGATGAATACCCATCATGCCAAATCGAATGCCCTGAGCATATGACCCCCGAATTATATACAAATTGAGCGTATAAACAATTTGGGGACATGACAATTATAGGCACCTCAACTAGCAACTCATACCCCATCGATATAATGGATTAACCACCAACATTAACCAAGGCCCCCAACACAACAGCTTCCACCTCACCATCCTCCTCCACCTCAACATGAGACAAAGCCAAAGCACAAGCCCCCATATTTTTAAGGCAACTCAATTGCTTACCCCCAACCACCATAAGATATACAACATGTGAAACAAAACCACCACCACTATTAAAAACAATCTCACCAAGATCCTTAACCAAGTTAAGCAAAGGAGAAACAACACCATCATCAACTTGATCACAATTAATCACTTGATTCACCAACAAAATGCCTTGAGCCACATTAAAGTTCTGTGAAGAAGGTTCAACATCCACATCACCATGAGTCACATTAAAGTCATACGAAGAATAATCAACAGCCACTGCCCCGACTTTGTCAGGGACCAATGATTCATTTCCAACCAAAGGAGATTCAATGCCAATATCAACATCAGCTTCAAGAGGAACTAACTCTCCCATCTGATCGAGTAAATCATTCACAAGGAAAATAACATCATCAATAGGGTTCTCACCCGAAAGAATGGGAATCGCATTAGCAACAAATTTATCACTCATGTCCATATCTAAACCAACCACATTAGGCACATAAATATTAGCAATTAGAGTATTTAAAATATGGCAGCCGACTTTAGAATGTCCAAAACATTGTAGTGAGCACAATATGCAGGGAACTTCAATTCAACACGCTGAATGAACCCCATAGATTTCGAACCAATCCAAACTTGGTCAGACTACATCTTGGTGACTATAGTATGACTTAAGGGAAATAGAATCCTACGATTACAAAGCATGATTCATGCATTTTTGCCATATTTCTTGAGCTAATAATCAAACTCCTATAGTCCATCAGGATACTATTGATTCGATAGTTTGCAATTAGGTTCATGATATATACATCATTTTATGAAATTTCATTTGCCAGTCAATTCACTTTAGTAAAATAATAGTTGTCAATTAAGTATTAGACATCCTTGAGGTACTCCTTGAGTTTAACTCTTCGATTTGATAAATGTGAGGCTAGCTTGATGATAAGCTTCTACTTATGCTCCATCATGTATTATCAGAACTACCATAATAATGCATACCATATGTACCAAGATTGGTTTATTTCAGGGCTTCACTATTGTGCTTTTGCTTATTTTCACCTACACAAACAAGGATAAAAATAAGCTTTGGAATTGTTAGCACTTCTCCATATCATGTCGTTGACTTCATTGTTGGTGTCCTTTTAAAGTTTGCTTAATTTTGAGGGCCTATACAAGCTCGATAATGAAGACTCTCATTGGAGTCAAGAGTTTTACGAAGTGGAGGTGGCAATGACCTCTCTATTATATAATCATTTTGCCGCTCAACATCATGTACTTACCCTTCAAAAGGATGAGGTAAGAGTATTATATAATCCTCCTTCGATCATTGAAGAATCTTTCCTTTATCCCATGATCTATAGGGCAAATTTTGTAGTCCTCGGAAAATTGTTTAAATTTTTCCTCCTATATTGAACTTCTCCTTCCTCTTTATGGTTGACAAGCTTGTCTCATATTAGTAGTCTTATACATTGATATGATTGTTGGTGAGGTCAAGCTCGAGTATTATAGACCAATTTATATGGAAAAGAACCCTCTATGAGGCGTTGAGTCAAAGTGACTTGTGCCATATTTGACTCTAAATATTTTAAATCTAACATCTCTTTTAGAGATTGGGTAATAAAACACCTCAAAGAATTGTCATATTTGGCTCACATTTACAATAATGTATGTAAATTATTCAGTTATCTTTGTGAGACAATAAATTAAGTAATGACCATCTTGTGAACTTGGCGAATGATGGAATCAACCTGAGTGGAGTTAGAGGGAAACACCAACAAGGTGATTTCTTGAAAGTGTTGAAGAAAAATATGCACTTCAAAGCGCAATTGACAACAAGCAATGAAAAATGGATTAAAAATAAGCGACATTATCTTTGTGCTCAATCTTTCCCCTGTTTGAATCCATATGAGAAATTTTGAGCTTCATTGGGGGCTTGGCCTTTACAATCTCCCTAAAAAAATTTTGCCAATTGCAATTTTCTTTTGTTAGTTCACCTTTATTTTTTGCTTTAAGCCGAGGTTGACTTCTCACTCGTAGAAAATTAGGTCTCATTAGTGACTGGGGTAGATTGGAGTGCTCTTACTCTAGAAATCTACCTTCACTTTATAATATGAACCAATTATACTAGTTGAATAGCCCTTGGAATTCACTATAGCACTAGTTAGATTATCAGAGTCATCCTCTCTTCAAATTTTGTAAGTTGTCTTACAGTAATAAAGTCCTGGTGACTCTCCATATTCATAAACTCATCTTTATCTATGTTTACAACTCTGATTTTAAGGGTGCTTCTCTTCTAGTTTGTGACGTGCTCCATGCTCACAACACCTTTGAGGATATTAAATTCAGAATAGTCCGTGGATCACACCAAACCTTATTAAGAACAAAATATGAAGAAAAATTGGAGAAATAAATAAATTAGGGGCTTAAAAGTGATACTATGAGTAAGTTTGGATTGTGACTTGAGCACTATCAGATTGACTAGATATATGGCAATAATAAATTGGGAAAAAAATACAAGAGCTATATAGCTTAATTTCTCATGAATAATCAGCTGGTAATTTATTGAAGCCATGCCATTAAGTCATTGGAGCACTTGACTAGAGGAAGTTGTTAGCCGAATTAAATTAGGAAAAAGTTATTGACTTGGCTTATGATATAAGTTGTTGAGTTGACTAGTAGGAGTGAACCATTCAACCAAAAAACATCATCCATTTAGGCTATCTCCAACCAAACTGCAAACAAGTGTTTGTTATCCGCCTCAAGCTCCACCTAAACGCCACTTACAGTTGCATTTTTGCGACATCAACACTGCAACACCCATATTGACGTCGCATTGTTGACAAATGCATTTTTTTTTAAATCATGAAATGATGGAAGCAGAAAAAGATAAGCAATTTTGAGTGAAATTCATATGAGAAAGAATATACACAGAATATTCTTTTTTGTGTTAGAAATAAAGTTTTGTTGAAGATGAGTTATTATATTTTGAAGTTTTACTGCATTTTGAAATGAAAAATGAGTTTTTCTGTTGTAGATGGCCTTAGACGGAGGTAATTTGGCCAACTTGATCAATAAATGGTTAATCTAAATAAATCATAGTAATTGATACGGCATCACAAAATTAGCTTGATCGGGCACGAATCTCGAGGCGAAAGCTAGTTGGAAACTTCAAAAATTAATTCCGAGAGCACCCCAACTCCGATTTCAGCAAGCTTATAGTCGAACTGAGCGTCTCGGAAATACGAACTCAACGACACCAAGATCAACCCAATCCGAGCCCAAATGGGTCCAAATCTTGGATCCAAAGTGCTGTTGGAAGGTTAAAACCGCAATTTGAGTTACCAAACGGACTCCGATTTTGACGAGCTTATACTCGAATCGAAGGGCTCGACGAGACAAATCCAACGAGCCCAAGATCACAAAATTCCGACATCACTAAGGCCTTCAAATGTCCAATGAACGGTGCATGATCGTAGGATTCAATATCGGCCGTCCATTGGACCACTCCCTATTCGCCCCTGATCTCACGCCTATTTACGGGTCATGCCACTCCAGAAAATCTATAAATAAAGCCCTCATTCTTCACAAGAGAGGACTCAAGCAAGAAGAGAAGGAATGAGCTCCTCCTCAGCAGCCGCCGGACCACCGCCGGACCACCGCAGGACCTCGCCGGACCACCGCCGGACCACCGCAGGAACCTCGTCAGACCACCGCCGGACCACCGCAGGAACCTCGCTGGACCACCGCCGGACCACCGCAGGAACCTCGTCGGACCACCGCCGGACCACCGCAAGAACCTCGCCGGACCACCGCAGAACCTCGCCGGACCACCATCTTAAGGCCTGATGTTCAGCCCCTACGTCCTACTGAAGACCCGACGTCCTGCCAAAGACACGACGTCTCATTCAAGGCCCGACACTCAATCCCTACGTCCTGCCAAAGATTCGACGTCTTGTTCAAGGCCCGACGTTAAGTCCCGACGTCCTACTGAAGACCCAACGTCCTGCTGAAGACCTGACGTCCTGCTTAAGACCCGACGTTCTACTCAAGGCCAGACCATCAACATCCGATCTTCCAAGTTACACTGGGACTAACACCTGACTCCTTATCTCCTTCCGCCTACGGTCATTCTGACCACTGTCGCCTAATTCGGTCCGTCCGACCTCCATCACCAGACAACGGTCTCCGGCCGACTACGGTCTCCTGCCGACTACGGTCTCTTGCCAACTACGGTCTCCGGCCGACTATGGTCTCCGGCCGACTACGGTCTCCTGCCGACTACGGTCTCCGGCCGACTACGGTCTCCGGCCGACTAAGGTCTCCTGTCGACTACGGTCTCCTGCCGACTACGGTCTCCGGCCGACTACGGTCTCCTGCCGACTACGGTCTCCGGCCGACTACGGTCTCCTGCCGACTACGGTCTCCTGCCGACTACGGTCCGTCAGGCCAAACAAACCTGTATATGTAACTCTTACCATGTAATGCAATCTATATGATGTACATTTGCTACATCAATCCAAGGCCTTCTCCTAAGGAAGGGCCTCATTTGTAATCGACTACAAATACTAGTGGATTCATTCTAACTGGGCCAGGCCCCGTGGTTTTTCCCCCTTTTTCAAGGGTTTTCCACGTAAAAACTCTGGTGTCATTATGAATGCTTCACCCCCTCACTTATCTGATTGTGTGCTGGATCTTCGTACAATGCTAAGACGTTAAACCATATATTTCTCTGCCGCCGCGAATATTCCAGGACGCCAACAGTTTGGCGCCGTCTGTGGGAACCTGGTTCCCAACTGGGGGGCAATTTTGGCTCCAACCTCAAAAGGTTATTCGACTGCTATTGATGCGTTAATTTCATGGAATCAGATCCAGACTGGGGGGCAACCTTAACTTCAATTTTAGTCAAGAAGATCCCTCCAAGACTTCTAAAGCAAATACAATATTTAAGGAAACTCTCGGCAAATACATGGAAGCTTCCGATAAAATTCAAACCATGTACAGTCCCTTACTGGACTTCTACTCCTTGGGCAAGGTCTTGATCTCAACCTCAAAAAGGCAGTAACGGTCTAAAGATAGACCTTTTTCACTTTTGATTCGGGATATACGCGGCGTTCGCCCCCTCCCAATCAAAGCAAAACCAATCCCAGGGGGATTCGATTCGACCTCTTCCACACAGGTTAACGTCGTCGAGCAAAGGCTCCGACATACAACCTCGGAAAGGTCTCACATCCTTGGTGGATTCTCTCGACCTCTTCCATACAGGTTAACGTCGTCGAGCAGGGCTCCGGCATACAACCTCGGATAGGTCTCACATCCTTAGTGGATTCTCTCGGCCTCTTCCACACAGGTTAACGTCGTCGAGCAGGGCTCCGGCATACAACCTCGGAAAGGTCTCACATCCTTAGTGGATTCTCCCGGCCTCTTCCACACAGGTTAACGTCGTCGAGCAGGACTCCGACATACAACCTCGGAAAGGTCTCACATCCTTGGTGGATTCTCCCGACCTCTTCCACGCAGGTTAACGTCGTCGAGCAGGGCTCCGGCATACAACCTTGGAAAGGTCTCACATCCTTGGTGGATTCTCCCGGCCTCTTCCACACAGGTTAACGTCGTCGAGCAGGGCTCCGACATACAACCTCGGAAAGGTCTCACATCCTTAGTGGATTCTCCCGACCTCTTCCACACAGGTTAACGTCGTCGAGCAGGGCTCCGGCATACAACCTCGGAAAGGTCTCACATCCTTAGTGGATTCTCCCGACCTCTTCCACACAGGTTAACGTCGTCGAGCAGGACTCCGGCATACAACCTCGGAAAGGTCTCACATCCTTAGTGGATTCTCCCGGCTCTTCCACACAGGTTAACGTCGTCGAGCAGGGCTCCGGCATACAACCTTGGAAAGGTCTCACATCCTTAGTGGATTCTCCCGGCCTCTTCCACACAGGTTAACGTCGTCGAGCAGGGCTCCGGCATACAACCTCGGAAAGGTCTCACATCCTTAGTGGATTCTCCCGGCCTCTTCCACACAGGTTAACGTCGTCGAGCAGGGCTCCGGCATACAACCTCGGAAAGGTCTCACATCCTTAGTGGATTCTCCCGACCTCTTCCACACAGGTTAACGTCGTCGAGCAGGACTCCGGCATACAACCTCGGAAAAGTCTCACGTCATTGGTTAACGTCGCTAGAATGTCGTCAATAGACTTCTATCTGACTTCTCCATAATGTTAAAATTCTTCCCGATTTTGAATTTCCTCCTGCGCTAAACTTTTGCCTTGCAGGACTTTCGACGGACTATTACACGACGCCGAAATTCTTCCTTTCATCGGACTAATACCCGACTACGGACTTCTACTCGACCTCAGACTTCTGCTCGTTAGCAGACTTCTACTCAACGTCGAACTTCTGCTCGTCAGCGGACTTCTACTCAACGTCGGACTTCTGCTTGTTAGCGGACTTCTACCGTCGTCGGACTTCTGCTCGTCAACGGACCTTCGTCGGTCTTCTACTTGACGCTGCACCTCTACCCGACTACGGACTTCTACTCGACCTCAGACTTCTGCTCGTTAGCAGACTTTTACTCAACGTCGAACTTCTGCTTGTCAGCGGACTTCTACTCAATGTCGGACTTCTGCTTTTTAGCGGACTTCTACCGTCGTCGGATTTCTGCCCGTCGACAAACTTTCATCGGACTTCTGCCCGAGACCGTACTTCTACACGACGTCGGACTTCACCTTGTCGTCGAACTTCTACTCGTCGTCGGACTTTTGCCCGTCGATGAACTTTCATCGGACTTCTGCCCGAGGTCGTACTTCTACACGACGTCGGACTTCTCTTTGTTGTCGAACTTCTGCTTGTCAGCGGACTTCTACTCGTCGTCGGACTTCTGCCCGTCGACAAACTTTCATCGGTCTTCTGCCCGAGGCCGAACTTCTACATTACGTCGGACTTCTCCCTGTCGTCGGACTTCTACTCGTCAGCGGACTTCTACTCGTCATCGGACTTCTGCCCGTCGACGAATCTTTGTAAGTCTTCTACCCGACGCTGTATGACTACCCGATGTTGAATTCATGCCTGTCATCATACTTCTCCCCGATGCTGGAAGTTTGTCCGTCATTCTAACCTCTCTCTTTACAACGGTCTATCCGACCTCCATTGCCAACCACCAAACATCGGAACTCCACAAGATCTCTCGAAGAAAAGAGGGATAAGGGAAAATCTCCGGACTTCCTTGCCAAGAGAGGGGCCTCGAAAAATCGAGGGAATGCCTCAATGGTAAGGACAGAGGGAGAAGAGAAGGAGGGGAAATCTCCGGACTTCCTTGCCAAGAGAGGGGCCTCGAAAAATCGAGGGAATGCCTCAATGGTAAGGACAGAGGGAGAAGAGAAGGAGGGGAAATCTCTGAACTTCCTTGCCAAGAGAGGGGCCTCGAAAAATCGAGGGAAGGCCTCAATAGAAAGGACAGAGGGAGAAGAAAAGAAGGGGAAATCTCCGGACTTCCTTGCCAAGAGAGGGGCCTCGAAAAATCGAGGGAATGCCTCAATGGAAAGGACAGAGGGAGCAGAGAAGGAGGGGAAATCTCCGGACTTCCTTGCCAAGAGAGGGGCCTCGAAAAATCGAGGGAATGCCTCAATAGAAAGGACAGAGGGATAAGAGAATGAGGGGAAATCTCCGGACTTCCTTGCCAAGAGAGGGGCCTCGAAAAATCGAGGGAAGGCCTCAATAGAAAGGACAGAGGGAGAAGAAAAGAAGGGGAAATCTCCGGACTTCCTTGCCAAGAGAGGGGCCTCGAAAAATCGAGGGAAGGCCTCAATGGAAAGGACAGAGGGAGCAGAGAAGGAGGGGAAATCTCCGGACTTCCTTGCCAAGAGAGGGGCCTCGAAAAATCGAGGGAATGCCTCAATAGAAAGGACAGAGGGAGAAGAGAAGAAGAGAAGAAGAAGAGAAGAAGAAAAGAAGAGAAGAAAAGAAAGAGAAGAGGAGAAGAACAATTTTTCTAAAGGCCTAAGGGGTCTATTTATAGTTTTTGTGAGTGAAGGGGGGAAGTTTCTAGAGTTTTCTAGAATTCTTAAAAAATTCGAATTTTTCTGAATTTTTTAGAATTTTTTCGATTTTTTTGGGATTTTTTCGGATTTTTTAATCCCATGTGGGTCCCAAAAAAAAAAAAAAAAAAAAAAAAAAAAAAAAATTCAAAAATAAGGGAACCGCCTCAGCCAAACCGCGCGCCCAGGAGGGGCGCGCCTGTTCGCGCGGCAGCTCGCCGGCGCCGGCGGCGGCGGGCGGCGGCCGGCTGGCCGGCCGGCCGGTTCGGCCGCCTACGCGTGTCCGGGCCCTATTTTCGGCCCAGACAGTCCGATTCGGACGTTTTTGGGGTCCCCGGATACGTTTTTCGACGTTCCGGACTCGATTTCGACACTTTTGAAGCTCAACGGGGCCTCTAGGATCAAGTTCGAGCAAGCCATTAATTTTTGGAACGCAATTTTTTGCGATTCGGTCAGTGTAAAATTTCGGAACAAGTATTTTCGGACTCATGGAGCTTCGACGTCCGAAAATAGGGGGGCAACTGATACGGCATCACAAAATTAGCTTGATCGGGCACGAATCTCGAGGCGAAAGCTAGTTGGAAACTTCAAAAATTAATTCCGAGAGCACCCCAACTCCGATTTCAGCAAGCTTATAGTCGAACTGAGCGTCTCGGAAATACGAACTCAACGACACCAAGATCAACCCAATCCGAGCCCAAATGGGTCCAAATCTTGGATCCAAAGTGCTGTTGGAAGGTTAAAACCGCAATTTGAGTTACCAAACGGACTCCGATTTTGACGAGCTTATACTCGAATCGAAGGGCTCGACGAGACAAATCCAACGAGCCCAAGATCACAAAATTCCGACATCACTAAGGCCTTCAAATGTCCAATGAACGGTGCATGATCGTAGGATTCAATATCGGCCGTCCATTGGACCACTCCCTATTCGCCCCTGATCTCACGCCTATTTACGGGTCATGCCACTCCAGAAAATCTATAAATAAAGCCCTCATTCTTCACAAGAGAGGACTCAAGCAAGAAGAGAAGGAATGAGCTCCTCCTCAGCAGCCGCCGGACCACCGCAGGACCTCGCCGGACCACCGCCGGACCACCGCAGGAACCTCGTCAGACCACCGCCGGACCACCGCAGGAACCTCGCTGGACCACCGCCGGACCACCGCAGGAACCTCGTCGGACCACCGCCGGACCACCGCAAGAACCTCGCCGGACCACCGCAGAACCTCGCCGGACCACCATCTTAAGGCCTGATGTTCAGCCCCTACGTCCTACTGAAGACCCGACGTCCTGCCAAAGACACGACGTCTCATTCAAGGCCCGACACTCAATCCCTACGTCCTGCCAAAGATTCGACGTCTTGTTCAAGGCCCGACGTTAAGTCCCGACGTCCTACTGAAGACCCAACGTCCTGCTGAAGACCTGACGTCCTGCTTAAGACCCGACGTTCTACTCAAGGCCAGACCATCAACATCCGATCTTCCAAGTTACACTGGGACTAACACCTGACTCCTTATCTCCTTCCGCCTACGGTCCTTCTGACCACTGTCGCCTAATTCGGTCCGTCCGACCTCCATCACCAGACAACGGTCTCCGGCCGACTACGGTCTCCTGCCGACTACGGTCTCTTGCCAACTACGGTCTCCGGCCGACTATGGTCTCCGGCCGACTACGGTCTCCTGCCGACTACGGTCTCCGGCCGACTACGGTCTCCGGCCGACTAAGGTCTCCTGTCGACTACGGTCTCCTGCCGACTACGGTCTCCGGCCGACTACGGTCTCCTGCCGACTACGGTCTCCGGCCGACTACGGTCTCCTGCCGACTACGGTCTCCTGCCGACTACGGTCCGTCAGGCCAAACAAACCTGTATATGTAACTCTTACCATGTAATGCAATCTATATGATGTACATTTGCTACATCAATCCAAGGCCTTCTCCTAAGGAAGGGCCTCATTTGTAATCGACTACAAATACTAGTGGATTCATTCTAACTGGGCCAGGCCCCGTGGTTTTTCCCCCTTTTTCAAGGGTTTTCCACGTAAAAACTCTGGTGTCATTATGAATGCTTCACCCCCTCACTTATCTGATTGTGTGCTGGATCTTCGTACAATGCTAAGACGTTAAACCATATATTTCTCTGCCGCCGCGAATATTCCAGGACGCAACAGTAATAACTTAGGGCGAGTTCTTTGTAGAATTTATGACTTTATTTTGAGCTTCAAATTGAATCGCCATAGATTTTGAATTTATTTGAACTCGATTTTGTGGATTTTTTATTAGACAAGATAGATATGTTTAAAATGATACCATCACTAGAAATTCTTAAAATTACTCGCTTTCAAATTTTAATGACTTCCCAAATTTAAAAGGCTGACTTAGCAAATTTATTAATTAAGGTATGTTCGTTGCCTCTGACCTGGCAAGGAAAACCGAAAGAGGATGCCCATGTTAGTAACACCAGCGTCTCTTCACGCCTCCCTCGCTCAAATTCAATATCGGCCCTCCGCATTCTCCTCACCTCCTCTTCTTCCAAATTTTCGTCCCGAGCTATTCTCCATCGGTATATCGCCCCTTCCGCGCCGAAATCTGAGCGAAAATCTGTGGTTCGTCCTTCCCGTATTCCCTTCGCAGCAAAGCCTATCGATTTCTCTTATTCTGCTTGAGCCGATCAATCTCAGATTCGAGCCAAAGGGTTCACATTGTTAAATTCTACGGTAATTCTTGGTGCCGATGAATTTTTCCTCTTATTAGCATTTGTTCCTGGGTGCTTTTCTTTTTGTATCGCGGTTGGAGCTAGTTTTCCATGATTCTCCATGGTATGCGCATTTCTAGGGGATTCGCCAACGCAGTTGAGCTGTTTGCGAATTCATTAGGGGCTTTTTAACGCTTCCAGAAAATTTGGAGTTCATGCATCCAGAAAATACGTGTTGAACAGGATTGTAGGATTACAACATTGTCGTTTGATATTGTGATCGTCCAAGTGCCCCTTCTGGATTTGTTCTTTTGAATGGTTTGTTGAGGAAGAAATTATTGGAAAGTGCTAAAACTTCTTTTTTTTTTCTTTGTCGGTGATAAAGATAATCCATCATTCCTCTCAGTTGATTGTGATGGTGTAAATGAAGCACTGGTTATCTGTGCTACAGAGCAAAATCCGCCGCAGTTTATTTTATGGGGCAATATCGACTGTTGCTGTACCACCTTGTCACTCTCTCTTATTGGTTTGAATGCCGTGTGACTTGGGAACATCGATGGCGGATGCTCGGAGAAACAGTCCCTTTGACAGGGATGTAGAGCAGGTACTGTGCCACGGAAATTGCTTCTGATTCTATATATATTTTCTCCTAGGACAGGGGCAAGGTTTTGTTCATTTTTCTTTAATGCCTTTGCATATTTTTGGATATTGTGCTTGTTATCATGAAATGGGTCGAAAGTAATTGGGATAGGGCTAATGAAGTAATGATGATGACGACGTATTGTTCCACTTGAAGTATTCTTAGATGTCATATGACACATCCGGCATTTTTGTTCGCACAAGAAATTAAAGAACTGCTGAAAACAACACCTTCCTCTATTCTTCAGGTTTATTTGTCATAAATAATAAATTAATCGCTTTTCTCTTTTTCTATTTTATTCTTCTAGTGAGAGGGAATTATGTTTATTATTATTTTTTAAATGTATATGGTGACTGTCATTAAATTTACATGTGAAGCAACCGAATTATAGGATTGCATAAAGTATTAATATTAAGGTTGTATTTTTGTTCTATTGATTATGGAGATGTTTCTAAGAGTTTAGTGGCATTATATACTCCTGAATGGGGACTCAATATTTGGGCGAGTTGCAGGAACCAAGGGAACTAACTAAAGGATTGGAGACTAGGCTAACTCACATAGGTGTAGCTCGACCAAGAGATGCACTTTCCTCAAAGGATCTCACAAAAGAGAGTCACTTACCTCAGAGGAGCTTGACTAAGAGGGCACTTGTCTCTCAGAGTTCTACTAAGAGAGGCAATTACCCCAAAAGTATTTGCCCTGATAGTTCGCTTGCCCTAAAAGGGTGATTGAAGGGATGATCACTCTATGCATCACTTGGGAAGAGGAAGAATATCAATACACTACAATGAACAACTTCATTATAGTGGACACGACCGCCACTTACAACACCATCTTTGGGTTGCCACTCTTTAACGCTTATAGGGTGGTAGTCTCGACCTATCACATAGTGGTTAACGTTTCAGTGTGGAGAAAGGATATATCTGTGAAGGAAGACTTGATGCAATCAAGCGCTTACTATCTAGAAGCTATAGGAAAAGCTTGATTTATCTAAAAGTAGTCGAGTTCTAGAACTTGGAGCGCAAATGACCTGAAAACTTTCGAACCATAAGAGAATGTCCTACTTCTTTATACTTTTTATATTGTATTTATCACGTTATATTAATAAAATATTTCAAAGCCTTTCCATCTGGAGACTCATTCATGCGACCTATGTGCTTGAGAAAAAGATACGCTCCCAAGAAAATTAAAAGAAATAACACAATGTAAAAATAATTCACAAAGTATACTTAGGGAACTCATCCCATTCTTCCGAGAATACTTGGGGAACTTGCCCTCTTCTTGATCATTATTGAGAAAGTCAGGCTTCGTTAGAGGTCCCATTAAAAAAGTGTTTAGAATGTATTGCTAAAGAAAAAATCTAGTCATAGAAGGAAACTCCCTCTTTGCAGCCAAACTCAGTATTGAGTGGATTGCAAGTCCCTTCTAGCCAACGAGTCTAGATAGTTACCCCTATGAAAACTCAAGTTTGGCAAAAGGTAAGACCCATCTAAGGTGACATTATCAGAGATCACCAAGATAAGGATAAAAGGCCTGAGAAGAATCAGAAAAATCTTGCCTAGAGAGCGAGTCAACATTCCCTTGCACAAAATGCAAATAAAAATTCAACTTAGTTGAAGTC
This sequence comes from Dendrobium huoshanense, assembly GCA_016618105.1. Lineage (NCBI taxonomy): Eukaryota > Viridiplantae > Streptophyta > Magnoliopsida > Asparagales > Orchidaceae > Dendrobium > Dendrobium huoshanense. Next base: position 48,978,314 of record CM028344.1, read on the forward strand.
ATAAAGATAGTTCCACAACCCAACATATTCCAACTTAAAAGTCAAGAAAATTCGTTACTTTATGAGAAATCTGTTTTCTTATCCTCCTTATTAGTATGGCATCATCGCAAATTGTCATGACGGCCAAATCCACCCAAAAAACATGAACCATTGAACCTAAAATCTAATGAGTCAACTCTCAATACTGGAATTGGCCAGCCCCAAACTAGAAAGTGAGTGTGATAATAACTTATGTCAATATTAGAGAAATTTAATTTCTAAATGGAATTTAGCTAGATAAGAAAAGGGTGAACTAATTTAAGCTGGGAGCTGGGTGATCTCAGCTTAGGGTTAAGTTTGGAAGTTACGAGACTACTTACTTCTTGCAGGTGAGTTAAGGTCTCCAGTTAAACAACCTGCAGGTGAGCCTATCAAACCTGTTGACTTTCTTCCCTTTGCCGAGTTTATTCACTTAAAGTTGAATATGCACCTGATTTTAAACAGATCTAAGAAATGAGAGGCCACCATACTTTGTGCGCTTAGAACTTACAGGCTAAATTTTGCACTGGATACTTTTAACTATGAATGAACGATTAATAAATTAATGATTTTGAAGGAAGATGTATGGAAAGATAAGATGACAAACAAGCAATAAAACTATGCTAACTAATAATTCAAAACCTCCATGCTGAGAAATGTTCAATTTGTAGCATTTCATCTGAATGATCCTGAAAAGGACTTACTTAAATTCTTAGCAACGTCTACTCAAATTTGTTTCTAAATTAAATCTTGAGATTTCAGTTAACTTGGTACCTATAGTTTTGATTTCCTTTACCATATCATTTGGGAAATTTATCAGACGTTATTGTGGCGTTGCTTTGTATTAAATGACAGGCCATTGTTTTTCTGATCCATTTACTGTGCCATGCGTTTATTTGCATTTCTGGTTGCTTATAACTGATATTTTGTGTAAATTTGATCTCAGGCAATTACAGCCCTTAAAAAGGGGTCATGTTTACTCAAATACGGACGTAGAGGGAAGCCAAAATTCTGTCCTTTTAGACTCTCTGCTGTAAGTCATCTACTTTTTAGATTTTCATATTTTCTTCACTCTAGCTTACCTAATATTTATATCTGCACCCAATAACGTCTTTGATGCTAGCATGATTATTCTAGTTCTGAACAATTTCATCAACTATATTGTAGATAGCTTCAGATACTAGGCGAGTTGTCTGACATCTTAGAAATATTGCCCTATGGTCAGTAAAGGTTTAGTTATCCTAGAGAAAGTATAGGTAGAGTAATATTCTTCAATTGTGGTAACATTAATTTCAATATATAACAGGATTTTAAATTTCTCCTGTTAGAAGGAAATTTAGTCAAGTTACTTTCCACATCTCAAAATGAATGTTTACAGAAGCTATCAAAAATTCTCCCTTTATCATTCTCACAGTTCTTAAACATCAGGCAACTGATACTAAATGTAGTTAGATTATCATGTCAATGGGATGTGATAATCCAATTGTCAGGAATAGTGGAAAAGGATTGATTGAGATTTGTTGTGATGTGTTGTTAAGTAAAATATATGACGACTAGACCATACCTCTACTTTGCAAAAGATGAAAAAAATCAAATAAAATTGTAAGCCACATTGTAAAGTCCAGGCTTGAGTTCAAATTAATATTCTATATCATATATATGTAATCAACTGTTAAATAAAAAAATTATAATTTTCAATTTGAATTCAATTTTAAAAATAATGACATGCATGTTGTGATAGCTAAATATTAATTAAAATAATTATTTTAAAATAATGTCAACTAATTTAATATTTATAATATTTTGGTAAAATCATGTTATGATTGCTATCTAAAGTCTTTTTGGAGTTATGGTTGTTTAGTAAATAAATGTGGTTTGAGAAATGTGAGTTGACTAAATAACTAATATGCCTATTATTCTAATTTCATACGGTTGTAATATGTCACCCTAATCTTGATTTGTTTTGCTTTACTAGCTAAAAAATTGAATATTAGATCAATACATCACTAACAGAAAAATTATTGCATCTCAGTGCACTTTGTACTTATGGCCATCTCTATTAGTCATGTGTAGAAAGAGAGAGGAAGTTTTAGTGGCTGAACTGGTAAGAATGATGCTGATCTATAGTCCTCGACATGGTGAGAAGTGATTCTTCTCCTATTGAATGAGCAAACCACTTTGTTTTTATGCTCAACCAAAGAGAAAGAAAACAAGGACTTCCTAGTTTCTTTTAGCCTCCAGTCCAAGAAAGAGAAGAGAAATCGAAAGTTCCTTGACCCCCTCTCGATTTTTGATACCTTTTTACCAGCCCGACACATCTTTGTAATAATCACAAGAAGAAGCCTGCAACTCTCTCGGTGTTTCATGGATGCACTCCTGCTCCTCTTTGGAAACCTGAGCCAGCAATCACCCCTCATAGTGAAAAGCTCTCCGCCGTCTTCGCTTAAGCCCTCCTCAGTTGTTTCTCTTTGGAAGACCAAAAGGAAAAACAAGAAGATGCTGGTGCGTCTCCCCCTTCCTTGAAAAACCACATGACAGCCACCCCAAAACCCCAAATGCAACTACCGGTTTTTTGGCCTGGATGCGCGCAAATAGGTTCCCATCTCCTTCCTCATCATATTGGCTTCGTCCCAGACACATGCCACAACTCTCCTCAACTCTCGGTTTCGCCTAGTAGCTGGCAACGAAAAAACAAAATTAGGTAAACAGTATCCCCCACTCCCATATACTCTAATCGGCTACGGATCGTTCCTTGCTTTACACTTGATAACTTGGAATTGTTGTTCACTACAGAGTGTCGTGGGAAAGGCTGGAAAGCTGCGGCTACAACAACAGCTTCAATTTCAATCATCAAATGCACTGGCCTAATTTGGAAAGGCTTACATGGCCAAAATAAGCTATTTGAAAACTAGAATGAGAAATGGGAATAGGCTAATTTGAGCTTGATTTGGGTTTGATTTGACTTGATTCGAGTCAATTATACTTGATTGGGTCTGATTAAACTCATTTGAATTCAATTCAACTCAATTAGACTTGACTAAGTTGATTTGATGTAATTTGGCTCAATTCAATTCAAATTAATAAAATGAACGTCAAATCGAACAAGATAATTGATTAAATTGAAATTGCTGATTCTATTCAATTGATTCAAGTTAAGTCAAGTAAAAAATTAAGTTGAATTTGAATCAAATAGTCAAATTTAATTAAATTAGATAGTCTCAAGTTGAAGTTATGTTGAAATTAATTTTTATGAGATTTAGTCGACTTAGATTCAAAATTTGAGTCAACAAAAGGAACTGAAAAGATTGATGTCTCTTGATTTTGGAAGTATTATGTTTGTGAGTAACTTGAATTACCTATACTTGAGCATAAGTGTTATGTGATGGAAGCTAAGCGTTTAATCTTATGGGAACTTATTCACATGCACTCTTTTCATTTTCCTGGTCGAAATGGATGATTGTAGTTTTTATTCAATTTAAAGTCTTCACAACAAATAACAACAACAACATCAAGCATTTATCCTACTTTGTGGGGTCGATTACATCAATTCTTTTTCTTCATTGTATCATGTTAAGAGTCAAATTCTCATTTAAATCTAATAAAGAAAAATCATTTCTAATATTTTCTAACCAAATCTTTTTAGTTCTACCTCTACCTTTATTAACATAAACAAAATCTAATACATTTACTTTTCTAACTGGGTTATTAGAAGGCTGCCGTTTTATGTGACCAAATCATCTAAGATGACTCTCTCTAATCTTATCTTTCACTGGAGCCACTCTAACCTTTTCATGTATATGCTCATTTCTTATCTTGTCTCTAAGAGCAAAGCCACTCATCTACTTGAGCATCCTCATCTCTGCAATACTTAATATTAGACTTATCTTTGAATGACCAACATTTTGCACCATAAAACATTGCAAGTCTCACCACCATCCTATAGAATTTTCCCTTAAGTTTGAGGGGGGCTTTTCCATCACACAAGAAGCCTGATGCATTCCTTCACTTCAACCATCCAACTTGAATTCTACTAATAATATCACCATCTATTTCACCATCACTCTGAACAATAGACGTAAGATATCTAAACCATGTACTCTTATTAATGTATTCAATTTAAATTCTTTAAGAAAATTAAATATTTCTTGCTCATTAGCTGTAAAGCTATTGTTCATATCATCTTTATTATCACAATTTTGCTGCGGGCAAGGTGAGCCTTAGGGAAAAGAAAAGTTGCACATTCTTTTGTGGTGCATGTACTTCTTATCTTATTCTAATATTGTTAAATGACAAAATTGACTAATCTAGCTGCTCTTCATCTAGGTGGCCGTAGTCCGCATTTGATTCATTTGATGGTGGGTTTGATGGAACAAACAACTTCATTTGCTCTAATAATAAATATCATCATGAACTAGTCATAGTGTTTGATTAAATACTTCCAATTTTCATGGCAATCCCTTTTTTTATGTCTAGTCACACCTGAAACATTAGGCCAGTTGCTTTGGTTGCACTTCATGAATTTTTTTTCCAATTTATTTTTATTAAGAGTTTTATCTGGTGTTATTTCAATTTAAATCTTAAACACTTCTAGATAATTTATATCCTAGGCTTCGCATTCCTTCAGGACTCTTCAAAATAAATTTTTTTTTTTTTGGGTGCAATCCGTGTTTTGCTGTTGATAACTATAACAACAATCAGTTTTCCTTCTTACCAAGTTCAATCCATGTTAGTACTGTACCCTGTTGATAAGCATTTTACCTTTTTTGTTTTCTTATTTTACTATACATTCGTTATAGCATGACCTCTTAGCTTCATCCGATCCCCGTCAATACCCTACTAGAAAGAATCTGTCATAAAAACGCATAGAACCTGGCTATGTATAACTGTCAATGCAACCTTCCACAACATGTTGCAAGATGATTGTTACTTTCCCTACTTTCCTATGTTTATATCTTTTTTTTTTTAAGAGCTTCTCCTTATCTAGTGGTTGTTAATGTTTTTTCTTCTGCATTCTTTACAGGATGAGTCTATGTTAATCTGGTTTGCAGGAAGACAAGAGAAAACACTTGTATTAGGCATTGTTTCTAAAATTATTCCCGGGCAACGTACTGTAAGTATCTCCGTTGTGAAAGTGCTTTCATTGCTAAATGTGTTTGCTGCATTCAATTACTTCACTTCAAATGTAATGCACTAATGTTGACCTCTGAAACTTTCCAGAGGTGCATCGACCTTTGTTCAGCCTATGAACTTGCCTGATTGAACTGCTGTTGTGCTCTAATTGAATTAGTGCAGTCATGTATGCCTGATATTGTCCCAAACTAGCGCACAATTTTCCTTGACTCTCACAGTCCAATACTCAGCATAGCCTTGGTTGGGCTACCACATTGACCTAATAAAGCCTAGTTCGACATGATGGTCAAATCCAATAACATCTCACCAATTTTGTTTAAATCGGCAAACCATTCTCATCTTGCTTATGCATTTCAAGTTGATGACCCCTAGCATGTGTCCAACATCAGCATTGTCAAATGTGGTCGCACTAACAAATCGTTAATTGCATCAAAGGCCTCAATTGTGGCATTAATATGATGCAAATCATCCATAAAATGAGCCCAATTGACTCTTAATTTTTGTTGGTCCCTGGTCAACTCTAATCAACCCCTATTAACTCGTTTGACTAGTCAACCCTTTTACGATTCTGATCAACCTTGCTCACACTTAGTCAAGTTTGATGTTAACTCGATCCATATGTGAACCTCGCTTTGATCCCCTCGCTCACACCTTGTTTTCATTTAGTCCCTTCCATGGTTTCAATCTCGTAACTCTCAAATATCCTAGTTGAGCTTGGATCCACGTTCTTATAACCACCATTAGTGCGGCATTATAGGGTGTCCCCTTTATGTGTCATGCACTTTACATTCCATGCATCTTAGATCATGCAATGTTTTTCTCTTTCACTTGAGTAGTACTTACGATGTGGGCGATTCAGTTCTTTTGTTGTGCCTCTCTTCTAGCCACAAGTCGTTGGATGTCCACAAATTTGATAGAGTCACTGTTTGCACATTCCTTAGTGTTGTTTATGTTGTAGATGGTGTGGCCCTAATTCTCCATGACCTTAACATCGACCAAAAACTTGTTGGATGTCCAATGACCCAATATAGTGGAGGTGGTGTCTCTCCTACCTGTTATTTACGGGGTGATTGATGTGGCCTCCGAAATGTTTGATGCTTCTCACAGTGCAAAGTGCCATTCACAACATGAAAGATTTGGGGTGGCACATTTCTCATTGCCTCTTAACATGGAGCTATACTGAAGCATTACTAAAATTTTGGGTGAAATTGGAGAGTTGATGTGATTGTAACTCTACAAAATTAGGCCAGAATTGAGACAAAATATTGTTGATATTAAAGCATAGTATTAATGCATTAATTAAAGAACTTGCCAAAGTTACTTAAAGAAATGCACACCAGTTTCAAGAATAAACCTATGTACCATCAGGACTAGTACAAATTGATGGACTGGCCAATTTGATTGATAGAAAATTAAGAAATTTTTTAATCAAGAGAGAGCTTTTTAGGAAGGTTCTTAATCAAAGGGGAATTGTTTAGGAATGTTTTAATTACAATTGAGAAGGAATTATTTAGAGTAAGAGATCTAATTTGAATTCAAAATTTGAGAGGGAATTATTTATGGAAGAGGAGGAATTAAAGGGGATTATTTAGGAAAGTTTTAATTATAATTGTGAGGGAATTAATTAACGAAATAAATCTAATTTGAATTCAAATTTAGGAGTGAATAATTTAGGAAAAGTAGGCTGATTTGGGAGGGAATTATGGGAGCCTATTTAAGACTAACAATAGCATGATTTCAGGATTATGTTTGGAGTTTGCTGAAATTAAAATTTCTTAGGTTGTGAGGGCTCTAGCTGTTGGCTAGGGATTTGGGAGAGCCGGATATTCCTATCCAATTGAAGATCCAACTGTATCTTGTTGTTTTCTTTCATATATCTTGCAATAAAAAGAGTTTGGTGCGTTCTTCCTGATTTTTTTGTGCCGTTCTTCGATTTTGCTGAAACTGCATCCACTTCCTATCAAATTGGTATCAAAGCACGATCCGGGTATGTTAGGCAGGAAGGAAAGTATAAATGTTGAAAGGGGAGATCAGACAATTGAAACATGATTTTGTAAATATTTCAGATTTCGAAAAGCAATTTTTATCCATCCATGAGAATATCGATGGGAAGTTTGCCATCATGGAGGAGATGATTTGGAAGCCGCTCGAGTTCCAAACCAAAATGGTGCCGTCGAAGGGGAGGGAAGCCACCACAGGCCAAGGAAGTGGGGAATCTGATAAGGAGGGGAAAATCAGGAGGTGAAAATATTAGGGGAAGAAGAGGAGATGTCACATTTGGAGCCACTTCCAAGGAGACTAAGATTTTTGTTGGAGTTGCAAAGTTTGGAAGGAGAAAAAGATGGGGAGAAGATAGAAGCACCAAACATGGTTCAACCATCCCTACATCAATATCAAGGGGTGTTCCAGCTAGTTCAGGGGTTGCCTCCTCCACGGGAATGCGAGAATGCTATCATCTTGAAGAAAGGAGTCTCACTTATCAGTATTCGTCTGTATTGTCATCCCCATATCCAAAACGAAGAGATTGAGAGATTAGTCAAGGATATGTTCGAGGTAGGGAATCATTCTACTCAGTGTCAGTTCATTTTTCAGTTCAATGCTATTAGCCAAGTGTTTCAGCAGCAGCTTATTTCGTTCCACCTTGAGGACAATGTGGGACTTTGGGAGGGAAGTATTTATGGACTGGCTGATTTGATTGATAAAGAATTAGGAAATTTCCTAATAAATAGAGAGCTGTTTAGGAAGATTCTTAATCAAAGGAGAATTGTTTAAAAATATCTTAATTACAATTGGGAAGGAATTATTTAAGTCAAAATATATAATTTGAATTCAAAATCTAAGAGGGAATTTTTTAGGGAAGAGGAGGAATTAAGGGTTATTATTTAAGAAAGTTTTAATTATAATTGCGAGAAAATTAATTTGGGAAATAAATCTAATTTGAATTCAAATTTGAGAGGAAATTATTTAGAAAAAGGCGGCTGATTAGGGAGGGAATTATGGGAGCCTATTTGAGGCTAACAATAGGATGATTTTAGGATTATGTTTTGGAGTTTGCTGAAATTAGAATTTCTTAGATTGTGAGGGCTCTAGCCACCGGCTAGGGATTTGGGAGAGCCGGATCTTCAATTGGATCTTCCTCTCCAATTGAAGATCCAACTATATCTTGTTGTTTTCTTTCATATCTTTCAATAAAAAGAGTTGGTGTGTTCTTCCTAAATTTCTTGTGCCGTTCTTTGATTTTTCTGAATTTGCATCTACTTCCTATCAAAAAGCTCCCCGATGAACTTTGGACTTAACTATAATTCAAATTAACTTGAATAGATTGAACTGTAATAATAATTTTAACCTTATATTACTAAACTTGTGGAAACGCAGCCAGCCACAGCCTTGACTATCAGCCTTCTGTCAATCTACTGGATTGATCTTGCTAGCTACACCTCTGAGAAATTGGCCTCTTGATAATCCATTCTGTCAAAGCCCATACCTTTCTGCTCCAACTGAGGTCAACTCTCCTTCCTTTTATTCCTTGCCACCTCACAAATCCATGGACTTATTGTTGTCACCTTATCAATCTATGGGTTGTCCTAATTGTAATTAATTTTATTTCCTAAAATTTTTATATTTCTTACTAGAGATACTCTTAGAATTATATAAATTCAGCACATATGATGAATGAAACTTATAACCAATTCTTTACCATTTGGTTACAGGAGGTTAACCTAAAGGTATTGCACATTTTGATGGGGCAACTTCATAATTTGAAGTAAAAAACAAAATTTGGTCATAGAAGTTGAAGGCTTCATTTGGGATAGCTTTCTTATTATTTCTTAAAGCAGCTTTCTAATACAACAACAAAAACATCAAGCCTTTGTCTCACTACCCTTTGTCCCACTACATGGGGTCAACTATATGAATCTTTTTTCTCCATTGTGTCCAGTTAAAAGTCAAATTCTCGGTTAAAGCATCTTTCTAATGCAAAAATTTAAATTTTTGTGTTAAAAAAATGCTTTAAGAATCAGTGAGAAAGTTATCTCAAACAAAGATGAAGTTCGATATATGATAATGAAAAATTTTCTAATCTAGCCTAAACTAAAATAACTGGGCTGAACTAAAATAAATGATGTTTAATCTAGCCTAAACTAAAACTATAGGCTACTTCTAAAAAGAAGCAGTATGTCCTACAAATTACAGGCTACTTTCAAAGGGAAACAGTAAGACTCGTTCTAAAACAAAATTATTGACAACTTTTAAACATATAAGTCGTAAGACCTATCCAAACCAACAATTGGTCCACTTCTAAATGAAGCAATAAGACCCACACGTTAAGGAAACTTCTAAGTGAAGTACAACAACCCTAAAACTGAAACAAAAACTACAGACAACTTCTAAGAAAAGTCGTAAGACCTATCCAAACAAAACCTATTGGCCGCTTAGCTTATAAAATTAGGTTGTAAGACTTACCATTAGGCCACTTTTAAATGCATAAGGCGTAAGACCTATCCAAATAACCAGGCAATTTCTAATGAAAGTCGTATGACGTATTCTTTGGGGAACTTTTAAATGAAATATCAAACCCTCAACCAAAATCAATGTGCCGCCTTGCTTATAGGGTTAGGTCATAAGAACAAACTCAAATTCAAATTTACGAGCAATTCTAACGGAAGTTGTAAGACCCAACTCAAATTCAAATTTCTATGCTACTTTCAATGAAATTCATAAGACCAAGTTCTAAAATAATCATACTATTTATAATAGAAGTCGTAAGACTCACTTCTAAAATAATCACGCTACTTCCAACAGAAGCCATAACCTCGAACCAATTCAAACAAATGGATAACTTGTAAATGAAGTAATAAATTCCAAATTAAATCAACTCCTGGGTATTATAACCGATGTAAACCCTAAACCTCCATAAAATTATAACTCACCTATAACCACTTTAGTTTATTCGGGATCCCTGAGAATAGGCAAACCATGGCTACTAATCAGATTCCCTATATATTACAATCAACGATCGTTAATATCGGTAAATTGAATGGTATACTCGAAACGACAAAACCATAGGATCTTGATTGGGTTTACCTTCATTTTTCCGACAACTGTGACTAAAATGTCTAAAATTATTCATCCTTAATCGAGAGTTCTCTCTTATGTAGTAATAGGGGTAATTAACTATGAGGGCTTATGCTCATAGGAAGTAAGGACCTGGATCTAGCTATACTCTGATACTACCCTCAGAAAAAATCTGGTTAACTACGATCTGCCTTAAGGATAATGAAATCCTATGTCTGTAAAGAGGAATTCATGTTGTCGCATCATTTTACTTGAGCCAACAAAGATAAATTATTCTGCTTTGAAAAACATTCAAATTTATTTTCTAGCTCAATAGTAATCCGCATTGGGGTCCCTAAAAATCCTGTCATTGCTCATTAAACTCGATTGAAAAATCTGAAATGAGGCACGTTATATTTTTTTCAAAGCATAAGAAACTTTAATTATAAAAAAATTCGACCAAAAAATGAAAATTTTTTGAAAAAGAAATAAAAAAGAAAAAATACTAATACAAGGATAAAAAAATCAATGAAAATATAAAAATTTCCATGAATCATGAGAAATTCTAAATTAATTTCAAAGGCCAATTTACAGCCTCAAGCTCTTTAGGATTGTATTGAAGTGCAGCCCCTATTTTTACCCATTACAAATCATGAAAATATTCAAAATTCTAGAATGTAGAAAAATTGGGTGTAAATAATAAATATTAATTTGATTTTATTATTATTATTTTTGTATATTTTCATTGTTCGCAAATCAATGTCGTGTCGTCACCTCATGTGTGCACGAATCTTTTTTTGTTTTTCACTAAGCAAAGAAACCAACTAATATGGTATCAATCTTATTGTTATGTTATCCCGAATGCGTTGGTGTATCTATTTCGTGAACAGACATCATTTGGTTGATTTGGACTTTTTAGTCTTGATACGTCCTCAAAAAATTATCTTAATCGGGCGCGAATCTCGATGCAAAATCAAATTGGAAACTTCAAAAATTAATTCGGAGACCATTCGAACTCCGATTTCAGCAAACTTACAGTCGAACTGAGCGTCTCGGAAATACGAACCCAACGACACCAAATTCAACCCAATCCGAGCCCAAATGGGTCCGAATCATGGACCCAAAGCGCTGTTGGAAGGTTCAAACCGCAATTTGAGTTACCAAATGGTCTCCGATTTTAACGAGCTTATATTCGAATCGAGCGGCTCGACGAGACGAATCTAACGAGCCCAAGATCACAGAATTCCGACATCATTAAGGCCTTCAAATGTCCAACGAACGGTGCACGATCGTAGGATTCAATATCGGCCGTCCATTCAACCACTCCCTATTCGCCCCTGATCTCTCACCTATTTACGGGGCATGCCACTCCAGAAAATCTATAAATAGACCACTCATTTCTCTTGAAAGGGGGGCCAAGCAAGAAGTAAGAAGAGAAGAGGAGAAGGAAGAAGCTCCTCCTTGACCATCGCCGGAACCTCGCCGGAGCCTCGCCGGACCATCGCCGGAGCCTCGCCGGACCACCATGGGAGCCTCGCCGGACCACCACGGGAGCCTCGCCGGACCACCACCTCAAGGCCCGACGTTCAGGCCTAACATTCAGGCCCGACGTTCTACTGAAGGCCCGACATTCAGGCCTGACGTTCAGGCCCGACATTCTGCTTAAGTCCCGACGTTCTGTTGAAGGCCCAATGTTCTGCTCAAGGCCCGACGTTCAGGCCTGACATATTCATCTGAGGCCCTCACCTTCGCCAAAGGCCCTAACCTTCGCCAGAGGCTCTCACTTTTACCAACGGCCTTCACCTTCGCCAGAGGCCCTCACCTTTGCCATAGGCCCTTGTCTTCGCCAGATCATCATCAAAGGCCGTGTGCTCTACCAGGCCACCACTTGATGACCACAGTTCTCCCAGAATATTGCCGACTACGGTCCGTCCGACCTCTATCAACAGACAATGGTCTTTCTGACCCCGGTCTCCTGCCGACTACGGTCCTTCCGACCTCCGTCGCCAACTATGGTCCTTCCGACCTCCATCACCAAACAATGATCTTTCTGACCCAGGTCTCCTGCCGACTACGGTCTTTTCGACCTCAGTTGCCTACTACGGTCCGTCCGACCTCCATCACCAGACAACGATCTTTCTGACCCCGGTCTCTTGCCGACTACGATCCGTCCGACCTCCGTCGCCTACTATGGTCCTTCCGACCTCCATCAACAGACAATGGCCTTTCTGATCCGGTCTCCTGCTGACTACTGTCCTTCCGACCAAACAAACATGTATATGTAACTCCTACCATGTAATGCAATATATATGATATATATTTGCTACATCAATACAAGGCCTTCTCTAAAGGAAGGACCTCATTTGTAATCGACTGCAAATGCTAGTGGATTCATTCAAACTGGGCCAGACCCCGTGGTTTTTTCCCCTTTTCAGGGGTTTTCCACGTAAAAACTCTGGTGTCTCTATGAATGTTTCACCCCCTCTCTTATCTGCTTGTGTGCTGGATCTTCGTACAATGATAAGACGTTAAACCATATATTTCTCTACCGCCGCGAATATTCCAGGACGCAACAGTTTGACGCCGTCTGTGGGAACCTGGTTCCCGACTTGGGAGCAAATTTTTGCTCCAACCTCAAAAGATCGTTCATGTGAACTTCCTAACATAAGCTATTACTATATCAATTTCTTGGGATTCAGATCCGGACTAGGGGGCAACCTTGACTACAATTTTAGTCAAGAAGATCCCTCCAAGGCTTCTAAAATCAAGATGATATGTCAGAAAAATCCCAGCAAATGCAAGGATACTTCCAATCAGTTATATGCTTTATACAGTCCCTTACTGGACTTCTACTCCTTGGACAAGTTCTTAATCTCGACCTTAAAAAGGAAGTAATGGTCTAAAGATAGACCCCTCTTAACCTTTGATTAGGGATACACATGGCATATGCCCTCTCCCAATCAAGGCAAAATTGATCCCAGGGGGATCCGATTCGACCTCTTTCACACAGGTTAACGTCGTCGAGCAAAGGCTCCGGCATACAATCTCGGATAGGTCCTACATCCTTGGTGGATTCTCTCGACCTCTTCCATACAGGTTAACGTCGTCGAGCAAAAGCTCCGATATACAACCTCGGATAGGTCCTACATTCTTGGTGGATTCTCTCGACCTATTCCACACATGTTAACGTCGTCGAGCAAAGGCTCCGACATACAACCTCGGATAGGTCCTACATCCTTGGTGGATTCTCTCGATCTCTTCCACACAGGTTAATGTCGTCGAGCAAAGACTCCGACATACAACCTCGGAAAGGTCCTACATCCTTGGTGGATTCTCTCGACCTCTTCCACACAGGTTAACGTCATCGAGCAAAGGCTCTGACATACAACCTCGGATGGGTCCTACATCCTTGGTGGATTATCTCGATCTCTTCCACACAAGTTAACATCATCAAGTAGTGCTCTGACATACAACCTCGGATAGGTCTTACATCCTTGGTGGATTCTCTTGACCTTTTCCACACAGGTTAACGTCATCGAGCAAAGGCTCTGACATACAACCTCGGATAGGTCTTACACCTATGGTGGATTCTCTCGACCTCTTCCACACAGGTTAACGCAATCGAGAAGAGGCTCTGACATACAAGCTCGGATAGGTCTCACATCCTTGGTGGATTCTCTCGACCTCTTCCACATAGGTTAACGTTGTCGAACAGAGGCTCCGACATACAACCTCGGATATGTCTCACATCCTTGGTGGATTCTCTCGACCTCTTCCACACAGGTTAGCGTCGTCGAGCAGAGGCTCCGACATACAACCTCGGATAGGTCTCACATCATTGGTGGATTCTCTCGACCTCTTCCACACAGGTTAGCATCGTCGAGCAGAGGCTCCTCCATACAACCTTGGATAGGTCTCACATCCTTGGTGGATTCTCTCGACCTCTTCCACACAGGTTAACGTCGTCGAGCAGAGGCTCCGACATGCAACCTCGGATAGGTCTCACATCCTTGGTTAACGTCGCCAGTATGCCATCAAGGGACTTCCATTTAACTTCTCCACAAAGTTAAATTTCTACCCGATGTTAAATTTTCTCCTGTCGCTGAATTTTTGCCTTGCAGGACTTTCGTCGAAATTCTGCCCGTCGACGGACTTTTATCGGTCTTCTACCCGACGTCCGACTTCTCCCTGTCGTCGAACTTATACTCGTCGTCATACTTCTGCCCGTCGATGCACTTTCGTCGGTCTTCTACCCGGCATCGGACTTCTGTGTGCCGTCGGACTACTAACCATCGTCAGACTTCTACCCGTTGACGAACTTTTGTCGGTCTTCTACCCAACAGTACTTCTACGCGGCATCGGACTTACCCCTGTCGTTGGACTTTTGCTCGTCAGCGGACTTCTACCTGTCGACAGACTACTGCCCGTCGATGGACTTTCATCGGTCTTCTGACCAAGGCCGTACTTCTGCCCGATGTCGGACTCCTGCCTGTCGTCAAACTTTTATCGGGTTTGAGCCCGTTGTCAAACTTCTGTCCAACGTCAAGCTTCTTCCCGTTGCCGGAATTCTGCCTAGCATAAATTTTATCAGACTTCTGCCTGACGCAGAGCTTTCTCCCGTCGTTGGACTTCTACACGATGCCGAAATTCTCCCTGTCATTGGTCTTTTGTTGGGATTTTGCTCAACGCAGAGCTTCTACCCAACGTTGGACTTCTGCCTGCCGTCGGACTACTACTTGTCGACGGACTATTACCCGTCGATGAACTTTCATCGGTCTTTTACCCAATTCAGTGCTTCTACCTGACGTCGGACTTCTGGCTGCCGTCGGACTACTACCTGTCAATGGACTACTGCCTGTCGAAGGACTTTCATCGGTCTTCTACCCGATTCAGTGCTTCTACCCAACATCGGACTTCTGTTTGCCGTCGGACTACTACCTGTTGATGAACTACTGCTTGTAGGCGAACTTTGGTCGGACATATACCCGACACCAGACTTACGCCCGTCGTCGGACTTACGCCCGTCATCGGACTTCCAATCTCCTTCGCTCATCGACAACCGTTCTTCTAATCTATGTTGACGACTACGATCCTTACTACCTCCTTCGCCGACAGCGGTCCTTGCAACTTCCTTTGCCAAATACTGTCCTTACGACCTCCTTCTCCAACTACGGTTCTCCCCGGCCTCCGTTGTGAACCAACTACGAATCTCTTTTGGTTGTGGGATCTCTCACAAGAAAAAAGGGTCTCTTCAACTCAGTGAGGGGTCCTAGAATTGCACAAGGGATATCGCCTGCACAAGACCTGGGGAAGACCTCACCTTGAGGAGAAGGAGAAAGAAAAAAGGGTCTCTTCAACTCAGTGAGGGGCCCTAGAATTGCACAAGGGATATCGCCTGCACAAGACCAGGGGAAGGCCTCACCTTGAGGAGAAGGAGAAAGAAAAAGGGTCTCTTCAACTCAGTGAGGGGCCCTAGAATTGCACAAGGGATATCGCCTGCACAAGACCAGGGGAAGGCCTCACCTTGAGGAGAAGGAGAAAGAAAAAAGGGTCTCTTCAACTCAGTGAGGGGCCCTAGAATTGCACAAGGGATATCGTCTGCACAAGACCAGGGGAAGGCCTCACCTTGAGGAGAAGGAGAAAGAAAAAAGGGTATCTTCAACTCAGTGAGGGGCCCTAGAATTGCACACGGGATATCGCGTGCACAAGACCAGGGGAATGACTCATCTTGAGGAGAAGGAGAAAGAAAAAAGGGTCTCTTCAACTCAGTGAGGGGCCCTAGAATTGCACAGGGGATACCGCCTGCACAAGACCAGGGGAAGGCCTCAGCTTGAGGAGGAGGAAGAAAAAATGGTCTCTTTAACTCAAGGATGGACCCTGCTATTGGACAATGGAATTGTCCAAAGGGCAGGGGAAAGCCTCTACTGAGAGAAGAGAATGAGAAGAAAGCTCTTTCTCCCAAAGATGGACCCTGCTATTGGACAATGGAATTGTCCAAGGGGCAGGGGAAGGCCTCTACTGAGAGAAGAGTGGAGAAGGAGAAGATGCAAGGATTAAGGCCCTATGAGGGGTTTATTTATAGGCTAGAGAGGAAGTTATGGGAGAGAAAAATAAAAATAAAAAATTCTCCCACTCTCCCTCTCTCAAAAAAAAAAGGGCCGGTACTTTAGCAACCGCAAATCTAAGGGAAAAAAAATGAATTTGTAGTTTTAAGTTTTAACTGCAGCAACGTACTGTAGCAATGGCACTGTAGCATCAGTACTGTAGCAACACGTGACTGTGCATGACGATTACTGTAGCGGAATTACTGCAGCAAAAAGTTCGAGGCTCTATTTTCATGCCGGACAGTCCAAATTGAACGTTTTTGGGGTCCCCGAAAACATTTTTCGACGTTTCGGACTCAATTTTGACACTTTCGGAACTCAATGGGACTCCTATACTCAAGTTTGAGCAAATATATGATTTTTAGAACACAATTTTTTTGCGATTCGACCAATACAAAATACTACGACACATATTTTCGGACTTTGAGGCCTTCGACGTCCGAAAATAGGGGGACAACTAATACGTCCTCAAAAAATTATCTTAATCGGGCGCGAATCTCGATGCAAAATCAAATTGGAAACTTCAAAAATTAATTCAGAGACCATTCAAACTCCGATTTCAGCAAACTTACAGTCGAACTGAGCGTCTCAGAAATACGAACCCAACGACATCAAATTCAACCCAATCCGAGCCCAAATGGGTCCGAATCATGGACCCAAAGCGCTGTTGGAAGGTTCAAACCGCAATTTGAGTTACCAAACGGTCTCCGATTTTAACGAGCTTATACTCGAATCGAGCGGCTCGACGAGACGAATCCAACGAGCCCAAGATCACAGAATTCCGACATCATTAAGGCCTTCAAATGTCCAACGAACGGTGCACGATCGTAGGATTCAATATCAGCCGTCCATTCGACCACTCCCTATTCGCCCCTGATCTCTCACCTATTTACGGGGCATGCCACTCCAGAAAATTTATAAATAGACCCTCATTTCTCTTTAAAGGGGGGCCAAGCAAGAAGTAAGAAGAGAAGATGAGAAGGAAGAAGCTCCTCCTTGACCACCGTCGGAACCTCACCGGACCACCGCCGGAGCCTCGCCGGACCATCGCCGGAGCCTCGCCGGACCACCACGGGAGCCTCGCCGGACCACCACCTCAAGGCCCGACGTTCAGGACTAACATTCAGACCCTACGTTCAGGACTAACATTCAGGCCCTACGTTCTATTGAAGGCCCGACATTCAGGCCCGACGTTCAGGCCCGACATTCTGCTCAAGTCCCGACGTTCTGTTGAAGGCCCAACGTTCTGCTCAAGGTCCGACGTTCAGGCCTGACATATTCATCTGAGGCCCTCACCTTCGCCAGAGGCCCTAACCTTCGCCAAAGGCTCTCACTTTTACCAACGGCCTTCACCTTCGCAAGAGGCCCTCACTTTTGCCATAGGCCATTGTCTTCGCCAAATCATCATCAAAGGCTGTGTGCTCCACCAGGCCACCACCTGATGCCCACAGTTCTCCCAGAATATTGCCGACTACGGTCCGTCCGACCTCCATCAACAGACAATGGTCTTTCTGATCCCGGTCTCCTGCCGACTACGGTCCTTCCGACCTCCGTCGCCAACTATGGTCCTTCCGACCTCCATCACCAAACAATGATCTTTCTGACCCAGGTCTCCTGCCAACTACGGTCCTTTCGACCTCAGTCGCCTACTACGGTCCGTCCGACCTCCATCACCAGACAACGGTCTTTTTGATCCCGGTCTCCTGCCTACTACGGTCCGTCCGACCTCCGTCGCCTACTATGGTCCTTCCGACCTCCATCAACAGACAATGGTCTTTCAGTTGTCTTTTGAGAACTTCCTCAAGCAATGACATGGCATGTCTGTTAGCTGCTGAAGAATATAAGCCTCATAATTAATAACTTATTCCTTGCTTTGGGCCTTTGATAAAAGGAGCACCTATTTTTAAAATACCCGCAACAACAACATCAAGCCTTTATCCCACTAGGTGGGGTCAGCTACATGAAACCTTTTTCTCTATTGTGTCCTATTAAAAGTCAAATTCTCATTTAAATATAATAAAGAAATGTCATTCCTAATATTTTTTAACTAAGTCTTTTTAGGTCTGCCTCTACCTTTATTAATACAAGTCAAATCTAATACATCTACTTTTCTAACAGGGTCATCAGAAGGCCGTCGTTTTATGTGACCAAACCATCTAAGGCGACTCTCTCTAATCTTATCTTCTACTGGAGATACTCCAACCTTTTCAGATATATGCTCATTTTGTATCCTATCTCTAATGGTAAAGCCACTCATCCACCTGAGCATCCTCATCTATGCCATACTTAGTATTATGCTTCTCTTTTAATGGCCAACATTCGACACCATAAATCATTGCAGGCCTCATCACCATCTTATAGAATTTTCCCTTAAATTTTAGGGGTACTTTTCTATCACACAACAAGCCCGATGCATTCCTCCACTTCAACCATCCAACTTGAATTATGTTGATAATATCCCCATCTATATCACCATCACTCTGAACAATAGATCCTAGATATCTAAAACGTGTACTCTTATTAATAACTTGATCGCCCAAAGTCACAATCCCCTCACTAGCTTTATTACTACTAAAATTACACTCCATATATTCCATTTTAGATCTACTCAAGCGAAAACCTTTAGACTCTAAGGTTGACCTCCATAATTCAAGTTTACCTTCGACTCCCTCTGTAGTCTTATCAACAAGAAGAATATCATCAACAAAAGCATACACCAAGGTACATCCTTTTGCAAATGTTTAGTGAGAACATCCATGACTAAAGCAAAAAGATATGGGCTTAAGGTTGATCCTTGATGTAATCCAACCGAAATAGGAAAATACTTGATCAAACCACCTTGTGTTTGAACACAAGTAATTGCTCCTGCATACATATCTTTAATGATTTGAATATAAGCATTATTAACTCCTTTCTTTTCAAGAACTCTCCATAGCACTTCTCTTGGAACTTTATCATATGCTTTTTCTAAATCAATAAATATCATATGTAGATCCTCCTTATTTTCTCTATATTTCTCCATCAAACCTCTTAATAAATGTATGGCTTCCATATTCGACCTACCCGGCATGAATCCAAATTGATTTTGAGAAACATTAGTTCACGCTGCAACCTATGCTCCATAACTCGCTCCCATAGTTTTAAAGTATGCCACATTAACTTAATCCCTCTATAATTCGCACAATCTTGTGCTTCACATTTTATTTTTAAAATAGCCACACAAAAAAAAAAATCCACATGGTTCATGCACGTTATAGTTTCTTGGGACTTCATCATAGGATGTGTTTTGAAGCATAATTTATATGACGCAGTGACCACATTTAAACTTAATTTTACTAATATCCCTAAACTAGTAGGAAATTTATTTCACATTCAAATGGGGCAACCCCCGCTGCATTGCGCCTCATCCACTTCAACCAGATCACTCCCTTTGTTGATATAAACCATTTTGACGGCAGTTCTCTAAAAATCAAAGATGAACTCACGGATGGATAACAGAAACATCTTTCATTAGGAATTCAGGCTAGCGATACCTTGCCATCTCATTGTACAAGAATTATTGTTTAACATACATTGGAATCATTAATTTTGTTGATAAATTAAAATTTAGTTATATGAATCTATACATTATGATAAATGTAAAATTTTGTGCCGACTAATGTTCCCATATTTTTCATTTCATATTACTCGTTTCATCTGGAAAGAAGTTTCTTGCGAATTGACTTAAGCTCGTTTCTTTATTTCAAGCATTTTGTAGTTCTGTAGGGAGAAATCACACAAGATTCAATACATGACCTATGTTTATAAACTGTTTTGCAGGCAATATTTCAACGTTATCCTCAGCCTGACAAGGAGTATCAATCATTTTCCCTTATATACAAGGACAGATCTTTAGACTTGGTTAGTATATTTGTTCTAGCCATGATTTTGCTGTTGAAATCATCATTTGCCTTTGTTGGGTGTCGTTAGCCCTGGTTTTTCTTTCCTTATTTATATCCTTGATATTGTCAGCATTTGTTTCAAGTTTATGTTTCGATAATGTCAATTACTTCTCCTTGTCCTATATCCTATGACAGATATGCAAGGACAAGGATGAAGCAGAAGTATGGTATGTTGGTTTGAAGGCATTGATTTCTTGTAGAAACCACCTGAAGAGATTGGAATCAAAAGCGGACAGATTATCTGATTCAAGTAGTTCAAAATCAACTAGTTACAAACAGTCTCCATCGAACCTACCCTTTGTTAGTAGTACAATCTATCTTTACAGAACATTTCATAGTCCGATGACTGGAAGATTTTGTCCAGATAGAATATTCGATAATTATGTATGTTGTTTTTTTTTTCCTTTTCCTTTTTCAGAACCCTGAAAATAGACAACCAGTTGGTCTTTCTGCTTTGAATCCTCCAGCGAATGGTTTTGGGAGCGTGTTTTCTGATGTCATCCTATATACTGCACATAAGGGTTCTTTTCAGTATGATTCAGTCAGTAACTCACTGAGTTCAGCCGCATCTGCAGACAACTCAAATGGCCGTGGTTCAACATCTGAAAATTTTAGGGTAAGTTTGTCTAGTGCTGTAAGCTCCTCAAGCCATGGATCAGGCCACAGGGATTTCGATACATTAGGAGATGCTTTCATTTGGGGGGAAAGTATTGGCGATGGGTTGCTTGGTGCTAAAAGTGATACTTCTTTGCCAAAAGTATTGGAATCAACAGTTATTCTTGATGTTAACAGTATTGCTTGTGGTAGTAAGCATGCAGGCTTGGTTACAAAACAAGGAGAGGTCTTTACTTGGGGTGAAGAATCTGGTGGCAGGTTGGGGCATGCAATAGATGCTGATGTTTCACAACCAAAGCTTGTAAATGCTTTGAGTGGTATGAATGTCGAGTTTGTAGCATGTGGTGAGTATCATACTTGTGCACTAACATTTTCTGGAGATCTATATACATGGGGTGATGGTGTTTATAACTCCGGTCTACTAGGGCATGGGAGCGAGGCTAGTCATTGGGTTCCCAAGCTAGTGACTGGTCAGATGGGAGCTCTGCATGTATCATCAGTGTCTTGTGGACCGTGGCACACAGCTGTTGTTACATCTTTGGGTCAGCTCTTCACATTCGGTGATGGAACATTTGGTGCTTTAGGTCATGGAAACCGTACAAGCATAAATGTACCAAGAGAAGTTGAAGCTTTAATAGGGCTGCGAACAATCAGCACAGCTTGTGGCGTTTGGCACACTGCTGCAGTTGTGGAGATGAAATCACAACCTACAGATTCTGACAGTTATATCTCCAGAAAATTATTCACATGGGGAGATGGAGATGAAGGTCGACTTGGACATGGAGACAAAGAACACAGGCTTGTTCCAGCATGTGTTGTTTCTTTGACTGAGCGAAATATTTGTCAGGTGGCCTGTGGGGATGATATAACAGTTGCGCTTACTGCTTCTGGAAGAGTTTATACTTTGGGAAGTACTATTTATGGGCAGATAGGGAACCCACAAGCTAATGCAAATATTCCCACAGTTGTGGAAGGAAAACTTTCTGATAGCATTGTTGAGCAGATATCCTGTGGTTCTCACCATGTTGCTGTGCTGACCTCAAAAAATGAAGTCTACACCTGGGGCAAGGGGACTAATGGCCAGCTCGGCCATGGAGATAATGAAAACCGTGATATACCTACGCTTGTTAAGGCCTTGAAAGATAAGCAAGTTAAGAGTGTTGCTTGTGGTTCAAATTTCACTGCTGTTATCTGTCTCCATAAATGGATTTCAGGTACTGATCGATCTGTATGTTCTGGTTGTCATCTTCCATTTGGTTTCAGAAGACAACGCCACTATTGCTATAACTGTGCTCAAGTCTTTTGCAAATCTTGCACCAGCAGAAAGTCTATCAGAGCAGCCTTAGCACCGAACATTCATAAACAATATCGTGTGTGTGATGCTTGCTATAACCAGCTAAGGAAGTCCGAGTCTGGAATTCATTCTCTTGTTTTAAAGCAGCAAAATGCAAGTCAACGTCACATATCTACTCAGATGGCTGAGGAGATGGTAGTTTCGAGGCACTCTTCTGCTAGCTCCTTTAAAGGAGAAAGTAGGCACCCGAGGCAGAGTGAGAAATCAGAAAGCAATCATAACCCAATGTCCCTTGTCCCGAATGAATGCTTCCAAAGAGGAAACATACAGAAGCCAAAATCTAAAAATATTATAATCAGGTCTCCGATGACTAAATGCTCTGCTTCTGTTCCTGGTTCACAGTTAGTTTGCCGATCAATGTTTCCACTTGGAGTTTCCTTAGTTTCATTGCTCCCAGGAACCATTTCAACTGGTTTAGTATCAGCTGAAGTGCCTATTGATGAATTGAAAAAGACAAATGAAAGCTTAAGAGAGGAAGTTGCTAAGTTGAAGTTGCAGGTAATAATAGTCAGAAAGGATATACGTATTTTGCTATCAGCAATAATCAATCAATTTATTTAGTTGCAAAAAACTTAATCATTAAATTTGTTGTGGAAGCTAATCTTACAGATCTATAATAGTTTCATTTGAAAAAAAATCAAAGCTAGTTTCATTTAAGCATTTTTCTTGACTGACTAATGATCTCATGCAGCTTTTCTTATCTTGGCTTTTGATTCTTAATCACAGTTTCAGAAACTCAATGTGAACCGAATAATAGTATGATAAAGATCTTTTGCTTGCTGACTAATGACTACATGGTAAGAAACCAAGCATATTATGCGAGTGTCAAAGACCACCTGGTTCTTTCATTACCCTTACTGAAAAGTGTTGTGGATCATTTTGCTGCAGTTTTTACTGCTGAGTGTCAGCTGGTCTTATTGAGTAACATGCTTGTCTTTTGGCTTTGTTCTCATCAATATTAGCTTGAACACCTCTCTATCATCAGACATAAACACTAACACAGTTCCTTTCTCCCTACCTTCCTCCTCTCCCTCTTTCTCTAACTTTCTATCTCTCTCCCAACATATACATGCTCATTCTTTCCTTCTCTTTTCTCTCTTCCCTTCTACACTTACTCTTAGCCTTCTCTCCCTCTCTTTGTCCATTCCTCGCTCTCTACACAAATGATTACTCAGTTTACTCCTTTATTTTTTTTACATTGTGATCTTATGAGGAGATGTTATTCCATTCCATTTATGTGATTTGCCTTGGTTTTTATGTGTTTTTTTTGCCTTTCTCTTTACACATGCACACTCTTAAGATCTTTTTTTTTTCTTTATTATCCAATGCAATGGTATTATTTCCACTCACAGCTCTCCCATCCACAAACCAACACACCCAATCCTTGTCTTTATTTCATAAGAAAAAAAGTATTATAATTATTGTCATTAACTTTATTGCAACTATTTTGAGCGAACTTTATAAAATTTTCTTCCCTACTCATTCTTGCCGAGTGATACATGGAAGATAAACTTTTTTTTTTTTAAGTAAAACTTTTTACTTAACTTCTATCTATTTTACTTTTGATCTACAAGTTTTTTTTCTAATCAGTCCAAATTAATTCTATATGCATATCTTATTGGTACATCTTCCTTCCATTGTTTATGACTAAATGACAATCTATTATTTTATTACCTTTTTTAATAGTGTTAATCCCACTATGCCTTTAATTAGTTCATTTCCAGATTTATCATCCTTTAGTTTTGGAATACAGTCATCCTACAATTCTCATTTCAGTTACATCAACTTAGATATCAATGACTTCTTATATCCATATAGCATAGCCAATATAATTGTTGTTTTATAATTTACTTTTATGTTGCAAGATATTATATTATCACATAATATTCCAAAGACACTTATCCATATTAATTCTAAGATTTAACTTTTGATGTTATGTTTTAGTTAATATTCATATCTTTTGTATAATAAATGCATAATATTTAAAATTATCACACCAAGTATTATTGCAAATTTCATATAGTAGATACTCTACTTAAAGTAAGCGTCATCATTACCATTAGAAAAAGATATAACCTTAATCTTTATCATGCTTTGAAACATGTGTGATGGTAAATAGAATTTATCATTTTAGCATTGAACAAAATTTTGTATGCACAAAAATAAGTTAAAAGCAGCTCCTATATGGTGTAATATATTTTATGTGAAAATTGAGAAGAAGAAAATTCAAAGGATCTAACCTAGTTAAAATGATTCCACTAATATGAGTAGGATATTACAAATGTTGCTTTTCCTCATACTGGGGAAGACAAAAATACAATGTCATAGGTATGAATCTGGGAAAATAAGTAGGAGCCTTGAGATGCTTTAGTTGTCATAGAGCTATGTTGGTTGGTCATCTTGATCGCTTTCCTCATAGGAGGAAAGATTAGGCAATAAAAAAGATGGTTGTCACATGTTGGCATGTGAGGTATAGATCATTACCATGTATCAAAAAATGACCGATTAGGAATGTTAGATGCCAAGTGATAATTGTTGGTTCGCTCAATTATTCTCTTTATAGAAGAGTGGATCAATGATGAAGAATACAGATGTTAGTGGCTAACAGATGCTAGATATTGGAGAGTGAGAAACAAATATTTGCCTTGAATGTTGTGCATCAATTTTAGTCAATGTACTACTCGGTTATTTTTCTTATAAGATGGGAGAACAATAACCAATAATGAAGGCTTTAAATGTTGTTATTTGACATACATCATAAATTAGTGGGTGTTGAATGACATTTGACTAGGAATGCTAGACATAGGACAACAATTAGTGGTTTTCTTAGTCATTCTCTTTATAAGTGGGGAGAATGGTGACTAGGAAGACATGCGTTGAATGTCTATAATTGATCGGCATTGGAGATTGGTAGGTGTTAGGTGACATGTGTTAGTGTTTGGTAATGGTAGGCTTTGGCATTAGGCGATGGCTAGTGTTGGGCTTTTATGAGTGTTAGCGTTGGTTGCCAGTGGGCATTTTCTTTTCGTGTCAATAGGGGCACTAGTTTTGGTTGATGGTCAGAGTTAGATATTGACGTTAAAGCTATGAAATTCTCTAAGTCTAGGAATTTTCTCCACCAACATCCTATCACAGATCCTCCAAATTTATAAAAGAGGGTCTATTTATTGACACACCATCAGATAGCCGGAGTTGATCCCTTTGATCATTTAATATTTTTAAATATCTTTGTCTTAATGATTCAATAATTAAACAATCTTAGGCTAGTTAGATTGATTTTATAGTGACGCTCATTTCAACCGTAAGCACATAAAATTTAAATATTATTTGATCACTCAAATGGTCACAAACACTTTCCAATAATACTTCTAGTGCTTGATTTAGATCATTGGACTTATATGAAGGTGTTTTTTGTATCATTGGGTTTATCTTATCAAGAATATTATTTTAACTATAAGATTGCCAAACATTAAGTTGAAATGATCTCAAAGTCAATTATGAAAGTTTGTAATTTAAACAATGGATGCTTTGAGACATTAAATTTTGCATAGAGATTTGTGGATAATCATTTTTTTAAAGATGTATTAGTTGTCCCTTATTTGTGGATATCAAAACCTTAAAGTCCAAAAATAATTCAGGTGCCAACACCTTGAATGTCAGTATGGACCTCCCCTCAAGGCTATGAACCATGCAATTCAGCATTCATTGTAATTTCATTATTCAATGAAGTGACACATTGTTTGAGACACAAATTGCTACATAATTTGATCTAAAACTCTCCAAAATTGCTCAAAGTTGCTTATAGACGATTGCTGAAATTTCGAAAGTGCAAAAATTAAGTTTGGGACTTAAATAACCCCAGGAGACTAGAAAATGTTGGAGAACACCCAACAACTAGATAACCAATGGTGGTAATGGAGCCACTGTATCCAAAGGCACACGTGTATAATTGACCCTGCTTTTTTTCATTTATTTAAACAAATCTTTTAATAAAAATTATAATATAAAAATAATTATTTTTTCTCTAGAAGTGAATAAATTGGCCAAAAACTTTTAGGAAATTTCTTTTTCTTGTTTCATCCAAATTTTATAAAAATCCCTCCAAATGGCATAGAGGAGATTGAATTTTTCCTTCTTGGGTCTTGATTTTTCTCTTTAAAAAGAGACAAAAATTGAACTACAATAGGCATAAGTGTGAACGACAGTCGAGGTTCATAATCCATGCAATGAGGCTCTGATCCTCCTCTAAAATGAGACCATCCTTATTTAGACTAGTTAGATTTGATAAGAGGTGATCGAAATTCATAATTCCTATAGTAAGGCTCCATTCCTCTTAAAACAAGATTGAATTTCCTTGTTTGTATGAATAAGATTCAAGGAGGGCTATTTAAGATTCATAATCCTTACTACGAGGCACCATTCTTCCTTTAAAAATGGGATTGATTACCCCTTTTTGAACTAATTAGATTTTTTTAGAGTTATTTGTGGTTCATAATCCTTGTGGTAAGGCTCTAATCTTCCCTTAAAAAAGTGTAGATTATTTATAGATTTTTGGAGCATCCTACTTCTTTTGACTATAAATCAAATCACTCCACCATTGATCACATTGGTTATGTAATATTTTCTAGATATCTTAGTGTCTTAATGATATCAAATATTGAGAGAACTTGAGTTTATTAGATTTGTTTCGGAAAGATTTTTATTTGACTATAAGCATGCAAATTTCAACGATCATTTGGTCCCTCAAATGGTCCCATAAAATTTCAATAATATTTTCAGTGTTTGATTTAGGCTCATTTGGACTTTGGATTAAGGAGTTCTTAGTATTGTTAGGTTCATCTTATCATGCTCATTTTGACCGTAAATTTGCTTAAAATGTTGTTTAGATGATCTTCAAGTCAATTCTGTGCATCTGTGATTTGAATATTTGGATGTTTTATAATATGAGAGTTTGCATTGAGATTTGTACATAATTAGATTTTTTTTGTGATGCTGAAATGTTAATATTTAATGTAATCCTATTATGTTTGGAAATTCTTTAATTTCACAACAGTTACTAACATTATTCATTAATCTATTATAATATTTTTAATTAGTCTTGCTTACCTTTGAAACACATTCCATCTCTTCAATTCCCATCAAATTAATTTTGTGGTGGCTGATCATATGAATTTTCAAGATTAACAAAAATAATATGATTGCTTTCTATTTCTTCTTTGCTATTGCCTTAGCACTAAAATCATCTTTGTCATTAATTTTCATGGTAGAAAAGGAATTTTCAAGATATAATTAATTGTCATTATTCATTAATCTATTATTTCTTTAGTGTTATTGCTTTAGCACTAAAATCCCCTTGCCAGCTTCGTTCTTTGCAAGGACAACTGGCTTTCATTCGGTGATTCATATCGAATTTGTCGGGTAGATGCCAGTCATTCTCCAAATTAACAAAATTCGCATGATGACTGTTGTATGGTAGATAAAGGTTGGAGTAACTCCAATGGCATATAAGATTAGAGAAAGTATCCTTGGATAGTTTGGACACATAAAACGTCGGCCTTCTGATGACCCGGTTAGGAGAGTAGATGTATTAGATTTGGCCTATGTTAAGAAAGGTAGAGGTAGAGCTAAAAAGACTTATTAGAATATTAGAAATGACTTTTTTATTAGATTTGAATGAGTATGTGAGTCTTAACAGGACACAATGGAGAAAAATTATTCATATAGCCAACCCTATGTAATGGGATAAAGGCTTCTTATTGTTGTTGTTGTTGAGAAATAAATGAGCTCCTCCAGTTTTCCATTTTGTCATGATTGACTACCACTTTTGGCCCCTTGTTAGAACTTCTATTCGACATGCAGGTATTATGAGGAAAAAATCCCTGCTAAACGGGTTTTTGTTCATACTTTGTATTTGACATATTTATTGAATTTATTTAGTTTAGGTGTTGTGGAACTCCTTTGCAGCTTGAGTGTCTTACACAGAAGTTTCAAAATATGGAGTCTGAATTTGAGAGAAAATCAGTTGAACTGAAAGAAGCTATTGCAAAAGCAGCGGAGGAAAATGCAAAATGCAAGGCTGCTGAGGAAGTTATCAAGTCTCTTACCTCACAGGTAATTACTTTTCTTTTATATGAGAACACTCTAGTTGAGTCTTTAACTAGTTTGGTGGGATTTCTAATTTATAAATTCGAGAATGTACTACTATTTTATTTTTCAGTAAGAAATTTACTGTCCATACTTTTCTTATGTCTTTAATTTACTAAGTTTCAATTTGCTAATTGCGGGCATGTGTGTTATAGAATCAACTTGTCTAACTTGCATACTTTCTTCAATTTTCACATTAGTTTAGCATGTATTTGTGATGGGGACATCAGATCATGAAAGGTTTATCTGAGACGTGGCCGTCGATCTACGACCACGATTTTGTCATTGTATTTTTGATTTGTTTTATGTATTTTCTTATTTATGATGTCATATTGTATTTGCTTTATTAGTTTCCAATTGCACCCTTTTATTAAGGGTTGTCGTATGTAAGCTCTAGGGGCATTGTCGTCCTTTATGTTTGAGTCTTTGTAAGAGGCTATTTATAGCCCCTTGTTCTTTTTTCCAAGTTAATGAATAATTGAATAAAATATTTCTTCCCCTTGCATGAGTTATTGTGAGAGCTTAAAAAATCGGAGAGAGATCCCTGGGAGAGGGAGAATTGCGTATCACCCACCAACCTAGACGAGTCGGGTTCGCGGTTCTATTTTGTATATCTTCCTTTTTCCTTCAATCACCACCAGCCGACATCATACCCATGATTTCTCCCTTCCCCAAGCCCTTCCCCTTCTCTCCACCAAACTCCACATAATTCCCACCTAGCCGCCGTCCCCATACCCGAAACCCCTTCAACCCGCCGGCCCTAGATCCCCTCCCCATTGCTTTCCCTTGCCTAATTTGGATTGGCATAATTTGGACAGATTTTGGAATTTAAATTCAAACAATTTAAAATTTAAAATCTTTCCTAAATTACCAAAATTATTTTAGGAAAGTTCCTAAATTAAATCTATTTGAATTTCAAATTTAAATTAGATTTAATTAAATACTTTCCTAATTTCTAAACCTAAATTTAGCAAGCTTTAAACACTTGATTAAAGCCCTCCTCCCCATTAATGCCGTCGGCCCCCCTCTTTGGGATTGGGATAGGAAATCTTTCCTAAACCCAATTCTTTATTTTGGAAATAATTTCAAATCCCATATTCCCTCCTTGGCCGAAATCCTCATGATCCTCATTGATTTAATTTCTTTACAAAAGGGAGTCTCTCCCTGTGGAATTAAATAAATCCTCCCCCACCCCCTTGCCGCCGCCCCCCCTCCTCTTGCCTTTTCTCTCTTCCTTTAATTATTCTCAATTAAGAGAATACTTAGAAAGTATTGAATTAAAATTCCCCCCATCTCTTTTCCCAAAATTTGAACCAAAAGCCTTAACCTTGCTCTCACTCTTGGCTGGCCACCTCTTTTCCCTTACACTCTTGATTTCTCTAGCGTATCTCCTCCACCTCAAAAGGAGTCTTCAAGGGAAGCATCAATGATCGTCGTCAACAACTCAATCTCAAAGACATGCAAGACCGATCTGGATCTTGATTACGGTCTCTCTTACGATGAACACATATTTGTTTGCATCTTGCATTCGACCTTCTTCGACTTCAATCCCCGCATCGATCACACCGTAGAAGAATACGTGGAGCACATCTTGGACACCCTGGTTGAGGCTATTGAAGAGCAACTTGAGATCGTCGAGTGGAGGATTGCAACCGATCCTTGACGAAGGTTTTCTAATCTTCCTCTTCTCGTATTTCTTAAGTCTAATCATTTCTTTGTGATTTGATTGTAGTCATGAAGGTCGCATTTGCCCGATTCTGCTAAGCTTAGTAAACGTAGGGATTTGAGCGCATTCATTTGTTTTCTAATCTTATTGTTAGACTAGGGGTTTTCATTGAAGGCTACTACTTTGCATGATATTGTTTTTCCTAGGATATTTTGATGATTCAAATCTCTTGATATGCAACTTAGCCTAAACGAAAGTGACCACTCTTATGTTTTGATTCATCTTTTTATTCATTAATAGTTTTATTTGTTAATTCTCTTATCAATAAGTTGTGCAAGCTCTTAATAAAACCATTGCAAGCGTTTTAGTCCTACATCATCTGGTATCAGAGCATGGTTAGCTTAGGATTTTCATGCTAGAAATCATCCTAAGGCTTTTTGTAATCATGCTTAGTTAATTCCACATGCATAACATCTTTTAAAACATTTTAATCATCGTTTATGTTTGCTGTCCAGAAAATTCTGCACTCATTTAGTGAGCATTAAGGCTTGTTTTTTAGGTATTTAGGTGTTGCCCTCATTATAACAACTTCCCTAGTTGCCTAGAGACACTTTGCACTTTGTTGTAGTTATTGTCCAAACATTTCCTGCACCATTTAGTGACATTCTAGAGAGTCTACCCTTGCATTTAGGTGTTGTCCACTACTTAGTTTCACCCCCAAGTGTCCCCTAGTATCTAACCATGGATCCGGAACAACTAGGAAGGACTTTAGACTTGTTGGTATGCCAAATGAACAATATTAGCCAGCAACTCAAAGAGAACCAAGCCGACCTAGCTGAGCTTCTTTGTAGAAACACCACTGAGCGATTTGACACACTTGAACGAGCTAGAGAGCATCCTACTCCCTACACGTTATCTAGACCACATTCTATGTATGGGGATGACGCTTACCCGGATGAGAGGCAACATCGTGCCAATCATCGAGTTCCTTACCATGGACATGACTCACATCATGATCCTGATATACCACTCATGAAAAATATTAAAGTTGACATTCCTACCTTTGATGACACTCTCGATCCCGAGCTCTTCCTGGACTGGGTCAAATGTATGGATAGTTTCTTTAAGCGGTATAACATCTCCGAGGCTAGGAATGTCAGTTTTGCGGAGATGAAGCTCAAGGGTAGGGCGAACCAATTTTGGGCCAACTTAGAGAACCTTAGGGAAGCTAGGAATGATTACCCCATCAATGATTGGTCATCCATGAAGAGGGAACTCAAGCATAATTACTTACCTCCCTCGTACTTCCCCCGACTATTGGATAGGTGGAATAGGCTGACTCAAGGCAACAAACCAGTTAAGGAGTACATCGCCTCCTTCGATGTCTTCCTGATTCGCTGCAAGGGGGAGACCTCTATCACCCCCGCGCAGATTTAGTTTATGTTTCAAACCGGGTTGTGTGAGGATCTTCGCAATGAGCTGTTTGCCCGGAACGTCACTACACTGGAAAATGCCTACAGCCTAGTGCTTGATTTAGAGGAGATCCGTTCACAGCACTCGAGCCGTTCACATGACTCTAGGTCCTCCTATAGACCTTCTGGTAGTTCCACTCCTCACACTTATGAAGCCCGGCCTACTTCTGAGAGCACGACCCGACCACCCGCGGGTCCTGCACCTCGATCTGATTTTAGGAATAAACATCCCACCCTGGATACCCCTCTGTCCAATCCCGGGACCAAGTGGTTTCGATGCCAGGGGTATGGACATATCGCTTCTCAGTGCTCCAGTCCCTATAAAGTCTCGATCATCGAGGTGATTACTGAGGACTAACTCGAGCCTGAGGTTGATCAGATCCACCAGGTCGAGGATGAAGGCGAGTACTTCGAGGAGGATGACGACACTACGGTCCTCAATTGCCTTCAGAAATTGGATACCTCTTCTATCTGCGTGGTGAGATGTGCACTATCACACCCGACACCCACGGATGACTGGCATAGGACCGCGATTTTCCACACCTACACCAAAATCAAAGACAAGAATTATAAGGTCATCATGGATAGTGGTAGCTGCATAAATAGTGTTTCTTCCAGCATGGTATCCAAGTTGGATCTTTATGTCGTTCCTCACCCCAACCCATATAAGGTAGCGTGGGTCAACTCCACTTCATTGGAGGTGAAAGAACAAAGCATCGTACCTATCTCCTTTGCCGACTACAAGGAGAACATTTGGTGCGATGTATTGATTATGAATGTTGGACAAATCCTACTGGGTCGCCCCCGGATCTATGATAATGATGTCCACATTTTTGGGCGTTCGAACACCTGCGTGTTCAAACATGCGGGCAAAAAGATTAAGCTTTTGCCATCGCAGCCCCAGGTTATGGATCCAACCCCATTAAGTTCAAGAAAGGACTGAACATTGTTACCTCCAAGGTTCTATTTCTTCTTTGCTATTGCCTTAGCACTAAAATCATCTTTGTCATTAATTTTCATGGTATAAAAGGAATTTTCAAGATATAATTAATTGTCATTATTCATTAATCTATTATTTCTCTAGTGTTATTGCCTTAGCACTAAAATCTCTTTGCCAGCTTCGTTCTTTAAAGGACAACTTACTTTCATTCGGTGATTCATATCGAATCTGTCGGGTAGATGCCAACCATTCTCCAAATTAACAAAATTCGCATGATGATTGTTGTATGGTAGAGAAAGGTTGGAGTAACTCTAATGGCATATAAGATTAGAGAAAGTCTCCTTGGATGGTTTGGACACAAAACGTCGACCTTCTGATGACCCGGTTAGGAGAGTAGATGATTTGGCCTATGTTAAGAAAGGTAAAGGTAGACCTAAAAAGACGGGTTAGAGAATATTAGAAATGACTTTTTTATTAGATTTGAATGAGTATGTGAGTCTTAACAGGACTCAATGGAGAAAAATGATTCATGTAGCCAACCCCATGTAATGGGATAAAGGCTTCTTATTGTTGTTGTTGTTGAGAAATAAATGAGCTCCTCCTGTTTTCCATTTTGTCATGATTGACTACCACTTTTGGCCCCTTGTTAGAACTTCTATTCAACATGCAGGTATTATGAGGAAAAAATCCCTGCTAAACGGGTTTTTGTTCATACTGTGCATTTGACATATTATCATTTGACATATTTATTGAATTTATTTAGTTTAGGTGTTGTGGAACTCCTTTGCAGCTTGAGTGTCTTACACAGAAGTTTCAAAATATGGAGTCTGAATTTGAGAGAAAATCAGTTGAACTGAAAGAAGCTATTGCAAAAGCAGCGGAGGAAAATGCAAAATGCAAGGCTGCTGAGGAAGTTATCAAGTCTCTTACCTCACAGGTATTTACTTTTCTTTTATATGAGAACACTCTAGCTGAGTCTTTATCTAGTTTGATGGGATTTCTAATTTATAAATTCGAGAATGTAATACTATTTTATTTGTCAGTAAGAAATTTACTGTCCATATTTTTCTTATGTCTTTAATTTTCAAAGTTTCAATTTGCTAATTGCGTGCATGTGAGTTATAGAATCAAATTGTCTAGCTTGCATACTTTCTTCAATATTCACATTAGTTTAGCATGTATCTGTTTGCTGCAGATATTTATGAACTACCTCATCATACACGCTGTTCTGGTTTTGATTTATTTGTTTAACGTTTTGCAGTTGAAGGATATGGAAGAAAGGGCACCTGAAGTATGCATAAACGATCACTCTCACTCTGATGTCTCATATGCCTCCAACGAATTGAAGTTAAATTTAAGTGGAACTAGGCTCAACCATCTTTTAAGCAAGCATTGCCAAGATTCAAATGGGCATTTTAGCGACTCATTGCCATCTATTGCATCTGATACGTCAGAAGGGGTGGAGTGGGTTGAACAGGCTGAGGCAGGGGTGTATATAACCGTTTCATCTTCTCCTTGTGGTGCAAAGATCCTCAAGAAGATACGTTTCAGGTACAGTGTCTTTTTTTTTTTTTTTTTTTTTCCTAAAAGCATATTTTTATAATTAGTTATTGATATAAGTACAACATAAGACAATTACAAAGAAATAATATAGGAAAAAAAATACAAAATTAAAATTAACACAATGAAAGAAGATGAAGAAGAAAAGAAAAAATTGCATAAACTGTAAATATGTCTTGTTTAAAGTCAAGTGAATTTTGAGTAGTGACTATAAATTTTTGAAAAGATAAATAACGGAGGTTTGACAATGTTATTCTTTCCTTCCTAGATATTATGTTTTAAATATAAATTTCTTAATTTATGCTAAATAGGCTATTCTCCCACAACTTATGGTTAATGGATTGTATAATATGATTTGTACAAAAGCTATATTAGATCAAACAAGTTTTCAAATTTATTCTGTATTATATGACTGTAATGGGCTAATATTTATTAGTTTTATTTTCATACGCATCTCTTATATATCTCATAGATTGCAATGCTTGATAGTTCTTTTAATAAATTTATCAAAAATATATAGTCTTTCATTATGTTTTTTTTTAATTAAATAAATATTTTGCATATGCAATGCTAAATAATTTTTATTTTATATAGTTTGCACTTAAAAGCAAAGACATGCTAATCTTGTAAACCTTCATTTTTATTAATTCTTTAAAAATGTCATATTTTCTATCAATAGTTAACAGATTATTTAATAGTTAAAATATCACGATTATCAACAATAGTCGTGTCTAACTATTTGAGGTTGCCTTTATAAATCTCCTATTCATTTCTGTTGGGTGCTGTGTAAGGTGCTAACTGCAATGTCTATGCAGTTTTTTTTCCACATGTGCTTTTGCAAATTACATGATATATATGTTTAGAATATACTCGTTGCTAAGTTCTATTAATCAGAATGTCGCTTGCCTGTTAATGAAGAAAAAAAATAAGATCAGATTCTCTAAACAGTTATTAGATTGATATTAAGATGAATGCAACATATAAGAGATCAGTTAAATTTTATATTACACTCATCTCAAAATAAATCTAATAACTTCAAAATTTATCATGACCAAAATTTTAGTTAGAATAATCACTAAATAGTTAGGTTTACTTTGAAATGAGTGCAATATATAATGAATCAATCAAAATTTATATTGCATTCATTTTAAAAGAAATTTAATACTTTTGAGATCATCTTAATAAAAAATTTGGCCAAGAGATCCTCAGCCAATTTTTCCTATGTTAATCTAAAATGACCAATAATTTTAGAGTCAAACATTTCTCAGTTGTTTTTGTTTAAAAATCTGAAAATCTCCTGCTTTAACTTACACACCAACTGAATTACTTACCTATGTTTTATCCTTTTTTGGATATTCTTTATGTACAGCCGTAAACGGTTCAGCGAAGAGAGGGCAGAAAGTTGGTGGGCCGAAAACAGGCAGAAACTTCAAGACAAGTACATTTTCCCAGCCGCTGGAGTTGGTTCACCAACTATGAAGAAGAATAGCACCATTGGATAGTGGATGAAAATCTCCTCCATATACCAAATAGATATAACGTCTTCCAGAGCTGAATTAGGCCTGGACTCTCAATTCACATCTCAATTGCAAGCTAAATATGCTTCAATACCAACATAGTTTCTTTTCCCTGTATTTTCCCATTGGAAAAAAGTAGAGCATTATTTCTTGTAAATAATTTGTTCAAGTTACCTTCATTCTCAACATTCATAAATTTCAATTAAATCAATAATATCAACATTTTTTTTCCGAGTTTTCTTAGAAATTCTGCGGTTCATCAAAACATTTGGTGAAAATATGCATCTAAATTTGATTATGATGGATCTTATAGTCTTTCAATTTATTTTGAGATGATTACAATTGAATTTTTGATGTAAAAAGTATTTTTTTCTGAATAATGAGCTTATGTTACTTTGTTTGTTGGTTGATTAAATTGGTACTGAGTATGGATTGTTCTGGTTGTGTATGGTATTTGTAGCTGGTTTTCTGTACACCCATTGAATAAAAATTTTAATTTTAAAATAGCTTATTGTTTGTATTAAAACAATTGTCTTTTCAAACTATGACCCAAACCGTTATGTGACATTGTGAAATTTATTTATCCATGTACAATTGTCCATATTGTTTAGCTGGTCGAGACTTCCTTGTCCTCATAGGAAGAGGAATTAGGCGGCCTCAATGAAACTTTTTGACCTTGTTTTTTATCTTTGCGTTTTAATACTAGATCAAGAGGAATTATGATCATCTCAGAATATAAATTTTAGATATTTTTTATTTATATAAGTGGTTTACATGTGTGATGCAAAATTATCTTAATGAATCATTGAAAATAAAATTTGATAATTTCATAATTATTTTTAGAAATTTTATAAAATAAATATGCAAAAATTACAATATCATTGATACATCAATGAAAATCATTATTATCGAGCATGAATGTCGATGCATATTTGAATTGAAAATTTCTTAAATTAAATCCAGGATCATATAAATTTCAATTTTGACAAATTTATGGTTGAACTGAACGTCTCGACGAGTCGAACCTAGCGGTATTAAAACTTGTCTAATATGAGCATAAATGAGCCCAGATCAAATACTTAAAATGTAATTGAAAACTTCATGACATTAATTGGATGACCAAACGATTTTCAAATCTTGCATCCTTATAGTCAAGTCAAGTGTCTAGGCGAGACGAATCTAATGAGCCCATTATCTCTTACTTCTTACAACATTAAGGTAGTTAAAATGCTAAGCGAAAGCTCCATAATCAAGAGAATCAATATAGGTCATTTAATGAAGT
Organism: Dendrobium huoshanense; assembly: GCA_016618105.1. Classification (NCBI taxonomy): domain Eukaryota; kingdom Viridiplantae; phylum Streptophyta; class Magnoliopsida; order Asparagales; family Orchidaceae; genus Dendrobium; species Dendrobium huoshanense. Next base: position 49,015,109 of record CM028344.1, read on the forward strand.
GTTTGGGATTTTCTCCATGTTTATAGACAATGATACACTCAAAACCTATAAATAAGCACCAAATCTCTACTTGAAGAGGGGGCTAGAGCTAGGGTCCAATTTTGGAGAAATTATTGTGCGGATGCCAAATGCAATTTACTGTTCGGAGACCAACCAGAATATGTCATGTTAGTAGTATTGAGCCGGGTACCGAGTGGTATCGAGCAGTACCGCCTCGGGTACCAAGCAAGGGGTGATGTGGCGCATTCAGGTTGGTTTCTGGACTGTATTTGACGTCCGCACATAATAATTTCTCCCAATGAGAAATTATTCTGTACGGACGCCGAGCACAGTTTAACGTTCGGAGACTAACTAGAATGCGCCACATCAGCAGTACCAAGCCAGGTACGGAGCGATACAGAGTCTTTGTGTCGAGTGGTACCAAACCGAGTACCGAGTAAAGGGTGATATGACGCATTCAATAAAGCTTAAAGGCTCTAAGAATTTGAGAGCTCCCCATAAGCATCATAATATAATATGACTATGATTCTCTGACCAACCTCACTCGACTATAGTCCTTCGACCTCTGTCCCCCAACTACGGTCCATCCTACTTTACCCGACCACGATCTTCCAACCACTGACCATTATAACTCAACTATGATCCTCTGGCCACCGCCGTCTGACTTCAATCATCTGTTCTTTGTTGCCCAACTACAATCCTCCAACCACTATTGTCTAACTATGATCTACCGCCCTCTTTTGCCCGACTATTGTCCTCTATCATACAACCTTTTGATCGTTGTTATCTGTCAGCACCAACGTCCAGTGACTTTAGTACTTCCATCGCTAATAATATGATAGGAAACACTTGAAGATCTTGAGAATTTACTATCAATCTTTAGAAAACAACAAGAATTCTCCACAAAAATCCACACAAAACCCGAAGAACATAATATAATTTGTATTATTTGATGAAATAAAAATAGAAAAATACCAAGATACAATTGATGCTATATTTGAGAGGAGGATCTATCTCTCCTAAATCTCTAGACATTGTTAGAGCCCAAAAACCTAAGAGATGTCATAACCCTAGCAAAACATACTATATAATTCAAAAGGAAATCTCTAAACAACCCCTACTTAGAAATTTCTCTTATAACTCCCTCAAAAATACTTACTAAATTGTTATGTTGGCTCCTGTGATTCGAGCGGCGTACATAATAGGCGAAACTCTTCCACCTTTGTCTCCGTGAGCTAGTCGTGTATGGACCAGCTGGACCGATTCAATGGACTGGTTTAACATAATATCAAAGCATGTCATTGTTTATTAGATCGATGCAAGTCATCAGCACCAACTCTAACTCCCAATGTCAGCACTGGGATTTATTTTAGACATATATTAGAACGATGAATGCAATCAAAACCAACTATGACTCCTAATGCCAGCACTAAGATTTTCTTTAGACTTCTTGGTCTTTGATATCTTATTGTCAATAAGAACAAGCAACCAACCAAACAAACAAATAATCTCTTAAAGACATCACTCACGCTTACGCCATAGAGCTCTTCCAACTTCAATCACATAATATTTTATGTATATTGTATGTTTATTACATTGAATCAATACATTCCCTAAGAAATGACATCTATGTGTGTGTGTCTATATATATATATATATATATATATATATATATATATGGGAACAAGGTATCTACTCGTTGCCATCCCCGAAAGGGCGCTTGGCGGCGTGACTAATTCTCGGCTGACCTAGAAGAGGCACCCACCCCAGAAACATCCTGACCCGCACTTGATTGGGCCCTACTTAAAAGACGCTGCCGCTCGAGAGAAATTGAGCACGGGTTGGAGGTTCCCAATGATGCTCGCCCACTAACTAAGCTAACATCGGTGGGTACATAATTACTTTAACAGAGCCAAACTTCATAATTTTTTCATATAAACATTCTATTGTCTCTTATAATTCATGCCCTCTTATCTTATTTTTATACAAATGCTTTAATAAACACAAATATAAATGCAAATAGAGAGAGTGTGTGTGTGAGTGCAGCGTTACTTTAGCTGGCATTAAAACACAATTTGGTGGGTCTGAACTCTGAAGCCCGCCCTTCCTTCCATGGCTTGGTCGAACTAAAGCTTCCTTTAGCTCAAACTGTGTAGTCATGTGGAGGCGAATCTCTCTCCTCACCAAACCCCGCTTGCGCTTCACCTCCTCCATCCCAATACCAATCAATTTTTACAATAGCCACCTCGCCAAAACCCTAACTCCTGGTTTTTCATCTCCTCTTTCGGTTTCCAATGGCTTGGAGCGGGCTTCCTTCAGTACTGCTATGGGTTCGTCGCCGGCGATAGAGAGTCTGTTGAAGCTGAATGATCTGAGGGATAACAAGGGGGCGAGGAAGAAGAAGAAAAGGAAGGGGCGGGGAATCGGGTCCGGGAAAGGTAAGACGGCAGGGAAAGGTCATAAGGGTCAGAGGGCGAGGGGAGGAATAAAACTAGGATTCGAGGGTGGCCAAACTCCCCTTCGCCGCCGATTGCCTAAGCGCGGATTCAAGAATCCATTTACTCTTACTTTCCAGGTCACTGATCTCAATCTCAATTTCTCCTTTTTTTTTTAATTTTCTTTCAGGAGTCAATTGGTTGCTTGAAATTGTAATACATGTTTTGAAAAATGGTGAAGTTTGTTATATTCATTATTCGGTTGGATGTTATTAGAAACCAGCATAGATTTAGATTTCATACTTCACGAAATGTCTCGAAGCTCCCTCAAATGTAATGATTTCATTTGGTTGCTTACCAAAAAAAAAAACAAGATTTTAAAATTAATGAATGTGCTACAGTCCATCATCCGGTTGAATGTAGTAGAAATCAACGTTTTTTAAACTCAACAGATGCCTACAAAATCCCTCAAAGTCAAAAGTGTTTTTTTTCTTTTTCTTTCTTTTTTTTCACACTCTAAAACATCTCTTTAAAACATGTTTTATATCTGCAAGCAATCAAAGGAGCCACGAGACAGTTTTTCTATCTCTATACAACCAAATGAATCCTAAGATGAATCTAATTTGCTTGTCTGCTGCGGAGTGCTGAAAATGCTAATCCATAGTGAGAGGTTTTTTATATATGGGATGTTGTACTTCTTTTGGAATGTTTGCCATGTTATAAGAACAGATGTAACCCCTAATTTGGCGTTGGATGTTTCTTTTAGTTCCTACTAACCTATTGCACATAGAAATGGGAAGATCACTTTTGATTTTCTTTATCATAAAACAGCAATTTTCCAGATTGGCATGAATGTTTATGCTTAACTGATAGAATTTGATATGCTAACCTGATTCCTAGAACTAGTTGCAGCGGCTGATAAATTCTAAAGTTAAAAGTGAACTGGTTGCAGCTGGCCAAAAGGATCTAGTTTAATCAGCATGATTCATCACTCTTTATCATTTAGATTATAAATGTTGTAAAGTTATTCCGAGTGAAAGTTTTATACCCAACATCATTTATTAGTTTTAAATTTCAAGATGAATGGGAGAAATATAAAAAATAAAGTAAAATATTGTCTTAAGATTAGATGGAGGTATTTAAAGAATATTAATAAAAATATATTTGAAAGTAAGATTCAAAATATTAAGATTTTGATTGTGCATGAGAAAACTAATATTATGTGGGAAAAAATAGCTAGTGATATTAAGAATATTATAAAAGATGTGATTGGAGTATCAGAAGGAAAATGTCCTAAAAATAAAAATAGTTGGTGGTCGAATTAAAATGTGCAAGAAAATATTAAAAATAATAAGCTTTGTTATAAAAATTATTTTAAATGTAAAAGCTCAACAAAATGTGAAAGATATAAAGAGGCCTATCAGGAGTCTAAAAAAGCAACATGCGTGACAAAAAAATTGTGTTTTGAATGATTTATATAATAGATTAGATATTAAGGATTACAAAAGATATATGTGTAAGTTAGACAAGCAAAGAGATAGAAGAAGTAAGAATTTAGTTCAAGTAAAGTATATTAAGAATGAAGATTAAAAAGTTTTTATTAGAGTAAGATATTCAACAAAGGTTGATGAGATATTTTGAAAAGCTTTTCAAAAAAGATCGTGATAATATGATTGATTTTAGTGACCTTAATAGCTTAAATGAAAATAGACATTTTTATTTTTATTGTCGTATTAGTCAAATTGAAGTTAGAGAGACTTTGAAGAAAATGAAGTGTGAAAAAGCTGTTGGACCTGATGATATTCTAATAGAGTTGTGAAAATGCTTAGGAGAGAAAGAATTTCTTAGCTTGTGAAAATTTTCAATATTATTTTGAAGACTAAAAAGATGTCAGACAAGTGGAGAAAAAATGATTTGATTCTTGTTTTTAAGAATAAAGATGATACACAAGAGAATGTGAATTATAGATGATTTAAGTTAATGTGTTAGACATTAAAACTATGGGAGAGAGTTATTGAGCATAGGTTATAATGTGATACTAATGTTTCTCAAAATACAATGTCATACTAATGTTTCTCAAAATAAATTTAGATTCATGCTATGTATATCTACTATGGAAGTTATACATTTATTGAGAGGTCTGATGGAGAAGTATAAAGAGAATAAGGATGATCTATTTATGATATATATTATTTAGAGAAAGCGTATGATAAAGCTCCAAGAGAAGTGTGCTTTAGAGAGTTTTAGAAAAGAAATGAATTAATAATGCTTGTATTCAAGTCATTAAATATATGTATGCATGAGCTGAAACTTGTGTTAAAACACAAGTTGGTTTGACCAAGTTTTTCCTATTTCAGTTGGATTACATCAAGGATCATCTTTAAGCTCATATCTTTTTGTTTATGTCATGGATGTTATTATTAGACATTTGTAAGAGAATGTACCATGATCTGTGCTTTTTGCTAATGATATTCTTCTTGTTGATAAGACTAGAGAAGGAGTTGAAGGAGAACTTGCATTATAGAGGTCAAATTTAGAGTCTAAAGGTTTGTCGTTTGAGTAGATCTAAAATCAAATACTTTGATTGTAATTTTAATAATAATATCTCTAGTGGGCGGATTGTGATTTTGAGCGATCAAGTCCTTAATAAGAGCACATTTTTTAGATATCTCGGGTCTATTGTTCAAAGTGATATTGAAAAATATGAGGATATCATATATATATATATATGTTGATGCCTCTACTAGCTTCTCTCCTTCAAATTCCCTTCTATTTCATGCCAGCTAATCTGTAGTCACACAAGTTGGGATTTGCTATAATGTCGCACCACCTCTCTGTTTGTATTTTAGCTCAGCTTCTTTGCTGTTTTACCGAATCCTTTAGCAAATCGAGAATTGAATCTTATTGAAGGATTTTTGTTAATAGAATTAATGAGGTTGTATTGATAAATGTATTTGAAAAGATTATGACAGACTATGAGAAGTTTCTTATTTTGTATATTTTCTATGTAAAAATCAAAGAACATTGAGTAATATTTGTTTAGCTTTTATTTATTATTGTGTGTGTTTATTAGATGTGTATTCTTCACGTATTTCACAATTGTGGATGATTACTTCCGTGGATGACATGAGGCTCCTATTACTAGCACGATTCTTAATTCTTCATCCGTGTATTCTTGTTTTAAATTGTTTAGTCGTTGGTTCTTCATGCATGATTGAAATTTGATTTGTACTGAACTTTCTTTTTGAAATGTGAAATTGATTGTTACTGAAATTTGTCTTCAATCATTATTTACTTGTAGAATTTCAATATTTTGACAATTAATTAGTTATTTTTTGGAATGAAAGAAATATGCTTGGTGTCTTTACATTAAAAATGATTTTTTTTCTGTTGAAGTTAAAAGTTGGTGACTTGCTAATTACGAATTCAACCATTGCCCTTCAGGGAGTTCATTAAAGTCAACCCAAATAGTTGTGTTAATCGTGTTGACGAATGTAAAAATAGCATAGTTTGTTCAGTTAGAAGTCCCTTACAGATTTAACTGAACAAGAACTAACTCTATGCGGTGAAGGGTGAGAAAGGGATCATTAAGTCCTTCTGGGAATGCCAAAAATAAATATTCGTGCAAGCCACTTAAATGGTTTACTTGCGTTGACAACTTTTAGCATGAATAAATTGTGAAAAATAGTTCACATTGGCCACTTTTATACTGATTACAACATGGAGTGCTGTAAGCCTTGGACAGATTAGATCAGAAGGCAATGTGCTCCAGAGTGGAAAAAACAGATGATGGAAGTCTTAAACTGCCGCCACTTATTTGATAGGGATTTAGAAAATAAAAGGATTCAACCTTCTACCATGAAAAGAAAAACTTACCTTACAATAACTCCATACCGACTGCCTTCTGTGCTGCTTGCAATCATAGATACAGGCATGCCCCCGAAACACGATACTAAGATCACTTGGCTACTTTTAGAATTTAAAGATTGAAGACTTTTCGTGGTTAAAATTTCTGTGACCAGGCTGCTACAATGATGAAACCTCATGAGGTTCGGTTGATTGCAGTCACTTATAAAAATTTTCTGATGGTTTTGTATGAAGAATTGGTTTGCATTACATGTTACTGCTAAGGTGCTCATTGTTCCGATAAGCATAAGAATGCTGTCATTTTCTAAGATGAATTATCTATTCAGTGATTTTCAAATACTATGCCTTCTTTCTCAATTGCAATCATTGATAACTGTTGCAACTAATGTGTACTTTTTCTATTTATTGCCTGCTAGAGTGATTTTGATTTTTCCTTTTTTTTGTTGTCTCAACAGCCAGTTGGACTGGGAAAGATTGCAAAGCTCATCAATGCTGGGAAGATAGACTCATCAGAACTTATAACAATGAAGACTCTCAAGGTTTCAATATTTGCCATAACTTGTACTCTTAACATTGTCATCTTTTGGGTTGATTAAAATACAATTTCTTTTTACTGCAGGAAACAAGTGCCATAGGAAAGCAGATCAAGGATGGTGTTAGGCTGATGGGTCGCGGTGCTGAACTCATAAAATGGCCAATTCATCTAGAAGTGAGTTTCATGTCAATATCAATAAAAAATATATATATATATATATTCTAGATATTGTTCTTTCAAGTTGATAAATACGTAGAGTAATCATTTTTATTCGATGTTGATGTTGATGTTGATATTGTTGGCGGATGCTTTTGTGATTTTCTTTGGTTAGTATGTTATATGACATTTACCTCTTTAGCAGAGATAAGTCCCAAAAAAAACAGACTCATGATTTGAAAATAATCGTAACTTTCTTGCAGATTACATAGAAGTACAATATGTAATATTGTTCCGAGTAGCTAACAAAGAGATCTTATTCAGAATTTGATTTATACTACATACTGTATGATCTTCTTAAACCCTAATGCCATATTCTACAAAAGAAAATCCTTATAAAATTATACTTACTGGAATATTTTGTTGTGACATCAGCTGAATATATTTGTATTCCATCCTTGAAATCTTGGCTTTCAAATCATTACCCTTTCTTCAAGGGACTGATCCCAAAGATTGGGATTAAGGTTTTGTTTGGGACGGCTTTCTTTCTGCTTCTTAAAGCAGCTTCCTAGTACAAATAGGAAGCTGCTTTAAGAAGCAAAAAGAAAGCCGTCCCAAACGAAGCCTAAAATGTTCAATATATTTAAATGATAAAGTGAAAATATCAATGTGCCTATGTGCAGGTATCAAGAGTGACAGCTAGAGCAAAAGCAGCAGTAGAAGCTACAGGTGGTTCTGTAAGGAGAGTTCATTACAATAAACTGGGATTTCGAGCACTGCTCAATCCGGAATGGTTTGAAAAGAAGAGACGTTTGTTACCTAAAGCTGCGAGGCCACCACCAAAGATCAGAGATAAGGTTGACAGCATTGGCCGTCTGCCCGCCCCGACCAAACCAATACCATTCAGTCCAGAAGAAAGAGCAGCGGCCGCCGCCGCAATGGGAGCTCCTCCACCCGCTTCTAGAGCTGCTGTTGATTCTATTAACTGAAGCTCTCGAGATTAGATGGCGGAGTTCAGTTGATAATGATCCAAGAAATTGGAACTGGCATTTTTCATATTTTTGTTTTATTTTGCTGATCACACTATTTCGTTCAATCCGTTCAGTGCCTTCTCTGAATTTGATTGGTATTTCGGGAGTATGAAGTCGTTCATGATATTCAGTCTTGTGGACTACATGGCTGATGAGCTTTTTCAAAATTTGAATAGTTCCAGAGGCTGAAATACTATGGAGAAATGAGTTGATGTTATTAATCAGAAGTGCTGATTAATAATTAATTAGTTAAATTATTATTTAACCTACTATAATGGATTAATTACTTAATTTAGGATCTGTATTTATTAAATTGTGGTAAAAAGTTGGCATATCTGTTCAATTTTATAACTCTTAAGAAAATTATTTCCTAATTTTTTTCTAAAAAAGTCTATAATATTTATAATAATTTTTAAAATTATATTTTTCTCACAACAATTTAATAATTAAACTTAAAAAGACATTGAAATTAGTTCGACTTCTATTGAAATGAGTGAAAACTAATGATTTGAATAAATTTGTTTTTTTTTTTTTTTTGAGAACGGGGGTATCAGCCTGCTGTCACGTTAGCTTGTGACGCGCTTGGCGATGTCCACTAATCCCTCGGCAAGTCTATCCGCCGCAACCAACCTCACAGGTGCAGGACCCACTGTTTATTTTCTCCACTTAAGGAGTCGTGCCGTATGAGAGGGGATTCGAACTTAGGATAGGAGGTTCCCAACTAAACAAGCTCACCAACCCATCTAAGCCCGGTGGGGTAATTTGTTCTTTAGAATTGTAATAATATCATTTTTTTTTTTTTTTTTTTTTTTGTCATTTTGAAAGAATAGTTTCTCAATCTAATGTTGTGATTATGGATGAAAGAATAATTTCTTAGAGTTGAACAGTGCTAAATAGACTTCAATTTTTAGGGCATTAAAATAAATAAAAGGATGAGGTAAGATATCCCTGAATTTGTGCGATCATAAATTTTTGAAGTCGTCAGAGAATTCAAATATATCATTTATCATTATCCCAGCGATAGAATCTTAACATATGCCTTCATAATTATATTCATCCTACTGTAAATAAAAGCATTTTTATGAAGTAAAATGATGAAAGGGGCTTCTTTTGTTGATCTCTCCCACCCATTCTTATTCATGTGTTTTCACATGCTATTCTTTCCCTTTCTCATGCTTCCTGAACCTTACGTCAACAAAATGAAGAACATTAATACAAAGAACAATCTTCAGAAACATAAACATTATATATATATATATGTAAGTTAGAATCTACAACACTGAAACTGTAGAGATCATCTGAATTTTATATCCTAAATTTCCTTTATCGTTCATCAAGACAATAAGAGTTGCTGTATAGAATAATATTGTTGATAAAACTAAGTTTTATTGTTTTGAAGGCTCATAAAAAAAACTGGATGAATTGCCAGAGCAATCGAACTTGCCGGATTGAACAACCTTTCTGGAACTATTTATACAACGATCAGCAGTAAGTAAGTATATATATATATATTCAATTGTGACATCAATTATGATTTAAACAAAAGAAATTTCCATATAAATATCATAAAATTTATATATATTTATAGCTAATGCTTAAATCTTTATATTAACTTACGTAACTTCCTAGTTCATAAATTGCATAAAAAAATACACATTAAAATGAGTATTTAACTTTGATAAGTTACTATTAATGATATTTTTATGTATTTAAATGTTACTTTGTTTTATAACTAAATATAAAAAATTAACTATTAGATAGGTAAAAATATAAGAATTATGTCACATATATGTAAATTCTTAAAAAAAAAAAAATCAATGGTGCATCATTTGATATAATAAATTCTACAAGATGACTTAAATCCGATTGCATACTCCCACTAGTAAAACATGATCAATGGATTGATTAAAGCTTCGTTTGGGACAACTTTCTTATTGTTTTCAAAAAAATTTAGTTTTAAACTAAAAAATTGTTTTAAGAAACATTAAAAAAGACACCCCAAACGAAGCCTAAGATAATTATATGTGTTAGGGGCAGCATCTGATGGAGGAACCATTAACTTGCCAATTGAGTGGAGGCGCTACAATAATATGAGATGGAAGATGGTATGAATCCATGTGACCCTCTAATGTTAACAACCACTTGCAACAATAAAGCATTCTCCCAAGGCGCCGAGGAAGGGGTGTCCTTATGAAGGTAAGAGCCATTAGAATCAATCTTCACTTAAACATTTGAAGGCACCAATACATCTGAGACTGAAGCTAACTTTCCTACATAAAGAAAAGTTGTGGTTTAAAATATGACAATACGTGTAATAGAACGACACCCTCTCAATAATCACCCTTTGCCAATAATAAATTTTCTCCATAATAAACCATATTTTATCTTCAAAAATATCAATTTCCCTCAACATTCAAGCCACAAAAAGGTAAGACAATGATGTCGTCAAAACATTCACATGCAATTGTGCATAAATTGTTTAAAGAGATTTAAATTCTATTATATTCCTTAGAATCATTGTATATATATACATTCTAAGAGAATAAATAAAAAAAGGAAAGACATTTAATCTAATTAATTATAATAATCATATCCCACGAATCTCCAACTGCAACCCTTGAATTGTTGCCCACAGATTGCTGACGTGGTCTCCCCTTGGCTGTGCGATTCAACACTCCCCCTCAAGTTGGGTTGTATAATCCTAACTTGCAAACAAACTTATCAAGTAGAGAGCCCGGTAGTACCATTGTTAAAATTTTGGCAAGTTGTTCATGAGTTGGGTATATACTACTTCAATTTCTAAGTTCTTTATTTTCTCAGATATAAAGTGTCTATCAATAGTAACATGTTTCGTTCTGTCGTGATGTATTGAATTTTTGGCCATACTGAATGCGGCTTGATTGTCACATTTCAACTTTATCATGCTTTCAATCTTTATTCCCAGTTCAATCAATACTTGTATGATCTAAATACCTTCCTAAATAGTAATAGATAACGCTCTCAGTTCAGATTATACATTGCTTCTGGAAACAACAAATTATTTCTTGCTCCTCCATGTCACTAGGTTCCCTCACACAAATAAATAATATCCTGTGGTCGATCGACTGTCAACCTGGCTTCCTTCCCAATCTGCATCAGAATAAAGAATCAATTTCATATCTTCATTTTTCTTGAATAATAGCCCCTTTCCAACAGTCTTCTTGAGATATCTCAAGATTTGATATGCTACCTCTATGTGCTCCTTCATAGGATTACTCATATATTAGCTTACCATACTCACAGCAAATCTAATAGATGGACGGGTGTGAGAGAGGTATATAAGTTTCTTACAAGACGTTGATATCTTCCTTCATCTACTGGAACTCCCTCCTTTTCTATCCCAAATTTCTTCTTAAGATCCATAGATGTAATGGATGGTATGCATCCCAGCATACCAATCTCCTTCAGTGGGTCTAAGATATACTTGTGTTGGGAAATAAATATACAATTACTTGATCGAGCTACGTCCATACCAAGGAAGTATCTAAGTGATCCTCAAACTTCTTGGACAAAGCGTGCTTGATCTTCATTATTTCCTCTATATCATTTCCCATAAGGATGTGTCATCCACATATACAATCATTACTACTACCTTACCTCTTTCTGATTGCTTCACAAACAATGTATGATTTGCCTAACATTGTTAAAATCATAGCCTTTTTACATACTTTGAGAGTCTTCCAAACCATGTTCTTGGAGACTGCTTTAATCCATATAAGGATTTTAGCAATTTAGACACTTTATCCCTTCCATAAGACTTCTAAATCCCTGTTGGAATCTCCATGTAGACTTCTTCTTTCAAGTTCCCATTCAAGAATGCATTTTTGATATATAGCTAAATTTGCTGCTAAGGAAAGAAGAATCCTGATGGTGTTGAGCTCTGCAACAGAAGCAAAAGTTCCATGATAGTCTATTCCATAACACTGAGTAAATCCACTTGCAACCAGTCTAACTTCCAGCCTCTCAACACTACCATCCACCTTATGCTTTATAGTGAACACCCATTTGCAAGTAACAACTTTCTTTCCTGGTGGGAAATCGTAATCACCCATGTTTGATTTTTTTCCAATGCCATAATTTCTTCTTTAATATCATGTCTCCATCCTAGGTGATTCAAAGCTTCCTGAATATTGGTTAGAGTATGTAAATCATCCAACTTGAAAAAGAAGACTTGATAAGTGTTTGATAATCTGCTACATGAGAGAAAATTTTCAATTGGATGTTGGTGACTCTTATCTCTTTTTGAACTTCCTCATTTTTCTCCTCTATATGAATTTCTACAGTTGTTGGATCTATTAAAGTAGAGTAGATAGGTGTAAGATGTGTCACTGTGGGCTCCAAAATTTCAGCCCCGTCCTCCCCGTTGCTTTTCAGGGGAGTTTTAACAGATTAAGTTCCCGGGTAAATTTTGGGAAGGTAGATTGGGTTTGTAGATAAGACACAACCCAAAGATTTCACCCTCGTTTTACGAGGACCTTATGATATGAGTTCTAATTTCCTATATGTGCAAGTCCCTATAGTTAATTACCCCTTCCGATAATGAGAGAAAACTTTCGATTAAGGCTAGTCGCCAATCAAATACGTGTTATCTAACATATAGTAGCAACATGGTTTGGGTGTAGAAAATTTGATATTTAAAATTGGAAATTTCACCATCTTGTACTTAAAGCGAGTTATGGACCCGATCAAGATCCCATGATTTTGTCGTCCAAGGTCATCGTGGTCCCTAGTTTTCTTAGTCAGAGGAGATAATCAACCCAACCTAACAGAAGGATCTTTGTCAGCAGTCATGGGTTGCTTCGTCCAAGGGTGCTTTGTAGACCTGTAGTGAATATTTATTTGAGAGAACAAATTGAAATCCACCTTAGCAAACAAAGGACTTTGCGCCCTATAAATTATATCTTATTGATTCATATCTTAAGGATTTGAAACCATTGAGGAGCTTACAGGCTCTGACCATAACCGTAATTTAATGGTGTCATTTGGCGGCAAAATCACATGGTTCAAAGGGCCCTGGTCATAACTGTTTACCTGCGGTGTCATTTGATGGCAAAACTGTCAGTTAGAGGACATGCGACGCTCTTACTGGCAGGAGACTATTTGAGAATGAATCCTAGTGATATTCTTGACAAGGCATTAGCTTTTTGTGAGCTTTAATGATTTTTAGATTTATCCACCTCGATAAATTGTTACGGATAGTGGATTGGTTTTGCTAAGCATTTGATGGAGATTTCAATTTTAAACATTTTTTGATTTTGATGATTTTTCTTGGAATTTTGGATTTTGAACTTTGGAAAGTTTTGGAATTGTGAATTTTCATGGGTATTTTGGAGGCATTTTGAGTATTTGAAATTAACCCCTCTAGTTAAGATTTATGTTCAACATGACCATCATCGAGGTGAACGAGAATTTTATTGATCAAACATTGTCGACTCTGCCAACTTACCGACAGAGGATCGGGTTCATAGGCTTTATGTTTTTGTTGATGAATTTCTTTGGTTATAGACCTTGAAGGTCTAATATAAATATATAAAACAAACATTCTGGTAGACACCTTGACAGTATATCTGTTTGATGGTTCGAGTCGTATCAACTCATATCTATCCACATAGAAGGATCGGGCTTGAACTTGGGTTCATTTATTGACCCGCGCAGCATCCTTAAATGTAACGTGTGTAAAAATAACATGCTTGCCATAGCCCATGCGAGTGTATGACTTCATATGCATTCATTTGTATTTATGTGTATACATGTTGTATTTGTATATGTGGGGGCATTTTGGACATTTGGCAAGTTTTTTACAAGGATTTGTTGAGATTCATATTTGTTGTGGTCCTACGGCATTTGCTCCTGGGTGAAATATTGAGTACACAGTAGATACTCCACAGTGACCCATAGGAGCTTGCATTATGAACATAATATATTTTTCAACTTCGTTGGCGAGTTCTACGTAATCACCAGCATAAGCTTAGGGGCCACTTGCTCATCAATGAATTAGTAAGCCTCAATAATCTGATCCAACTCAATGTTCAGAACCTGGTTGAACTGAAACTCACTCTATTTTTAAGAATAATTATTTGATTTGGCTTCTCTTCCCAGAACTCATATAAAAATTGATAGACAACTTTCTAATTATGCCATCATCATCATTTTATGTTATTGGCTTAAATGAATAATCAATCATTTCAACCTTGGATGAATGTATCATTGCTATCATCCTATACTTCGAAATCAGTGACCACTGCCCTGAACTAACGACTTGTCGTTTTCACTGTATATCGGATCCCTCTGGTTGCAATTAACATGTTAAATGTGGAACGAGTCTCCAGCAGTGTCATTGAACCTTTCTGCTTGTAGGGGATTGATGTGTCTTTTCTTGGAGTTTAATCATTATTGATGATAGGGATGTCGCTGTATTCCTTCATACCTGCCTCTTGACAAATTCATTATATGTGGGTTGTATTCGTCACATGTCAATCATCATTGCCTGCGGGTAGATGAATGGACTCATCTATTAATTGAGGTTGACTGTTGAATGAGTTGTATTCATCCTTTCCACCCATCCATTAGCCATCTATCATGTTCAACGTGTTGACTTTCAGCATGCGTAGGCAACCACTATATTTATCTACGAGTCCGTTGTCGTTGACTAGGGGGGTCAAACGACATTGACCACTTTGCAAATTATATTCACTTGAAGCTTGTTTAATAAGTCTTGATCATCAGTTCGTCATGCTCGATGTACTTTTGACCTCTTTTATTGATACATTTTCTGGACGCCAAGTATATACTTTTCAATTTTCATTACCTGTGGATTTCCACCTACTTGCAAAAGTTTAGTATGTTGACTCGAAAGTTTATGTTTGAAGACTTGCTCATTACAAGTTCTTTACAGTTTTCGCATTATTGCATGTAAGCACATTGCCACCTTCCTCACAATTTCTTTTGATTGTTGCTTATGAGTGAGGTATAAATATTTCAATCATCATAAGTCATTGTTGTACACCCTTTGAATGTGTTTGTAGCATGTTTTCCACATCACTTATTCATAAGTGGTACATCACATCCATCATTAGTTCCAATTGAAGAATCACTGCGTCCATTTGTACGCAAATCTCTATTGTCCATAAATGATTCATCATCTATGAAGTACCACTAGTACAGTTGTTTGTAGGTAGATTTAGCGCATTCACTTGTATGTTAACACTGATTGTTGGATGGATTGCATTCATCGTACATTATCAATACGCACACCACTTATTATGACCATATATGCTCATTTGTTAGCACGATTTTGAGATGGATATTGCAAGTCAAATATCATCGTCCAAGAGTTTCATGTTATGACTTATAATCATGTCACACTTTCTACAGTTTCATCACTTCTTGTGAGCAAGTTGTGGTTGGAATTTCATTCAACATTACTTATTCATTTAGAGTTTAGACACATTAAAAGTTATTATTTGCTTTTGATATTTTCACTTTGATCTTGCACTTATCAATTTAAGGTTCAGTCCTCTATTTTTTCAATTGAGTTTTGTTCCCTGTTGTCCAAATTGCAAGTTCAAACCAAATTTGCATGTTCCTGGTTGTCTATCTTCAAAACAAGAAGCCTTCATTCCACTACGTGGGACTGACTACATAAATCCTTTTTCTTAATTGTGTTCTATGAAGAGTTAAATTGTCATTTAAATCAAATAAAAAAAGATATTTTTTTAATACTTTTTAATCAAGTCTATTTATGTCCACCTCTATCTTTCTTAACATATGTTAGATCTAAAATATCTACACTCCTAACAGAATCATCATAAGGCTGCCGTTTATGTGACCAAACCATCTAAGGCGACTCTTTGTAATCTTATCTGCCACTAGAAATACTCCAACCTTTTCATGTATATACTCATTTCGCATTTCGTCTTTAAGGGTAAAGTCACCCATCCAACTGAGCATCCTAATCTTTGCGACACTTCACACAATTTTATGCTTCTCTCTTAATCGCCAACATTCTGTCCTATAAAGCATTGAAAGTCTCACCACCATCTTATTGAAATTTTCCCTTAAGTTTGAGGGTTACATTCTATCACACAATAGGCTCAATGCATTCCTCCACTTCAACCATCCAAATTGAATTCTATTAATAATATCCTCATGTATTTCACCATCGATTTGAACAATAGACCTGAGATATATAGAACATGCATTCTTTTTAATAATTTGATCGTCCAATGTCACAATCTCATAACTAGATCTACTATTACTAAAATTATACTTCATATATTTGATTTTAGATCTATTCATGTAAGGTTGACCTTTATAATTCAAGTTTTTCATCAACTCCCTCTCTAGTCTTATCAACAAGAAGAATATCATCAGAAAAAAGCATACACCAACATGCATCCTTTTGCACACGTCTAGTAATAACATCAATATGACTAAAGCCAAAAAGATAGGCTTAATGTTGATCCTAGATATAATCAAACTAAAATAGAAAAATACTTGGTCAAATCACCTCGTGTTTGAATACAAGTAATATATATATATATATATATATATATATATATATATATATATATATATATATATACTAGAACTCTCCAGAGCACTTCTCTTGAAAATTATCATATGCTTTCTAAATCAATAAATATCACATGTAGATCCTCCTTACTCTCTCTACACTTCTCCATCAAACCACTCAGCAAACATGTAGTTTTCATAATTGACCTACCCGACATGAATCCAACCTAATTTTTGAAGAAACATTAGTACAACAATAACATCAAGCCTTCATCCCACTATATGAGGTGGAGAAACATTAGTACCATAGAAAAAAAAATTCAAAGAAAGCCTAACTATAATTAAAAAATAAAACAAAATTTCAGGAAAATATCTCAAAGATGGGCCCCAACATCACGTCCCTTCCATCTCTAGTAGAAAAGTTCTGATGAAAAAAAATATAGACTCTCATGCGAATAATACATTTAATGGTTAAATGTTAGATCAATGGTTAACCTGCATATGTACTCTATGCTATTAATACTGAAGTAATTTAGATTAGAAGTGGAAGAACTCGGTTTCATTTATTACTCAGCGTTTTCCCTTTTACCACTTTCTTTCTTTAGTAGGGGATTGAACTAGAAGTGCATTTCATGTAAGTGAAACATTTGAGGCTGACTTAAAAATGTTTATGTTAAAAAAAGTTCATAGGTGATAAATTCTCTAATCACCAGAGCAAAATCATATGCTAAATCATTAAGAATTTTTTTAGGAAGACATCCAAATCTATTGAGAAAGAAAGGAGGGGTTATCATTGTTCCACATCTAAAACTACAAATTGCAAAGAGAAATCTCTATTTTACCTAGACATGGGATGTGAGCAAACCTAAAATGTTTATTTAGAGTGAGGCCTAAAGCCCAATTTATATGTGGTGTACTTTATTTAATATTATTTATTGGTCAATCATAAATAATAAAATAAAACATATGATTTCTACATATTGCAGAACCCATACAACTTAAACGTCTAAAAAAATCCAATATTCGATTAACTTAGTTGATTACTTTTAATATGTAGAAATTAGATCCCCTAATCCAATGCACACTTACTATTAATATATAGGCCCACATTAGAAAATTCCTAACAGTCTCCCACTGGCATCACATATGTTACAACAATTGTATATTGCAAGATTTAAAAAACTTGATATTTATTATCATGACTAAAAAACACATCCAAATAATTTGGTTCATCAATGATATCAATATAGGATCAAAACAACATTCATCACAATTCGTCATAATTAAACTTATCAATGATCACCATGCTCATATAATCACCAACACATAACAAGTATGAATGTTTAGCGTGATTTTTTCTCATATAATTTGATCTCATATCATGACTTTCTAAACATAATTCTTATCTCTTCCATATAAATCAAGCCTAGCTTCCCTCAACCCCAAAACACTTGTAACCATTTCAAAATTCTTCCAAATATTCCATCACATCCCTCATAACTCCCAAGAGCTCAACTCAATAATGTTAAAATACCCTAGCCAAAAGCCTAACCTATAAATCCAATTTTCTACTATAGCCACCAAAATAAAAATATTATAACACATTAACAACTAATCCATAATTCATAAAAACATTACCATTAATTCTATAACATCTCAATCTTTTAATCTGAGTCCCTCCCCCATTTTCCTTAAAGGAAGGAAAATTTAGCCTTCGGTAGCATAAAATGTTCAGCACCAAACACCAAATACTCGTTTCACCACCACCCTAAGAGGACACCAATCAAATTATTATCCTTACAATAATGATTCTATAAACCCAACATCAATAAGAGCATCGATTTTCCTAAGACATCTCCCATGGTCTTGAGGTGTGGTTAGTTGACCCAAGGTACGAGAAACTGCATTCGAAATTAGCGGGGTAGGGACAGTTTCACTCAACTGAGACCAAGAGCTTCTTCTCTTTCACATGCTACATCAGCCACATCCTCTATAATTCACATACTCTTGTGCATCATCTTTGTTCTTAAAACTAAGAATCAACACACTTCTCCACTCACATGACATCTTTTTAATCTTCAAAATAACATTAAAAAGTTTTGTAAGCTAAGAAATTCTTTCATCTCCTAAGCATTTTCACACCTCTATTAGAATATCATCTTGTCCAACCATTTTTTCACACTTCATTTTTCTTTAAAGCCTCTCTAACTTCGATTTCACTAATACAATGATAAAAATAAAATTCTCTATTTTTATTTAGGGTATTAAGATCACTAAAGTTTAGAGGAATAAGCGAGCAAAATACAAAAAATTAAGAAGCCTACCACCAACGCATATCTTGTAGGCAGATGGAGGACATCATCCTCATGCCTCTGACCAATGAACCTACTTCTTTCTTATAAAAGAAAGGAAACCTTTAGGACAAGACCAAAAAAAATGGAGATCCTCTAAGGGTGGTCAAGGAACATATTGGGTCTTGAATAGTGTTGAGAAGAGGCTTCAAGGATTCTTGAGGAGGAGAACCTCTAATAGAGATAATAGGTAGTTTGTCGACTTAGCATCCCCGAGTCCTAACCATCTTTCTTGAAAAAGGAATAAATTATAAGGAAGCTTTGTGAATATGATAATTTAACTATTTTCCAAGCTTTGGAAGTGATAAACACACATCAGATAAGGAAAAAGAAAGTTGTCCTAACACTAATGCCACATTTGTTCGACAAATGGACTATACATGGGCAAAGTGGATGAGCTCTTACAATCAAGGTCACGACCACCTCTATTAGGCATAAGAGTGTTTATGATCTAGATGCTTCTTATTGCTTAACAAATAGTTTTGCAGTTTTGCTAAACTTGCAAACTAACACGTTTGTTTAGTGTTTTAATGGAATGCATCTTAAAGTTCCGCAAAGGATGTGGTATCACCAATAATAAAACCCCTTGGGAAATTTTTGTGCCTGCTTCTGATAAAAGCTAATTTGGGTTGTATACTTGAGAAATAATCTAGTACAAGAAGGTTTGCGATGAGTTAAGCCACAAGAACAAGAAGAATCTGAACTACGACACTAAGAATCAACTTCTTGGGGTGATGTCTTCGGAATGGTGACTCTGGGGTTGAAGGCTACACTACAAAGTCAATAGCATGACCGAGAGCACTTCAAGATCACTTAAAGAGTTACAACTAAGGCAATGATGAGGATCCTTACTCATGTACGGGAGAAGCATAAAGCTCATCAAATGGAGATGTTTGAGGGATTTGACTATCTCCAGTGTTATCTCTCGTGGGATTCTAATAAAAGGGCACAACTAGTCATTTTATTAATGAAGAAATAACCCCGCATGCGTTATGCCTCAAGGGATGCTAACAAAAGGGTAATTATAGCCTTAATCAATTAGACTAAGGAGATTATGTATAATAGCCCAAACTCTTAACAATCGAGATATTGTCCGCTTTGGCCTAAGAGCCTCACGGTTTGTCTTTTTGGTGAAACTTCCCAGTAGGCCACCCATATTGGAATTACTCTGGGATGAGCGTGCGTAACTACGGGGTTTCTTAATAAAATTCCAACAATTACATCAAAAGGTACCTCGATGTTTAAGAGTTTAACTTCTTTTGCTTAAGGGGTTTCACAATCTCCCTCACTTAAGTAATTAGAATCCTCGTCAATATCATTATCTCATAATCCCCCACCATGCAGATAGAATTATAGATGTGGCCCCTACAAGTTCTAGTGGTGGCTCCCACCACGTACCACTTTGTCTCAAACAAGGTTCAAGAGATGACTCTCATGGCATAGCACTTTGTCTTCTATGGCACTTGGTTCCTATGTTCTAACTGGTGTATTGCTCGGATACCATTTGTAACGGCTCAAACTCTTAACTATTGAGATATTGTCCACTTTGCCCTAAGAGCCTCACGGTTTTGTCTTGTTGGGGAAACTTCCCAGTAGGTCAACCATCTAAGAATTCCTCTGGGATGAGCTCGCTTAACTACAGGGTTTCTTAATGAAATTCCAACCATTACACCAAAAGGAATCTCGATGTTTAAGAGTTTAGCTTCTTTTGCTTAAGGGGTTTCACATTATGTTTGTGCATGGGCCCAAGCGATAGTGTAAGAGCTCGCAACCTTTTCGACATAAATATATTGTCTTGATTGTCGGTGATAGTTTTCTCTACGTAGGTAGAAGTATACTAGGCCTTGTTAGCACTTGAATAGACATCCAGACAAAGACATGAAAGAACTAAGGTCTTGACATAGTTAAAAAAAAAAAGTTACATTAGTTTTTAAGATAATTGATTATCACAGAATAAAAAAAATTGGACAATAAAAGGAGGACGATGCTTTTACCAGCGAGGCGGGGTAGCCGTATGATTTTTTTACAGTCAAAGCTGAAAATAGTCATTCTGTTGGATTTTATATAGAAGCATTTTGGCAATAGATTTCTAGAAAAGAATTTATGCTTGCATAAGTTCAGGAGTATCCAATATGTGTCCTGAAAAAGAAGCACAGAGACTAAATCACTAGGAATGTCTTTCATCAAGTCTTACAAGCAAAGTCATTTATGAATACTTAAGAAAAATGACAAAGATTCATCTCGCTATTAACTAGTCCTCTGGCCTTGGCTCTTGGATAGGAAGGGATGAGGATCCAACTTCTTGAGCAGATTATGCTTCTACATATAACAAGTTAATAATTCCTTCTAAGGATAAAATAATTTTATAATTTTAAAACATTAGAGTGTCAAGTTCTCAGGATGCTCCCCTTCGCTAGTATAGCTTATGGAAACCCCTTCTGATGCATGGGTCTTTTCAACTGGTTGAGAACTTTTTATAAGCCAGAGTGCTTCCTTATGACCTCCATCTTTCTAAGGACGAAATCCTGAGCATTGAACTCTCAGACCCTGCACTTGCCATAGACCATTTAAGTGACTCGGCCTTGCTGTGTTTTAAATTGGGGAAGAATTGCACGTTTGGTTTCTTCTAATAGATTTAGGTTGACTTCGGCACATCCTAATTGCTCTAGATCCACCTAGGTACCTAATCTAATGGTGGAAAGAGTTACCCAAATATGAGCTATAGGTTGGTAGATCTTGACAAGTATCATTGCTTCACAACTAATAGCAAGAGAAAACGGCGTCTCTCTACTAGTTGAGGAGATCATATTTATTTTTTGATATGGACAATAAGTGGTTATTAATTATGATACAAGAAGTTCATCAAAACTATATGCATGTTCAAAATGATAATAACCAAGGCAAGGTGCATATGATCTTCTAGGAACGTTATTTAATTTAGAAATCAAATGGTTAATATTAAGAAAAATAAATCTCGTTGACTAGTGTAGCTAACTCATTCTTTTTTTGTTAATAATTTTTCCCTGTTCGCCCTCTTCTTCTCATATCTATAAAGTAGAAGCCTAGGTTGCAAACTGATGAAACAATTAAAAAAAGAAATTTAATAAAAGGGAATTTAAGAAGTTCTCTGTCCAGCGCATAACAAACATTCAAACACTGGGAGTGATTGGGTGTAAATATTAAATAGTTAAACATAATATTTGAAATGTAATGGACTATTATGCCATTTCCATCACCAATACAGTAAAAAATAGCGAACATGCTTAACAAAGTGAAGTTAAGCAGAAACCAAAAGCGCAAGGTCCCATTAACAGGAAAAAAAAAAAAGGAAAAAGAAGCAATAAAACATGCCTCAGTTATTGACTGCAAACAAACATCATAACCAGCAATGAAGGTTTAATGCACTTGAGCTACTAATTTTCCTGGGAAAGCTGTCCAGTATATGGATCAAATAGGGGTAGTTTGTACAGTTAGTTCAGATAACATAAGAAGGAAACCACTTCAAAATGGTTTTATCCTTAAAAAAGTCCAACATGCTGCCAAAAGTTGTGTTCTTCCCTTTCTCAAATTTGAAGAAATGCAGAGCCTTCCATAAGCATGGTAAATCAAAGGGGCGAAGAAAAAGAGCATGTTTGATATATAAAAGAAAACAAGTGTAGCATGCGAAGAGAGAATTATATTGAATTTTGAGTTCACTTCAAATATCAAAGAAAAAGGGTAGAGATTACCAATTATGTAGAATCAGTATTTTAAACTGTAAGAACAAGCCAATCTTGTGCCTCTATCGTTCTAAGAAGTAGAGTATAAAGTAAGGTGACTAAGATCAGAATATCAGATAGATCAGCAGCTCATAACAGCACAATTATAGACAAAATTTCCAGAATGTTTGCTAGCAATCATATTCCACTCAGGTGGCCTCTCATTTGGAATCCATGAGTTGAGCTCAATCATTCCTCCCCCCAGTCCCCTTGGTCCACCAATAACCATAAGCTGCTCGCCACACGCTCGGAATGCAACACCCCAGCCATTCACAGGAACATTTCTCTCAGGCAATTGACCTAAGGTGGTCCATGAGTTATTCTCCTTATTGTACTCCCTCACTTCTTTCGAGGCACAATCTGCTGCATAAAGTTTATTGTTGACAACAGCTACAAGTGGAGGAGCACCATGCTCTCCACACAGACCAGAAGACATATTTGGGATTTGCCTCCAAACTCCTTTTGCAAGATCATACTCTTCTCCGCATGTTAACACCTCTTTGTTGCTAGCCACCCCACCAATCACATAAAACTTATCATCCATGAACACACCAGAACACATCTTCCTTGGTATGTTCATGCTAGGAAGAGTCTCCCAAGTTTGGAGCTCGGAATTATAGAGCTCTGCTGAGCTCAAAATATTTCCACGAGCATCAGTACCACCAGCTACAATAGCTTTCTCGCCGGAGCTAGCTGATCCAAACAAGCACCTAGGCGAATTCATTTCTTTTCCAGGTGACCAAGAATTATTCAGTATGCTATATCTCAGTACAACGTGAGAAGTTACTCCCCTCCCAAAAACAAGAAGCTCCGTACCTACTGCAAGGGACTCCTTATCACAACACATGAAGCATTCATTAGGAGGCATTCTGGGAAGACTGATCAATCTATTGCGGTAAGGATCATAGGCCTCCCACTCAAGAACGTTGCAAGAGAAATAAACCCAGTGCTCTACAATACCCATCTGCAGCCTTCGTTTGTAAATCTCACCACTACGGATCAGAGATCGAAAGCTCCTGTTGAGGGACGCAATACAACCATAATCTGAGCGAGAGCATCGAAGCAGGCAGTCGATTGTGAGATCTCTACCTATTGGACTTATAAGATCATCTACAGCTGAATAATCCCTATCATCTCCTTGTCGATTACTATCGTTTGGTGTTTGTTCAAATTCTCTGCTACTGGAAGCACCAATAAACTCCATAGATTTTCTCCTCTTCCCCCTATCTCCACTATTTCCCTCCTCATCCTCCTCCTGTCCTCCAATCGGGGTGTATTTATTATTAGAAATTTCAGAGCTCATGTAGAACCAAGTGGATTCTTGCTCGAAGGTGTTCGGTAATATCTTTGGGAACAGGCAGGAGCGGTCCTCCAACATATCTCCCAAGAAAGAGAAGATAGAAAAAAGCCTAAAAACGGCAAAAGCTTTGACGTAGTCAAGCAATTCAAATCCTTCTACAATGTCTTCACAGGGAGTAGAACTAATCCTCCATCTGAAATGCACATCAAAACCTAACTTTAAATAATTAATGATTGCAGAACGCCAAAAAGATAGAATATGCCGGCGTATGCAACAGATCAAAAAATGAACCAGAACTAGACAATAAGAAGGATATGAGAAATCCATAAACTAAAATGAATAAAATAACGATCAGCATGTGCAAAAAAATCCAGACAGCAGGCGAAACATCTCCATCGTCCTAATAATTCAAAAGAAGAAAATGAAACGGAAAAACTCATTAGCTGAGAGCAATCAAAGGGGCGTAAAAACGAGCCGCCTGCAATAAAAATAAAAATAGCACCGGCGGATCTCCCCTTCCAGAGCATGCCAGAAACCAAAAAAAAACCATGAAAGGCTATATCAATTTTTAACTAGCGAATAGCCTCCGTTCTAATCAATGCTAATGGGAGATCTAAAATAACTATACTCAGATCAAGAGATGAACCGGTGAAGTTGCAGAAGCAGAGAAAAACAAAGATAACTTACAGTGCTGCCGAAGCTTGGGGGTGGCGGCGGCGGAGGAGGAGGAGGAGAACGAGGAGGTGGAGGAGGAGGAAGACGCGACCTTATTGGAGATAGTGAGTATTCGCTTCCCTTTCGTCTTCCCAGAAAGCTAGCGCCATTATTCTTATTCTTCTCCTCCTCCCCCTTTCTTCTGCTTCCGCCGTCGCCCTTCGGATCCTCTACCACGTCCTGAGTCCGCACCAAATAATTTCTCCGAAAAAACTGGAGCTTATAGACTCCGACAATGGCAGTTCTACACGCTACCATTTATCCCACACCTTCTCTTCATTTATATACTTTAAAAAAATACACTAAAAAAACTCAAATATACTTTTAAAGAAAATTTAGATGAGAATGTTGTAACTAATTCCCAAAAAAAAAATGTTGTAACTAAATTTTATTTATGATACGTTTTATACTAGAAAAAAAATGTATTTCAGACTTTCAGTATAATGAAATTATTTATATATATATATATATATATATATATATATATATATTGTATTTTTTAAAATAAGTTTAATAATTTTTAGACACATCTTGATCAAATTTTAATCAAAATATTTTCAACTAAATCTTTCTCCATTTATATCTATTAAAATTATTTTTGAGATATGTAGGATAAATAATTAATTTATTTATATTTATATTATAATTATTTCAAAATAAATTTAAGGGATATAAATTATAAGAAAATATATTTAAAGGTAAAAATTGGACTGTTGGTTATCTTATTATAAGGCCTAACTTAAACTAAAGTGAATAAATTTTAGATAAATAAATTTAATTTAACATAAGAATTTAATATCAAATAACAAAATATATATTATTATAATAATTAGCATATATCATCTATATTATATTATTATATGCTTAAATAGTAATTAAAATAAAGTAATCAAACTTTTTCAATTTAAAGTTAAATTTACATTCAAATTCTTTTTAATTATTTTATATCTATATTCAAATTTAAAGATGTATAATGCTTCCTAACACATCATTCACTGATAAATAAATAAATGTGGTGACAACATGTTAATAAAGCTGTCAATGTGCTAATAAAGGTTGGTTTTTCATGTTAACATAAATCATTAGCATGTTAATCAAACTGTCAGTATGTTATTGGAGGTTGTCCACCCAATAATTAAGCTCTATATAAGTAGGAAACACATCAAAGAGAATATATAAGTATGATCATTAGATGTTAAATAAAATAATTATGATAATTATATGCTAAATAAAATAATTATTTTCAAATTGCATCAAAATATATATGAATTTAAATGAAATAATATGAAGTGATAGCTGGTTACTAAATATGTATGAATTTAATTTTAAAATCATGTAATTTGTGGCTCATATATGATGTGTCATCCTCCGAGTTCAATAAAATTTTGAGGGGATGACATATGTCGTCGATAAGAAGTTAAAGTATCTACAAAGAAAGGCGCCTCTGTCTCTCTCTCTCTCATCACATAGAGTTCACTGTCATATAAAAATAGAGTGGCCATGCAACAAGAGAGGTTAGCAAGGTCATTATGAGAATAATTTGATGTGGTGTAAACTCATTGAAATTTATGTTAGAAGGCTAGCCAGGTGGTTTTATTTATTTATTTTTTTATTTTTTGGAAACCCACAAAGGGGCCTACACGTTAATTAAGAAAAAATTGAACACAATCTTTATGGGGATCTTAGGCTCGCTACTGCTCAAATAGCTACAAAAATAAAGAAAAATAAAACCTAAGAGCTCGTGTTCCCCACTATAGAACAATACAAGAACCCTAAGTACATTCTACGGTGCTTAAGAAAAAGCACCAAAAAATAAGGAGCAAAACAAAAAATAACAAAATGCTCCATGCAACCAATCCCCGTGCCATCCTTACAGTCATCAACCCAAAAAAGATCCTGTAAAAAAAGTGTGATAGGCAAAGCATAGATAACAATAATATGGCCTAAGCAAAATGTAATGAAAGTCCAAAAGATTAGTACCCAAATCATTAGTATAATAGACAAAGGGAGCATAACTAACCAAGCAAACCACCTAATACCTCTCCACGATTATAGCAAAATAGAACATAAATTCAAAATCCAAATAATAGAACAGAGAAAAACCGCTAATTAAGGTCCAGGAGATTCAAGCTACCAAAACAAACACCCAAAAAGGATACAACCAAGATTAGGCACCAATTGTAATATCTCGTTTCCTTACTGTTCCTCTCTGATTTGGATTTTCCTCCCAGAATCGGCCAGGACGAAATTTGGATCGTCCAGGCCGATCAGTGCATTGAAAATAGCTGATTTCTGGAGTGCTTTCTGGAATGATTTCTGGACGAAATCGTCCAGGCCGATCGAGGTATCGTCCCGGGACGATTAGTGGATGGCACAAGTCAGTGAGTAGGGGTTTTTATCGCCTATGAACAGTAATTATCGTCCTGAAAAATCGTCCCAGGACGATGGGAATTTGGTCTGATCGTCCAGGACGATCGAGACGATCGGCCAGGCCGATCCATGTATGATATAAGGAAATCAGCTCGTTTTGAGGAGAGAGAAAATCAAAATTTATAAATCAGATATTTGTAGAGAGAGAAAGAGAAAGGAAGAAAAGAGAAAAGCTGGTTTTCGGAGACCGCGGATCGCTTTTCGTCCGACGCTGCTGTTGGAGAAAGTGAAGATCTCGTGGTAAGGACTCCGAACCCTGTTTCTGTTTTCAAAGATGTTGTGTTTTGACCGAGATGTGATTTGTTTTGTGTTTTCGTAGTCGACTTTTCGACATGGTTTTGATTTGACACAACTTCCACCGCACAACTTTTAGTATGTTATAGATATGATTATTGTACACGATTTGACTGTATTCTACGAAGATTTTACCGGTCGGAATTGATTCCACGTGATTTTAATCGAATAGAAAATTATCAGGACCTGATTTGATTTGGATTCTATAGATTGATAGTCTTGTATTGACGTTATTGATATTCTATTGTAATTTGGAAAGATTTGGAAACTGTGTCTTTTTGCAGGATTTTTGTGTAAATTTGACCGACTGCCGTTACGCTGCCCGATTTTCGTATGATTCCTGAATTGTATGAAACTGATAGATTGAATCGATATAGATATGATTATTGATATGATTTCTTTACTATTGATTATTGATTGATTATTGATACTGGAACACGTATAACCTGGTTGAACATTGGTTGGAGATGATACCTGTACAGGATGGTGGGCCGACGGGCTTTCCTTTAAATCATAGATCATGGATCATGGATATAACGATGGGAGTCATAAGGAGATCATAGGCCGACGGGCAATAGAGTGACGACTCTTTTCATAGAACCAATGTAATGATATCTACAACAGCAATATGGATTCTACAACAGCAACATGACCATTGATTATACATTGTTCAGTATATAGTATTGAAATGCATGTTCACTGTATTGACTTACGGATCTATTTCTTTATCGATTTCCGTTTTACTGTTTTGATTGGATTTACTGTATCGTACGATTTCACTGATTTCATCGATTGACTACTGAACATTGATACTACTGATCATTGATAGATATAGATACTGCATCGATAGCATGGACATCGTACTACTGCTTATAGATTCATTGATATTGCTGCCTATAGACTTATAGATTCACTGTCGCTACTGTTCTTCACTGTATTGACTGTTTTATAGATTCATTGTTTCGTATCGCCTTTCTCGATTGATTTCAATTGAATAGATCGTATTGATTTGATAGCATCGATTTGATTGACGACGTTGATTGATTTAGTTGATTATCGAATTGCCTGCCGCTGCATTGACTGGTTTTATTGACTATTGATTTCCGCTGCATTGACTCATTGACCATTGACTGATTCGGATTGAATAGATTGACATGCATATTGATAGCTCTGCCGTGCTTTTATTTCAGTTATAGGTATTAGGTGACCTGCTGGGCTTTGTAAAGCTCATTATATGTGGTTGATATTTTCAGGTCAGGGCTCGGGAGCAGGAGATAGGATTTGATCCAAATCTGCAGGTTTTTAGTTCTTTTGATAGATAGATGATTCTTTTGTACTCAGGACAGGATAGCTTTTCTACTTGTATTGATAGTGTAGTTCCTGAGTATTGTATATGATGTTTTGAGATATGAATCGACTGTTATATTGATGTTTTAAATCTTATTGATGTTTGATAGATTGCTTACTGAAGGTTTATAGATAACTCTGGTAAATTGTTGCGGAATTGATCGATATTCTTTCCAAGTTAGATTCTGGGGCGTGACAAGTTGGTATCAGAGCAATGTTATTGGAAGAATGGATTGTTACCAGAGTTGTAGGTTTGGATTGAGAGATTGGGTAGACTGGGTAGCTTTAAGAGCTTCATTGGCATACATCATTGCATATGTGTATCATTTGTTCTGAATTGTGCAGGTGAAAAGATATGGATCCTCCGGCAGAATCTAGTGTACCGAATGAGCAACACAGCGCATCTCCAGTACCTTCAGAGAGTATGATGCAGTTAGCTACTGCGATTGCACATGTTATGGGGGATGCTCAGAGCAAGATGAGTGGGAGCAAAGAGGAAGAAGTTGACAGACATTTACAGATGTTCCACAAGCTGAAGCCTCCGTTGTTCAAAGGGGCTGTAGGACCACAGGCTGCTGAGGATTGGATAATGAGGATAGAAAAGATTTTTGATAGTATGCAGTGTCCGGGGAACAGAAAAGTACCATTGGCAGTATTCATGTTGGAAAGTGAGGCAGAGAGATGGTGGATCGGACAGCAGAGAGAGAAATTCCAGGGGAAGACCAATGCTGAGATCACCTGGGATGAGTTCACTGCAGTATTCAGGATGTGGTTTGTACCACCGTCAGCTCAGCGACAGATGCAGGAAGCTTTCATGAGATTGGAGCAAGGCCGCAAGTCAGTGATGCAGTACGAGTCCGAGTTTACTGCACTTGCGAGGTACGCTGCTCATCTGATCCCTACTGCCGAAGACAAGTGTTATAGATTTCTGCACGGATTGAACAGAGAGCTGAGGCAACCACTAGTACCTTTCCGGATCCATGAGTTTTCTGAACTAGTGGAGCGAGCCCGATTGATAGAAATTGATTTGGCGACACCAGTATCGAGGTACGAGGATACCAGGAGGAGGAGAGATGAGGTACGACGAGATGATTCCAGAGATAGAGAGAAGAGAAGCAGGAATGAGGGTTCGAAGGGATCTGCATCGGGATCTGTGTCACGATCTGCATCGGTAGTATCGCCTGGTGGTTCTGGCGAGTGTACTCACTGTGGTAAACGACATGCAGGTCGGTGTTACCTATTGACGGGACAGTGTTTTTACTGTGGGCAGCAAGGACACAGAGCGATAAATTGTCCTCAGAAAGGACTGGGTGGAAGGACTGGTTCTGGCACGGGTACAGGACAGCAGAGGACTGTTGCCTCGAGGGCCTACAGTGAGAGATCAGGGAACCGGATGGATGATAGAGCTGTTAGAGATCAGAGGGAGATAGTTGCGCCACGACCTTCTGCACTTCCTCCAGTGGTGCCACGCATCTATAGCCTACAGAGTTTACAGCACCAGGATCAGCAACGACCAGAAGATTCTACTGGTAAGATTGATTTGACTAACCGATTGATATTGACATATGAACATCGCATATTGACATTTGATTGATTGCATTGTGTGTTATGTATGGATTTCGACGAGTTTTGTTTTGGATTTGGTTTTCGATCGATTTGTTTTGCGTTGTTTTTGCTTCGTACCTTTAGGGAAATGTCGGGACGACATTTTTCTAAGGTGGGGAGATTGTAATATCTCGTTTCCTTACTGTTCCTCTCTGATTTGGATTTTCCTCCCAGAATCGGCCAGGACGAAATTTGGATCGTCCAGGCCGATCAGTGCATTGAAAATAGCTGATTTCTGGAGTGCTTTCTGGAATGATTTCTGGACGAAATCGTCCAGGCCGATCGAGGTATCGTCCCGGGACGATTAGTGGATGGCACAAGTCAGTGAGTAGGGGTTTTTATCGCCTATGAACAGTAATTATCGTCCTGAAAAATCGTCCCAGGACGATGGGAATTTGGTCTGATCGTCCAGGACGATCGAGACGATCGGCCAGGCCGATCCATGTATGATATAAGGAAATCAGCTCGTTTTGAGGAGAGAGAAAATCAAAATTTATAAATCAGATATTTGTAGAGAGAGAAAGAGAAAGGAAGAAAAGAGAAAAGCTGGTTTTCGGAGACCGCGGATCGCTTTTCGTCCGACGCTGCTGTTGGAGAAAGTGAAGATCTCGTGGTAAGGACTCCGAACCCTGTTTCTGTTTTCAAAGATGTT
Source organism: Dendrobium huoshanense (assembly GCA_016618105.1). Taxonomy (NCBI): domain Eukaryota; kingdom Viridiplantae; phylum Streptophyta; class Magnoliopsida; order Asparagales; family Orchidaceae; genus Dendrobium; species Dendrobium huoshanense. The sequence continues at coordinate 49,046,137 of CM028344.1, forward strand.
GTGTTTTGACCGAGATGTGATTTGTTTTGTGTTTTCGTAGTCGACTTTTCGACATGGTTTTGATTTGACACAACTTCCACCGCACAACTTTTAGTATGTTATAGATATGATTATTGTACACGATTTGACTGTATTCTACGAAGATTTTACCGGTCGGAATTGATTCCACGTGATTTTAATCGAATAGAAAATTATCAGGACCTGATTTGATTTGGATTCTATAGATTGATAGTCTTGTATTGACGTTATTGATATTCTATTGTAATTTGGAAAGATTTGGAAACTGTGTCTTTTTGCAGGATTTTTGTGTAAATTTGACCGACTGCCGTTACGCTGCCCGATTTTCGTATGATTCCTGAATTGTATGAAACTGATAGATTGAATCGATATAGATATGATTATTGATATGATTTCTTTACTATTGATTATTGATTGATTATTGATACTGGAACACGTATAACCTGGTTGAACATTGGTTGGAGATGATACATGTACAGGATGGTGGGCCGACGGGCTTTCCTTTAAATCATAGATCATGGATCATGGATATAACGATGGGAGTCATAAGGAGATCATAGGCCGACAGGCAATAGAGTGACGACTCTTTTCATAGAACCAATGTAATGATATATACAACAGCAATATGGATTCTACAACAGCAACATGACCATTGATTATACATTGTTCAGTATATAGTATTGAAATGCATGTTCACTGTATTGACTTACGGATCTATTTCTTTATCGATTTCCGTTTTACTGTTTTGATTGGATTTACTGTATCGTACGATTTCACTGATTTCATCGATTGACTACTGAACATTGATACTACTGATCATTGATAGATATAGATACTGCATCGATAGCATGGACATCGTACTACTGCTTATAGATTCATTGATATTGCTGCCTATAGACTTATAGATTCACTGTCGCTACTGTTCTTCACTGTATTGACTGTTTTATAGATTCATTGTTTCGTATCGCCTTTCTCGATTGATTTCAATTGAATAGATCGTATTGATTTGATAGCATCGATTTGATTGACGACGTTGATTGATTTAGTTGATTATCGAATTGCCTGCCGCTGCATTGACTAGTTTTATTGACTATTGATTTCCGCTGCATTGACTCATTGACCATTGACTGATTCGGATTGAATAGATTGACATGCATATTGATAGCTCTGCCGTGCTTTTATTTCAGTTATAGGTATTAGGTGACCTGCTGGGCTTTGTAAAGCTCATTATATGTGGTTGATATTTTCAGGTCAGGGCTCGGGAGCAGGAGATAGGATTTGATCCAAATCTGCAGGTTTTTAGTTCTTTTGATATATAGATGATTCTTTTGTACTCAGGACAGGATAGCTTTTCTACTTGTATTGATAGTGTAGTTCCTGAGTATTGTATATGATATTTTGAGATATGAATCGACTGTTATATTGATGTTTTAAATCTTATTGATGTTTGATAGATTGCTTACTGAAGGTTTATAGATAACTCTGGTAAATTGTTGCGGAATTGATCGATATTCTTTCCAAGTTAGATTCTGGGGCGTGACACCAATGCTCCCAACATATAAAACATGGCAGGCATTCATACCCAATAAAAGAAACTCAGCCCAGGTCGAAACCAGGAGATCTAGATAACACAAAACAACCCAGACTGAGCCGTTCAACAAATCAGGAACGAACAAAACCATCCAGCACCCTTGTAATAATAGGCCATGCAAAAATAACAAGGGACATAAAACAAAACAACCCAAGAGACCACTAGAATCCACCCAATAAGAACTTTGTGAAGAAGGCTAGCCAGGTGGTGCTTTGCAAAATAAAAGCTCTTAGAGGGGCTAGTCAAAATAAAATATGATCGGATGACACCAACTTGGGGGAATTCATTGATTGAGTGAGATATTTGTGAAGAATCAAGCAGATCATATACTTAATTTCATGTGGATGTATTGATTTGAATTAAGGATATGAAGTGAATGAAAAATATAGATATGAACTCAAATAATTCATCCAACCTAACCACTACCAAAGACAATATCCTTCTTCTATTTTGTTTTCCATGATAGCAACAATTGGGAAATTAATAAGGCAAACCTCTAGAATTGTTGAAGATCTTGAAAAAGGGTAAGAAAAAATTATAGCAAGAGAGAGAAGAAGACTTCTCATAATCATCACGTTACAAAAAGGAAATAAAGAAAAAGGTTAAATTTTAAAAGAATCATTTTTATAACTATTCTAATGAAAAAAAATACAGAGAGGGGACTTGGTTGCGAATGTGTTAGCCAGCCACCACGTTAATAGTCGAAGAGTCAAAGCCATTCTTTGGAGAGATTACTTGTATGTTTTAAAAGTTGTTTTTTAACACAAAAAAAAATACTAAGGGGTTCACGGTTTAGAGGGTTGGAGAAGGATATTTGATTGAAGAAGTCATAGGTTTGATTCATGTTTCTTGTGATTGTTTTCATTTTATTTTTAATTTAAATATTTTTGCATGCTAGAATATCCACTAGTAGAATAAGAAAGTTTAACATATTAGCATTATATGGAGATCAAGTACTCACACACATATATCTGAGAAGAGTTACAAGAGATACTGAAATTTTTATGTTGAAAACCAACAAAAGGGAAAAAGAATAGGGTCTGGCCAAATTGAAATAATTCAACTAGTATTTGTTATTGGTTGCAAATACCCTTTTATATAAATGAGGAATGTATTGACAAAATATAGTAAACATACAACATATATAATGTATTTCATAGTACAAGTTGTAAGCCATGTTGTATAGGAGATGTTTTTAAGAAGTCATTAAGTTGTAAGCCATGTGGCATGATAGCTATCTTTAAAAAGTCATTTACTATTTGTTGGTCATACTCTTTTGAAGGGGTGGGATCACATATCAAGAAGTCCAATATAAATCATGATGTTGATATTAGAAGTTAGAATTAATCTTGACAGTGTAGATCGATCTTGTAGGTGATGACATCTATTTACATTATTGATGATGATATATGTCAAAGTTAACAAGCATTAGCATAGCCATGTGACAATTGTTAGATGGTCATTGTCGAGTGACGTTATTATCAAAGAAATGTAGTAGAGCAAAGGTTATTGAAGGACCATTGTCGAGTGATGCTAATCAAAGGAGCATAGTTGAGAGTCATGATCAAGTGACATTGGTCGAATGACTATAGTCAGGAGATGATGATTGGAGGATTGAAGTTAACCGATAGTGGTCAGAGGATCATTATTTGGTTATAGTTGTAATAACCTAAAATTGTCAAAAATATTTTAAAAATAAAAATCTAGAAAATTTTTGGGCTAAAGTGCAGCAGCACTGAGAAAGCGTTGAGCTTTTTTCCACAGTAACAATAGGAGCAGCATGTAGTGCTACACCATCAAATTAGGAGTGTTGTGGTGCTAGGCACTAAAAAAATATTTTTGTATAATTTTTTTCACTCAGCTTTATTCCTCTCCATTCCATCTGCTTTGTTTGCCGAGTAAGGAAAGAAAGAAAAGAGACGAAGAGGGGAGAAGTAGAAGAGAGAGAAGATCTTTCAAGTCATTTTCAGCCATCGATTGTGTTATAAGATTTCTCCTAATCGTGGTTGGTAATCAGAATCATATCTTTGTTTTTAATAATTTTGTGCTTGATGAAGTTAATCTTCTCCAAATTGATAAAAATGTGGTTTCTCTTTATTTATCAAACTTTCACCATGTTATTTTTTGTATATGCAAGATATAATTTCTCTAAGTATTTTGATTGTAATATTAATGAATTTCATTGGATAAATTAATAGTTATGATTTTGTTAAGTAAATAAATAGTATATAGATTTTAATTACTACACATTTCATTAATTGATAGCATTTTATACATGATATTAAATTTACAAAGAAAATAATATGATTGATATAAAATAAATGTGGCATTTACTTGTAAATAAAAAAGGCTAGCTAGTTGTAAAATAATTTAGGTTGGTTGGATTAAGATATCATATACAGGAGGAGGATGGTCTGAAAAGTTTTCCTTTAAATTATGGGTCGTGGTGTAATCTCAATACAAGATATAAGATAGGGAGTCATACGGGAATAAAATACATCGATGGGCAGTTTAGACGACTCTTACAAGATAGCCACATGGCACCTGACACTTTATACAAATACAAGATACATAAAAATGTTATATAACTAGTTAAATATCATTATGTGTTATTCATAAATGTATTAATATTTGCATGCATTTATATGAGAGCACATGAAATAATTAATAAATAGAATTAATATAGAACTAATATAACCAATATTAAAACTATTATAATGTGGCATAGTATGTGATGGTGATATTAATAGACATTGATAAACCTACGCAAGACTTGAGTCCAAGACCTTTTTATCGGTAGTTAAAGCACCCAACCAACATACTAAAATGAGCTGCGAATCAAATCTTGTTACAACAACAATATCAAGCATTTATCTCACTATGTGGGGTCGACTATATAAATCCTTTTTCTCCATTGTGCCCTGTTAATAGCCAATTTTTTATTTAAATCGAATAAAGAAAGGTCATTTCTAATATTTTCTAACAAAGCATTTTTAGGTGTACCTCTACCTTTTTTAACATAGGTCAAATTTAATACATCCACTCTCCTAACCTGATCATTGGAAGGCCGTCATTTCAAACAATCTAAGACAACTCTCTCTAATCTTATCGGTACTTCAACATTTTCACGTATATGCTCTCTAAGAATCAAACCTTGTTGAGTGTAGAAAAAAAATTGGTCTTGATAGATATATATATATATATATATATATATATATATATTTAATTTTTAAATGTAGAGGTAGGAGCCATGAAAAAGTTAACTTGCTCGTTCGTGTAAGACGTGCCACTTGTCTGGACACGAACTCACTGTGCAATTGCCAATTATTTTGTTTATGTAAATTAAAGAAAACTCCTGTAGAATATAAACATTTACGCAATAAAAAGAAATAACGTGTATTTATTTAAGTATTTAAATTGATATGAAAAAGAATTCTTTAATGTACTCCTCTTTTAAAATTTAATATGGCCATAAACTGATATGAATCTCTTCAAACCACTGAAACATGTAACTTGTGCTACTGGCCTTTGACGTTTTCATTAGCCCACTCTGTGTTGTAGCCGACCATGCGATTATAATTTTAAAAGTCAGACTGAATCGACCGGTTCTCGACATTTAGCTCTTATTTTCATAGTAGGTGATTGTTTCTCATCGCATTCATTGAGATGGAAAAAGTGATATGTATTTTCTCATCTTAAATTGGTATAAAGAAAATTCTTCGATGTAGTTCTTTACTAAAATTTACTATAATATTTACGCTTCTTTTGGAACGATTTTCTTGCTACTTAATAAAGCAGCTTTTTCATACAAAAATTTAAGGCTTCGTTTGGGACGGCTTTTTTATTGCTTTCTAAAACGGAGTTTTAGTACAAAAATAAAAAAAATTGTACTAAAACTCCGTTTTAGAAAGCATTATAAAAGTCGTCCCAAACGAAGCCTAAATTTGTTTATAAAAACTATTTTACGAAGCATAAAAAAAATTGTCACAAATGAAACCTTAATCTCTATATAACCATAAATATATATGAAATCATTCAAACATGTGACTTGCCACATTGATCTTTGGTCCATTTATGCATGTGTGACTTGTGATACTCATCTTTAATGCTTTCATGCTTCATCTTCATCTTCATCTTCATAAATATAATGAAATCACTCAAAATTTTACTATTAATATAAAGTGAAGTAACTCATTTTGACTGTACCTAAACCATACTTCTATTTTGATTGAAAATCGTTTACGTCACAAACTTGCTTCACTGCCACCTACCGTTAACCGCCGTCACCCTCCCCCATCCACCATTGCAATTGCTGTCGGCCATCGTAGTCACCCGCTGGCCACAACCACCGTTATTTTGCCCCCAATAACCACCATTGCTTATTGCCGCTTGCTGGTCTCCACCACACGTTGCCGCCCACTGTCATCATTTACACTACAGGAAATTCTGCTTTTTCCCAATAGCTCTATAATACTATAACCTGAAAAATATATACGTACTTTAGTTTCTCAAAAAAAAAAAAAAAAAAAAAAAAAAACTTTTGGCATATTCATTGTTTCATTGGACCACGGCTGAAGCTTTAGCAGCTCGGACAAAACACGAAGTTATGCGCAATTGTACTTCCTAATTGCAGTATAGTGGCTAATTTATTAATATTTAGACCTAAGTAATTGATGATTACGACTGCACGTTATGGGCTATATGGCTGAAGAATTCTTCTAATTATAAGAAAATTAACTCCATGTTTGTTTTTTTTCTTTAATTTTAGTTGTTAATTTATGTCTTAGAGATAAGAGATGTAACCAGCAGGCGGCGGATTCCCCGATGTCTGTCGTTCTGTAAGTTTTATCAAAAAAATAAAATAAAATATTCTGCTTTAATATTATGGCCAACCGATTCTTTTTGGCTTGCATTTTGGAATATTGTAACAGGAGTGTAGGAAAAATACAAATCAAGAAATTTCTGTGCTCGATGAGGAGGAGAAGAAATACTCCTCCAGTATGCCAAACTTAGATCATAACAGCTTAAGAAACGTAAATATATATACATATATGGCCTGCCAGTTCTTCTCTGCTTTCACTTTAGGTATAAATATTGATATTGGATTGAAATCAGTCCTTTGACGACACAATTGAGTATATTCTAAACATTTTTTGCATGTGTTTTTGAAAAAGCAGTGGTTTTTGTCGACTCAAAAATTTATTTTGATATCTAAAAATAATACTTTAATTCAATTAAAGCTTCAAAATGATATTTTACACAATTTATGATAATTTGGTTATGTTTGAAAATTGTTAATTTTTTAGTCAGTAGTATTTTTGTTATCAACTATGGAGACATTTTGACAAATTTTGAATTCGCTCTGATTATGCATTAATTAATGAAATGCATTAAAAAATATGTTGTGAAGTATTGAGATGTGATGCCGGCGCTAATGGGCGATCGAGGTGGGATTCTGTTATGCTGGCGCCAATGGGAGACAAAGGTGGAATTTTGTTATGCTGGTGCTAGTGGGAGACCGATGTGAGATTCTGTTATGTTGGCGCCAGTGAGCGATCAAGGTGAGATGTTGTTATACTGGCGCTAGTGGGCGTCCGAGGTGGGATTATAATATGTCGGCACCAATGGACGACCGAGATAGGATTATGTTATGCCGCTGGTATTTTGTTACCGAAGTGTTATTATGCCGACGCTAGTGGCCGGGCGACCGAGGTAGGATTTTGTTATGAAGTGTTTGATTATAATTCAGTTCATTTTAGTATTTATTTAATTGTATTTAATTTTAGTATATGATTCAACACATTGTTCTCTATTATTTTGATTTTAGCTATTGATTTTTGTTTTAGGCTATGATAGACATTAAGCCATATTAGTTCATCCTGCTTTTGTTTTTGTTTTTAGGCCTAGGGAGTAAGGAGCGAGCTTAGTAGTTTGAATTGCACACTCTGATATGTGTTGTATGTATGTTTTGATTATTTTTTATTTTTGCAAGTTTAGCTTTTATTTTTGTTAAGCTCTCTGTTGCCAAGTGCTGTTGTAGATAGATTTTATATTGTATGTGTTCTCTTGCAGTGATTCGTGCAGATTGTTTTGTCTCTCTAGCTGTGCTACTGCTCTCTTCTGTGTTTTTTATGCACCTTTGTTGGGTTGCCTTGTAGCTTTTTATTAGTTGTTTGGCTCTTCTTTTTATTGGTTGTTTTCTTATTTAGTATGATTATAGGCTCTTTTGGGAAATGTTGTATTTTTAGTTGAGCTTTCGATCCTTTAAGGACTTGTAATCGTTTATTTTTATCTATATGTAGCCCCTGGCCTGCTTGGGTTTTATCAAAAATAAATAAATAAATAAATGGTACATATATCCTCTTATAAATAATTATAATAATATATAATAATAATGCATGTCGGCATGTAATATCCTGAGAATGTAATTTGAAGTGAGTAAGGAGGGGGGTATTCTTTGTTCTTAGAATTTGGGAACATTAGCCCTTTTGGTGTTTTAAAGGAAGAGAATTTGGTTCTGGAATCAGATGTGGTTCACTTATTCTCAGAGCAACATAACTTTTTGCAATTTTCTCTTACTGTTCTGATTTTTGTATTCAAACAAAGATCAACAACTGATATCCCTATTTTTAATGTTTGTCAGCTTATCTTTTCAACACTATTGACATCATTGTAGTGGTTGCAATAATGTAGGAATCATATTCTCACCTATAATTGGTAGCTACTTAAAAAAGAGAAAGAGAGGGAGAGAGATAATTGTTATTAACTTATTATTAAAACTTATAATTGTTGAAAATATGAACAAATTTTTTTTTTCAATTATAATTATATAAAACTTTGCATGGTCATACACTTTGAATCCTATAATCATAAAAATATATGTGATCATATGGTTTAGTGATATACTTAAAATCATATAAATATTATTAAATATTTAAAATATGCGATTAAAGATTTTAAAAAATGAAACAAAAATATTTTTGATTGCATACTTATTTTTTTAATTATAAATATAATATCAGATAGATGTATGTAAATTTTAAGATTTGACAGCAGTTGAAGTGGTCATTTTGATTATGACATTTAAAAAAAATAGTAGTATTAATTGATTATTTTTTTATGTACCCACTAATTAAGGAAAACAACAAATAGACATGATGGTCATTTATGTTATGTATTATTAATATGGGGGCAGTTGAATCTAATTTCATATATATGTCAAGCTACACTTTAGTTAGCGTAAACGTTTTTCTTATTTTTTAATGTTAATTAAGAGATGATGGAGAAGGAGAAATGTTTAGGTTATTTTTCAATGATGATATTAATGAAATTAAAGTATATTATAATAAGAATATCATTTGTAACTTGGATGGATGGCAATCTAGTAATTTAATTTCATTAATTCATCATTTAAATTTAATGAGATTTTTTTCCCCTATACCACCTAAACTAACATCCACACATGGTTATGAAGCAATATAAAATTTAATAAGAAAATTATGATTATGAGGTAATATAAGAATGATTAACTGAGAATTAATAGGTATGATAATATTACTCCTAAAGATTATATAGTCTTATTTATTAATGGTAGAAAATGAACTTCGATGATGGATGGATAGACTTAATGTCAAATCATTAGGAAAACAAGAGGAGATCAAAGATGACACGGCTAGATTTGGGCAAGGAGATTAGGAAGGAACCACATATAATTGGAACAAACCAAAAATTAAAAAAAAAAAAAAGATTTTTGGTTTATTTAATTTAATTTATGTAGTATTTAATTTGATTGAGGTGTGATGTGTTGGTCAGAAGCAATCAAGAGAGATTTGCTATGACATATACTCAAATCAAATTTACATATCTCATCAAATCTGATGTTGAGAAATATCACAAACAATACTTAATTGAATGGGATGGAGGTTTAGACAGTTACATTTAAATATTTTATAAAGTTTATTGCTCAACTCTTCTTTTTTTTTTTTTTTTTTTTTTTTTTTTTTTACTTTTTTTATATGAAATGATTGATTGGGTTTGTTTGTTTTTTTTAATTATCTTGCATGTTAATTTTAAGCCAGACCAAGCTTATTAGGTTGGCTGTTTTATGACATTAGCTTTATTATTTTATTAAATGAAGTAATATTTTAGGTGTCTACTCTTATTATATCATTAATACTATAGCAGTGGCATCAGCAAATTAATTTGCACATGGTATTCAGAAAATTAAAAAAAAAAAAAAAAGTTTTTATAATGGCTACTGACTGTGAATGCATTGCGTGTTGCTGAGTTTACTGAATTTTCTGATATTTCAATTTCTTGTTGCACAAATGGCTGAGTATTTTAATTGCTGAGTGAAAATTAGATTGAGTACTGTTTTCACTACTTGTGAATTTATCCAAAATGTATAGCTCAGATGATTGTTAACAATACTGTTGTTTTGATACTCGTCGTCATCTTCGAACAATATTGATTAATTTATGATTTTTTATCTATCGTGGACTGGGGCGGAACCAACCTTAGTTCTCAGAGGGCAAGTGTCAAACTTATAGCAAAATAAAAACATATATAAGTGTGTAAAATATTTTATTTTGCATATAATCATTTTTCACAGACTTGCTTGTTAGTATTAAAAAAATTCAACATAATTGGATGAAAATAGCGGAAGGCCATAAGACTTCTAATTTTTGGAGGGGCAAATCGCATGAAAAAAGGTTGGCTGGAGGCAAAAAATAAAATTCGGGTGGGGGATGCAGATTACAAATAATCCTTATTATACTAAAAGTTTTAATTTTTTTAGAGGGGCAATTGATCCCCCTCAGCAGTATACAATTTTGCCCTTGGTCGTCGATGGCTCCTTTATATGTACAAATTTCTCTTTCTAATTATTTGCATGTGCATACAACATCTTCATACAAATTAATTAAGACATAAAATTTAATTTATAACATCACAATTTTTCTCGCAAACAAATTTTTTATTACATGTTTATTTCTCTTTTGAATTTGTAGTTATATACTTTGAATTACTGAACAGCTTATTGATCCATGCGTCGATCTTATAAGTTCTAACAAACAATGCGTCAAATTTAGAACAATTCATAATAAAACTCTTATCCCATTAGATTGGCGTATTGTGTTTTGTAAAATAGTAAGCATGTTGCCTTTGTAATTTGTGTTTATCTATATTCCTTTGACACCCTATAAAATATTTGGCCGTGTTATTGTCTTACTCTTTGTACATTTTCTAATGCAAATTACTTGCCTGAGAGGTCACTGATGTAATTTTCCAAAATTTTCATGGCCAGTTCATAAATATATTTTGAATGGTCAAAGAGATGAGTATAATTACAAATATGTGAATGTCTTATCTTCTTTTGAGCACAAGTTTTTCTACAATAATTTGATGTAAAAGTTGGGCTTTGATGTTCAAAGAGAAAGTGATATATATGATGATTTGATGGATTTAAATAAACTAATTTATATTATTTATGACTTAGATCAATTACTTATAAGTCATGTAAAAATATTAAATTTAGTTCCATTTTATATAGATAAAATATGCATTAATGTGAAAATATTATTTTATTAGTATATAGGCTATAGCTTTTGAAATGAATATGAATATGAGTTCATCATTGATTTATTTATCCCAATTTTGACTATTTGATATATATACTAATAATTAAAAAAAAAAAAATTTAAATGCAAAGTCATATTTCATTGTGTGACAATTATATATGAATCTTAAAAATATAAATAAGATATACAAAATAGTAAACTAGATAAGAGTTAAAGCAAAAAAAAAACTTAAAAAAAGAGAGGTAACTTGATTTGTTTTATACACCACAACCTATATGTAAGATTCTATTTAATAATAAGAATGATAATTATACACCACCTAATTTAACATTTAATGTTTTTTTTTTTTTTTTAATTTTACAACAATTGGGTAGTAAGAGAAAAAAGTTGCATTTAAAAAAAAAATTCAATTTTATCACAAATATTATAAATAAATAAAAAATTCTTTTAAATTATAGACTTTTTTTTTATTTATGTAACTATAATAATTATTAATATTATTTTAATAAATGTGGTTGAATAATATCTTTAAGTTATACTTTTTATCATATATCATTTTTTTTTCTAAATTATGATTAATACTTAATTATCCAACTAAAAGTGATGTATCTAAAGATAGCATTAGGCCTATTAAAAAAGTTACTTTAAATTTTAAAGTGATGCTCAAATATTGGTTATTATAATTATTTTAATAAAAAATATATAATAGTTATTAATTATATTAATTAATTAATGATCATGTTTGATAATTATAATTATGATCATAATTTTTAATTGAGAAAAAACTGTTAGTAATAAATAATTCTAGAAGCATCTATTTGTATTTACTTTAGGTTCTTAATATCTTGATTACGTGTACTCCATTATTGTCTATATAAGGACGTTAGCTTGTACTTAGGATATACACAGAAAATATAATTCTTATTTTCCTATGTCTTCTTGCTCTGTCTCGACCTGCTACCTCACAGTTCTTCAGGTTTTCATGGTATCAGATTGATTTGTCTTGTCTTTTCCTTCCGTTTCTTCTCAAACTTTTCTCGGTTGCTTGGCTCACATCGTTCCGATGTCAAACGCCTCAAGATCCTCTACAAATGTGGAATCCACTAACTTATCAACTCAACTTCTTTTTCCTCCTCAACTCATGTTTCTTATGAGTAATCTTAAGAAATTGGTTCCAAACTCCTTGACGCCCGATACCTATCCGATTTGGCGATCTCAAGTAGAGAAGATTTTTACTGCAAATGGTTTCAAAGGGTTCTTGGATGGTTCTTTGTCTTGTCCAACTGCATCCACTGCATCTCGCGATCTTTGGACTCTCACCGATCAAAATCTATCTGCTGCACTATACTCGGTAATTTCTCCATCAATCCTACCATACGTACTCTCTTTAAACCATTGTCAAGATATCTGGCAAAAGCTTGCGAATCAGCTGCAATCTACAACACAATCGCGGGTTATTCAGCTGAAAAACGATATATCTACATCATCTAACAAAAGGTGATAAAACGATGACGGCTATCTTCTTGAAATCAAATCCAAGGTCGATTCTATCGCTGCAGCTGGATGCCACATCGATCCGGAAGATGTGATCCTTTATACCCTAAATGGGCTTCCTGCAACGTATCAAGCCTTTAAAACGGTAAACCGAACAAATCTCCAACCCCTCAGTTTGGATGATCTGTACAGTTTACTGTGCACAGAAGAACAAAATCTTCTTCAAGAAGCGGCAAATAATCTTCAGCAACTCAATCTTTTCGACAACACCACGGCGTTACTCGCTTCCCGTGGTCGTGGTCGTGCAAGAACCAACACATATCATGGCAAACGAGGACGCGAATCAAATTCTACCCACAACCGTGGTGATCGAGCTACAAGAACTATAACCTGTCAAATTTGCTCGAAAAATGGTCATTCAGCCATTCGTTGCTGGTATAGAACAGACTTCATCTACAATGACGATACATCCAAGACTGCGTTATTCACCATACCAGAAGACAGTTCATCGAGCTGGGTTTTTGATAGCGGAGTCTCCGCTCACCTGACAGCAGATTCTTCTCAAATAACTTCATCCGAACCATACACAGGTACTTCTCAAGTAACTCTTGGAAATGGTCATCAAATCCCTATCAATCAAACAGGGAAAGGTATTCTACCTACTCCTACAGGTAACTTGGTATTACATAATATACATCTTGTTCAGAATTTATCTTTCAATCTGCTATCTGTTAATAAATTGATACAAGATAACAATTGCATTATTCGTTTTGATACTAATGGTTATCAAATTAAGGATTCAAAGACCAATCAACTTCTTCTTCACGGTCCTTGCCATAACGGTATATATTCTGTGCGGTCCTCCATACAACCAGCAAAGCTTGTGCTAATCTCTGTTCAGACAATTCCTGGTCTATGGTATAGAAGACTTGGACATCCAGCTCTATCAACGTTACAAAAACTGTCTAGTCGACATTCTTGCATTTACTCTATTTCTTCTAATAAACATTGTAATTCATGTCATTTAGCTAAAAGCAAACAATTACCATTTTCAGCATCTGTTTTGCATACTAGTAAACCGTTTCAATTAGTTCATTCTGATGTATAGGGTCCTTCCCCGACTACATCGGTTCAAGGTTACCGTTACTTTGTCTCGTTTATCGATGATTACACAAAATATTGTTGGGTTTTTCCTATTTTTCAGATATCTGCTGTTACCTCTGTGTTTATTAATTTCCATAAAATGATTGCTTGTCAATTTGATTCCCGGTTATGTATCATTCGAACGGATGGCAGAGGTGAGTACCTAAATAATAATTTTAAAGCCTATTGCACCAAATGGGGCATCAAGCATGAGTATTCTTGCCCATATACTCCGGCTCAAAATGGTACAGCCGAGCGGAAAAATCGACATCTATTAGAAATGGTTCATAGTTTACTCATTCATTCAAATATTCCTCCATCTATGTGGGTTGATGACATATATACATATGTTTATTTAATAAATCGCTTGCCCATTGTTTCATTAAATCATAGCACCTCTTATGAAAATTTATTTGGAAAATTGCCAGAATACAAGCACTTAAAAGTTTTTGGTTGTTTATGTTATCCGTGGTTACGTCCACACGCTAAATCCAAACTTTCTGCTATGCCTTTACCATGTGTATTTATTGGCTATGCTACTAATCAAAAAGGTTATAGGTGTTTGGATCCTAAAACTCAACGAGTTTACACTTCTCGGCATGTTTTGTTTAATGAGACTAGTTTCCCTTTTCAAGAACACACATGCAAGTCTACCTCCATTACTGAGACAAATTCAGGTCTGTATATGCCACCTCTACTATTAGTTCCTACACAGTCCATTACAACAATTGCTTCCGACGCATCTCCCTCTGTTTCACAATCAACAAATACCAAGTCACCTACCGCTATTACACCTGTGTGTTCTTCGGCTACTGTTCCCATCTCAAATACTGCCAAAGTAAGACAAATCACCCACCCGATGCAAACCAGGTTTCAAACTGGAACACTGAGGCCAAAGAAAATTTTCGATCTAACTCATCAAATCAATGAGTCTGATCCAACTTCGTACAGTCAAGCAATCAAAAAGGAACACTGGCGTCAAGCAATGTCCACAGAATTTCAAGCGCTTCAAGCTCAAGGTACTTGGGAACTAATTCCCCCGGATCCAAACTTCAATGTATTAGGATGTAAATGGATTTTTCGCACAAAAACAAATTCAAATGGTCAAATTGCTAGATATAAAGCTAGATTAGTGGCGCTTGGTTATAATCAAGAATTTGGTATAGATTATACGGATACATTTAGTCATGTAGCTAAAATTACTACTATTCGAATTCTTCTTACTATTGCGTTACACCGAAACTGGCCTTTACATCAATTAGATATCTCTAATGCTTTTTTACATGGTTCTCTTAATGATGTGGTTTATATGAACCAGCCTCCTTGATTTATTGAAAAGATAATCCAACTCATATTTGCAAGTTGAATAAAGCTTTGTATGGCTTAAAACCGGCTCCTCGGAAATGGTTTGAAACCTTCACAGGTTTTCTACATATGTTCGGTTTCAAACCAGTAATGCGCATCCTTCATTGTTGGTATACTCTAAAAATAATTCTCTAATGTACATTTTAGTGTATGTAGATGATATCATCTTAACAGGGAACAATCCTTCTACAATTGCCGATCTATTGGATAGTCTACATTAACGTTTTAACATGCGAAATTTGGATTCTCTCCATTAGTTCTTAGGAATAACTGCTGAGAAAATCAATACGGGTTTACTGCTCCATCAATCGAAGTATGCTGAATCCATTTTGGCTCGGGCTGGAATGACAAACTGTAAAGCTTTGGCAACCCCTTCTAATCCCAAAAACAATGATCTAACGGAATCACCTTGCTTTTCAAATCCGACATTATACCGTCAATTAGTAGGGGCTTTGCAATACCTTACTCTAACTAGACTTGACATTGCATATTCTGTTAACCGAGCTAGTCAGGCTATGCATAAACCCACGGAACTTCATTTTGATGCTCTAAAACACATTCTCAGATACATTCGTGGAACGGTTCATTATGGTCTTCCGATCACAGGTAATTCTCTAACTTTAACTTCTTATTCTGATTCTGACTGGGCTGGCGATCTACAGGATCGGAAGTCGACGACTGGCTATTGTAATTTTCTTGGCAACTCACTCGTATCTTGGAGCGTCAAGAAGCAGTCTACCATTGCCCGTTCATCTACAGAAGCAGAATACCGCGCAATCACTGCTAACACCACAGAAATCATTTGGCTTCGTCGTCTACTTCAAGAACTGGATTGTCCTCAAACTGAATCGACGATTCTCTATTGTGACAACACCTCAGCCATTGCCTTAGCAGACAATCTGGTGTATCATGCCCGGACTAAACACATTGAAATTGATTGTCATTTTATTCAAGAATGTATTCAAAATAACAGTATCAATGTGCACCATATATCAACTAAAGATCAGTTAGCTGATTTGTTTACCAAATCTCTACCTAATGCTCGGTTCAAAGAACTAACCAACAAGCTAATTCTTTCATTGGAAGTCATTAGCTTGCGGGGGGGATGTTAGTAATAAATAAATCTAGAAGCATCTATTTGTATTTACTTTAGGTTCTTGATATCTTGATTATGTGTACTCCATTATTGTCTATATAAGGACAGTAGCTTGTACTTAGGATATACACACAAAATATAATTCTTATTTTCCTATGTCTTCTTGCTCTGTCTCGACCTGCTACCTCACGGTTCTTCAGGTTATCAAAAACAAATAATTATCAGTTCTATACAAAGCATAGAAAGCAACATCAATGCGTCAAGTAATTCATTTCAATTGCTATAAGAAAACCTTCTAATCTGTTCTTTAATTTTCCAACTCATCGGTAATCAAACAATTAATTTTTTCAATATACCATCAAACATCATCATTTATTGAGTTCATAATTTATCTTCAATTGCACACAATTAATATTAGTTGAAAAAGTTTGGCAAAATGCTCCCAAACATTTCAAAATAAATCATATAAATTATCAACCAAAACACACTTAATGATTCAACTTTGGCATTACAAATTACTTATTTAATATTAAATATGAATTTTTGCAAAGAAATTAAAGGGATGACAATAAGGTACAAATCTTTATTGGAAAGGCATCCTCTCCTCTCTATGAAAAGCCAAATTTTATCCTGAACGACTAAGAAACTTTTGCATCCAATTCCAATTAGAGTCCTATAAGATCACCAATCGAATAAGGTAGGATTCCTTCTCATCTTTTGAGTTTTCTGGTAGGTCACATGCAATGAATGAATGAGCTGGATAAGCAAAAAATTAAGGGAAAAAGAAGAAGAAGGAATTAAAGAGAATTTGAATACTTCAACGTCTCTTCTTCTATTATGGATGTTAACATCAGCTAGCATGGAATCTTGATTTCTTAAAACTTAAAGGAAAGGCGGTTTAGTTAGGTTTCTTAACTTTTATGCAATATGCTTTGCAGAATTTATCTTTTACGAAAAATATCTCATAGATTGAATCATTCCATGCAACAAGATCAAATAATTTTTGCTTATTTATTATAGTAAATGTTAATGCTAAATTAACTCAGACTTTGCATTTGATCTTGATATGTTGGTTGGGAGATTTGGCTATCAATCAAAAGGTCTTGAGTTTGAGTCTTACGTATATGATGTGTGTGATATCCCAAAAAAAAAAAAGAAAAAAAAAAAGGTTTTGAATCCAAAATTGATGTACGTCATAAACAAATATGCACATGAACATTATGGTTCATTAGCACGATCTTCAAAGTTCTGTTGTTGTGATATATAAATTATAGATTTGAGTCTCCAAAATAAATTATTTGCAATGCAATTATCATAAATTCATATACATTTATGAATATTTCATTCGTTGTGGACTTGTGGTTTTTATTAGCTTTCCTTTCCTTGACGCATTATGCAAAGTAATCTATTCAGAAAGATAAATTTGTATACGACAACCTAAGAGCTTTTCATAAAAGAACACCAGAAAGCAATGTGTTAGTTATGCGTCAATCAAAAAGTAAAAGCCATGGGATTGGCTTAGTTGTTGGATTTGCGATGATAAGTACTGCTAAGTCAATGTGGCCCAACTTATTTGACTGTGACTTTAGCTGTCATGTTCAATGAACAAGGCGCCTTTCATTTAAGCAGTTCATTAATTGGGCTTAAAAACTTATGTTTGTGATTAGCCTTTAATAGGAGGACTTTTTTTACTGCTTTTTAATATAAAAAAAAAATTAGTTTAAGAAATTTTTGTACTAAAAAGTCGCTTTAGAAATTGATAAGAATGTTGTCCCAAACAAAGTATAACTCTTATATTTAGGCTTCGTTTGGGACGGCTTTTTTATTGCTTTCTAAAATGGAGTTTTAGTACAAAAATAAAAAAATTTGTACTAAAACTCTGTTTTAAAAAGTAATAAAAAAGCCGCCCCAAACGAACCCTTAATATTTTATTTTTATTGTGAAATGTTGCATGCTTATGAAAGTTTTACTTTCCCACTTAGACCTCAAAAAAACTTTCCTAATTAATTAAAAATAGTAAAAAAATATATGAATTTAAATATTTAATAATATTTTTTTGTTTTATAAGAAAGTGAACTCAAATATAAATTTATATAAATCCTATAAAATAAATATACACTAAATAAAATATATGAGGTGAAATTTTTATTACATTTTATTTATTTTAAATTTATTTAATATTTATATCAAATCAGAAAAAACATGGCTTTAAAATTTCCTAATACCGGCCTAAAGAATAAAACTAATGGTGGTTTATTGGCCACAAAATGGGCCCTTTCATATTCCATAATTAAAAACAAGCCCAGTTACTGTAGTTCTACGAGCAAAGAGGTCATAGTAGTTTGATTTTCTTACAAAACAAATTTTAAAAGGATAAATTTATTAATATTATTTTTTTATTAGACATAAAAATTAAATAATATTAATATTATTTAATATTGATTTCAAACTCTATAAATATCATCAAAATAATAATTTTATCGTAAAACAGATAAAAATAAAATCATCATTTTCACATTTTCATGAATTTAGATTTATATTTTCAAGTACAAAACAGATTTTTAAAAAATTTCCTTTATATCTACAATAAATGTTAAGCGTAAGGATCTGTTTGGGATTCTTGCAAGATTTTATAAAGTTAGTTGAGAAGTTACTATGTGAAAAATACTTAGCTATTTTGTTTGCAAAAAAATGCTTTTCACAACAATTTTTTTTTAAAAAACAAAATTGAGAAAACAACAAGGATGTAGTAGTCAAACGAAATTATGATTGTTGCTTGAAAAATGAAGCAGCTAGAAAGCTGTCCCAAATAGACCCGAAGGATTTATTTTCGACGAATGCAATTTTTTATAAAAATTATTTATAAAGTAGTTGTGAGGATATTAACTTAGTAGCTATTTTCAATGTAAAACATACTATAAAGATTTTTTAAAAATAATTAAAAAATAGTAGTAAAATAAAACTGTGGTTACTTTCTAAAATGTAAAATAAGGAGAAAACTATCTACAAGAGGGAAAATTATTATGTGGGAGTCCGAAGATAGCTTTGCGTCCGGACATAGCTAGGGGTGTCAATTCAGGTCAGCGGGTTAGGGTCGGGTCGAACCCGGAACTGACCTGGCACTGTTTGGGTCAACTCGAACCTGACCCGTTTTTAAAAACGGGTCAGGTTTACGGACCCGAACCAGACCCGATTCGGGTCCGGGTCAACCCGACCCGACATGAATGACCCGAAGTTTACCTAAAATTGCTAATTTTTGGGTCAAAATCAGGCCAATATTCGATTTTTGGGTCAAATTCGGGTCAAAAAAGGGTCAATCTTGAGTTTTCGGATCAAATATGAGTTTTCGTGTCACTTTCGGGTTAATTTCGCGTCAATTTCGGGTTGTTGGGTCAACCCAAACCCGACCCGATTTTTAAAACGGGTTGATTTGTTCAACCCGAACCCGGATTTTTCCAGGTCGGTTTCGGGTCGTGCCAAAAATTGACACCCCTAGACATAGCATAAATGTGTTTGTATGTTTATAAAACCGCTGAGATATTAAGATATTAACGTGGTTATGCTAATAAAAAAAATTATTTATGATATAAGGTTTTAATTAAGTTAATGGTTTTAAGTCATTTTCATTGAAACCCCAAAGTCTAAACAGGCTAAAACAAATGGGAATGTCGTCTTCATTCGTCATTCTATTGTTAAATGGACTCTGGAATCATTGTGGAGTTCTTTCTAAACTTTTCTTTGCAACTTTTTTGAATAAAGATAGAGATCGAGCGGCCACAGCCAATGGCAGTTTGAAATATGCGGCCACTATGACTTGACCGATTAGTTTATCACATTTCTTATTACTGCAATCAGTTAGGCGTTCTAAACCATTTATGATCATATTATATTTAATATTATCTACATTTGACTAAATAAGAAATAAGATGTCCTCTCCATCAATACAATCCTATTGATGTGAAGTTGGGAGTTCTTTATGTGTACATAAAAGTAGGAAGAAAAAAAAAAAATATATATATATATATATATATATATATATATATATATATATATATATATATATATATATATATATATATATATATATATATATATATATATATATATAATAGATCTGAATGTTATTTGTTATTAAATAAATAATTAAAAAAAATACTACTAAAGAATAAATGAGGATATGAGGAAAATCAAAATTGAAAGTAGAATCTATAAAAGTTGATCCTAAAATTGAGAATGAGGACTGTGAATCACCAAGAAAGAGGAGAGATGTTTAACAACAAGTTTATGGAAGCATCATTAGAATGATTGGTATTTATCATGGCACCTTATCATTTGATGAGATGATTGATCACCTATCAAGTGTATCTTGTCGGGTCAACTGTCACCTACGATAGTATTAACTAACCCCCAAAGAGAGCCAACTATTGGATTACAAACACAATTAATGCTTTTGATAATCAAAAGTTTATTGAAGTAGCTTGGTAAGTCGTTGCCTCTCCTTTTTTGCTCGACCATCTGGCTGTTAGGGTTAAGAAATGTGATATAGAGATGAGAATTTTTTTTATTGAAGAGAAAATTGAAAACTATATAATGGCAACAGCTAATTTTACTTCTAAGAGATCAAATAATCTCCTAAGAAAATACAACATCTAATGAACGATCTTTGTGTGTCAAGATAAGTGCCCCAATCAACATTAGAAAAACAGATAACCATCTAATTTTCCATGCCATGCCATTTAGAATTGTTGGCTCATTTGAGTCATATTACCTATTTTCTAACTCTAACACACATCTTAAGTTTGCAATGATCTTCTTGGATTTCATCAGCTATAAGTTACAAACATTTTCATGTCAACCACTTCCATGACACCCACATTATCAATGCCTTTTTCAAAACATATTCTCCTCACACTACTAAATCCAATAACACTGTCCGCATTGGAAGAACTTATGCACCATCCTTCATTTTATTAGGCTATTTAATTTTTTTAGAAACTGGGAGGACTCCTAGGATTATTTGGTAAGGGATTAAAAGCTCTTATACAAAAAAGGAGTCATTCTTCTACCTTTTTTCTTCTCCTTCCACATGTTCGCTCACAAGATGAAAGATTGAGATGAATTTTAATCATATTTAGATATTTTACTCTTCATAGTGAAACAATGCCCTCTTTGTAACATGGAAATAAACTACAATGCTGAATAATGGAAGCCCTTAGCTTATTTCTTTGTTTTTTACTCCTATCTTACAAAGATTCTAATGCCCCTAATTTAATGGGCATCATTTTAAGAATAGAACCAACCCCTCGCTGTAGACCTCCAAAATGATACCGCCAGTTGCATAGTGTGGAGGGGTATACAACCGCACCACCTCGAGGGATAGAGAAGATCGCAGGCCTCCGTGCTCCTCGCAAATGGGCCAATGAAAGAGTAGATTAGATCGCACATACGACTAATCATTGAGGATAGCGGCTTTCGCTAGCGCACCCTGATGGATAGCAATATATACGACCTGAATAGTAACAACGAGTTTCTCCCACCTAATATATCAGCTCGAGTGGGGTTTATTTGATGGTGGAGTTTCGTTTCCCACAGGCACAAGCCCCATGGTTAATTACATCTCAAGCCTGGGGCTTGAGAAAACTTTCTATTAAGGATCCGATGTTATTCTTCCCGAACAAGGGGATTGGCACACATAGTGATACTAGAAAGTCCTACTCAAAATGAATGACCTACTCAAGGGGCTTAGTCAACATGCACGATTCATTTAAGCATCATGAGGGACTAAGTCATTGAGAAAGTAGAGAAAAGAAAATAATCACTCAAAACATATATAGGGGAAAGATGGAGATGTCGTCATCCATGTGACGCGGATATGCAAGATTTACAGTCCCTGAAGAGAAGGAACTTTCCCACCATTTAGGTATACTACGAGACACCCAGTATAGTAGCCTTGAACCCTAAATCTAAGGTGGGGTTAGTATTTTACCCAACATTAACACTCATGTCCTAGTTAATGCACCTAGAATTATATCATGCCTGAAAAAGAAAGTCAACTAATCACCTAAGCGCTTTAAATCTATCTTATCCAGTCTTTATGAAAGATGGGTAGGTATTTTAGTATTTTGAAGTAGGGCCGACGTCTAGAGAGTTTTCTAATTGGCCATGGACTTATGTAGGATGGATGCTTCTAGAGCTAATACAATTGAAATTTAATTTAATGAGTTTTTAATGTAAAGCATACTGGTTGAAATGACTAAATCAAATATGCTTGAGAGTTTAAAAATAGGCTTATAAAAATAATTTTTAGAAAAGACTATGCCTCCCTAGGTCTGGCACTTCATCCTCATTGGCCAGATTATCCAGATTCTGCCCGCAGACGGGGAGGTGTCTTATAGCAAGGAGAAAAAAAATGTATTAATATGCATGCGAACCCGGATGGCTCCGGCTATTCCCTAGATCGTTAGGTTTATATGTTATTTAATTCTTAAAATTTCAATCTTTAATTACGAGTAAAAAAATATTTTTTATCCTAGAGAGCCTGGCGAAAATCAAGCCACACACATGCAAGTAAGAAACCTATAAAAAATAGGCAGGTTCTAATACGCACAGAAAAATAAACACGTTAATATAAATCCAGAAAAACACATTAAAGTAAAGAAAGTCCACGGCAAGTGTCGTATAAATACAACCTTGTGTTTGCAGAAAAGTAGTGGTGGCCAGGCTCCACCGACAACACCCTGTCTAAAAATGGTGTCCTACTAAATGACGCAAGTCTTAAAAGCCAGGCATTTTGTCTTCAAGTGGATCATCCTTCTCCAAATCATCTCCCTTTGAATCGTCTCCTTCGGGCTCCGTCTGGTTCGTCCTCCAGAAGGGTACCCAAATGACTAAGAAATTCCCCGAGAGGGGGCTTTTCTTATTCTCTTTGGGTACCGAGTATTTGAAAGCCAGACTATTAAGTCTTTCACAACTCAATAATAATCAAATTACATTACATTTTAAAAAGGAAAATCTAGACTCAAACTCCTGCATGGTTATCCTAATAAAAATCTCAAGCAATTATAATATTCCACATCACAAGTAGTTATATATTTTGCAGAAAAGATAAACACATTGGACCACGCTCTTTTAATTTTAAAGGGGGCTGAGTAGTTTTTGGAGCATCTGCAGGAGACAAGGTTAGTATTAAAATCTTAATTATGACTGCCCCCTTTTATCTTAGCGCTGCATGAGCGTGACCACATGCATAAGCTTGTATTAGTATTAAAGCGGTCATAGCCCATGGATAATCTAGAACATAAATCATAGCATAATAAATGCATAGAAAATAGAATAAAATAAAGCTCAGCCACAGCACAACAGCTCAAAACACATCAACCAATCATCCATGCCACACAAAAAGCACATCACAGAAAGCGGAAAGGAAAGTAGGCTAAGGGGTCCAAAAGGTCACTTTGAAAAATAGGCTAGGTTTGGGGACATTAGCATTTTATTTAAATATTAGGATTTATAAGGAGTAATCAAGCTTTAAGTTTGTTGAATTTAGAGTTTTCTAGGCCAAGTTATGAATTTTAGAAGATTTGCGCAATTAATGAATTATTAAAATTGCTTAATTAGGAGTAACTTAGGGGTTTTGATCCAAATTATCTCCAAACTGATTGGAATCACCACCAAAGGTAGAAAATGACCTAAATAAGTGTTCCCAAGTGTTTGAAATGTTTAATAATTATTAATTATTTAATAAAGGCAAAAGCTAATTTTTAGTTAAAGTTTTTTTTTTTTTTTTTTTTTTTTTTTTTTTTTTTTTTTTACAAAAAGATAACATTAAAAAAAAAAGGGAGAGTTACAAGTCAAAATAAAATCAACAGCTCTCTAAAAAAACATTATTCAAATGAAAAACCTATGAGCTATTGATTCCAATTACAAACCAACAACACTCAAAACAGAAAGAGAGGAAAAGACAATCCCAAAAAAAGGCTCAGCAAAAGGCCAGAGCTACCAGCATCCTAGAGACCGCGCAAGGACCATCCAAGTAGAGTGGGGAGCACCAACGGTTGCCACAAGGTAGTGAACAAGGATGCGAGCCCCAGCCACATCATAGCCTCGCTACAAACCACCGAAAAACCACAGTATAGAAGAAGAAAACAAATTATCTTCTTTTACCACCACGTTTCCAAAATTTGCCGCGATTAGCAGCCCTCAGAGGTCTATCCGAAACCATCATAAACTCCTTATCAGGGTCTGAAAAAGATTCAGAATCCGAAACCTCCTCAGAAGAATTATTCAGCCAATCACAATGCGCCTTAACATCCATTCCGGACTTACTACCCAACCCATTATGTGATTCCAATAAATTCACAGGCACATTGACTAAATTCTGTGTCTCAACCAACACACTAGGCACATCCGTGTTAACAACCTCCTCACCCACTATAGGGACACCATCCTTCTTATTTAAATGTAAACGATCATCAACAGTAGTAGACATTTTCTGAGTCGACCCACCAACCACGCCAGGAGACGCAGCAACATTAGCCATATTAGAAATCACCTTCTCACTCACAGCCGGCATCATATTATCAATCGGGTTACCCTCAATTACATCCGATTGACCAATTTCAGCACACGAAGGAAAAAAAGGCAAAGCATTTCCATCCCTAATATCATCTAAAATTACATCAGTCGGTTGATTAAGAACCAATTCCTTCCCAGAATCAAAAACAGGCACATCAGACCCCTGTAAATTTGATTCAAGCAAAACATTATCCTTCGAAACATCTGCAGGGACAGCCACATTCAACACAGGCATACTTCCTTGCTCAATCACAGTTTTTGAAACTTTAAGATTAGGATGTAAAATCGGGCAAGAGTCTTTAGAATGACCTAAAGAACAACAATGATTACAGAAACAAGGTAAATCATCGAAGATAACAGACTGAACATATCCCGATTCCACAGAGCCTACCCAAACCTTCTCCGCATGTTTTTTGGTAACATCCATCTCAACCAGAATTCGAGCCAAGGACGGACGCGAACCAGAAGCCGTAGCCAAATCCGATTTCAGAGGCCTACCGAACAGAGAACCCAAACCGAAAAGAATCCTCGGCGAAAATAAATGGGGCCTAAGAAGGGGAAATGAGACCCAAATAGGGACAATCGGGGAATCCATCTCAACATCTAAATGAGGCGTCCATTTCACGACTTTCATGTAGCAATTTTGAACAAAGTAAGATCTATGAGAAAAAATTCTACAATAATCAAAATCATTCACCAATTTTATCAAAACGTTTCGGTTGTTTAGCACAGTGACAGAAAAATCCCCAATAAGCTTTAAACTAAAACAAAATTTCCGAATTGCATCGAGAGAAGGTCTCCGCCCCGGAAAACGACCAACCAAAGAAAATTCGAAGGGTTTCGCAAGCGCCCTAACCTCAACCTCAGAGATTAATAACGCCGGTAAGCCACGATGAGAAGAAACGCTCAGTTCAGGAAAAGGCGAGGAAGAAATACCAGAGACCGCATCTCTAAAAGAAATAGGAGACGCCTTCCCACTCAGGAAACCAGGATCGGAAAGCCTTGAAGACGCCATACACGCGAAAAGAAGAGAAGGAAACTTTCACCAAACGAAGGAGACGAGAAGACGGCGGAATCGTCGAAACCCTAGCAGAGCCATTCTATGAAAATCCTAGATATTTTGACTAATGATTTTTAGTTAAAGTTGAATTAAGGCTTAGATTAAGATCCAACTAATGTTCCCTACTTATCTAAGGTAAAGGGATGAATTATGAACAATAATTAATATCTTATAAGTTATAACTATCATATTCTAGCATAATAATTAATAACAAAACATAAACAACTAAAATTTTGCCAGCTTTATAAAAAATAAAATTATAAGGAAGCCAATGGCACAAAGCCAAGAAAAATTATTCTGTGCGAATGCCAAACGTCATCTGAAGATCAATCAAGATGTGCAAAGTCACCCCTTTACTGTACCGTGGCTCAGTACCGCTTGATACTGCGGCTCGATACCGCTTGGTACTGCGGCAATCGAACATAGAGCTATATCCGACGTCTGCACATAATAATTTCTCGCAGAAAATAATTTCGAGAGCCACAGGCCCTGCCCAAAAATTAATATGTGTGGCATCCATATACATTTGCAGGCGAATCAAGAAGCGTCACATCACTCGAAGCTGGTAGATCCGGATTGACCTCCGGACGGTCCAGGCACCGCAGTACCGCACGTCCGATTAGAAGCTTGCGCGACTGGTGGGTAAGATTGGGTCATCTGCATCATGCTCACAAAACACAAACCATTCTGATATGTTAAGTTGCTCGTGGTTGTCGAGACTTGCGAGGCAGGGGAAATTATTAGGTCAGGTCACCGATCATGTTCGGAGCCTAATAAATATGCACCATATCATCTCCTACTCAATACTGAACAGTACCGAGCTCTTCGTACTGAACAATGCCGAACAGTACTGAGCTCAATTAAGCTGTTTCTGGTGACCTGATCCAATAATTTCCCGCGGGCAGGACGACTAACGGGGTAGGAAGCTGAGAGGCGGCAGAGAAGACACGCGTTGACACGATGCGAAAGCGTTCGGCAGGATTGGCCTCCGCCGCCATCGTTTTCCTTCTCGTCCTCTCATTCCGTCGGTGCTTCGCCTCCGTTGAGCCTCGTCTCGGATCGGCTCGTGTTGTTTTCCAGGTTTATCGATTTTGTTCTTTTTCGATCTCTTTGTTTTTTTGGCATTTTTCTACTCACAGTCACTTTAATTAGCGTAGGGTTTTCCCCTTAATTATACAAGAAGGCTTGTTTCGTGAGATTGATGGCGTGTTATACTTGTTTGATAACGTAGGTCTCTCACTGGATCCGGGTAACATTTTTTGGCCATTGATTGCTGCTATCTGCTTGCGAATTATGAATATCTATAATTTTTTATGAATTTTAAAATTTTTCCCTTCCGGATGTTTTTTTCTGTTGAATTGACTTCAATTTGGAGTTTTCTGATATGTTTCATACTGTTTTTTCTAGTTCATGTTTGCCTCAGTTGAATTCCAAACACAGATCGTGGCATGTCATTCCCACTTAATAAGTTGTGCGATTTCATTGAGGAATCATCATTCATTCATGCATTTTGCAGACAAATTATGGAGATATAGAGTTTGGTTTCTTTCCAGAGATTGCCCCTAAGACTGTTGAGCATATCTTCAAACTTGTCCGTTTAGGTTGCTATAACACGAATCACTTTTTTCGGGTACTTATCTGTTTCAGTTTCTACTAAATCGTCCTCAATGGACATTTTCTCTGATACTTCCCTGTATACTGAAGAGTTAGGGTTTTCTTGAAGGTTGATAAGGGTTTTGTTGCACAAGTTGCTGATGTTGTTATGGGCAGAACTGCACCCATGAATGAAGACCAGAGATTTGAAGCTGAAAAAACTGTGGTTGGTGAATTTAGTAAGATTAAACATGTGAAAGGCATTCTTTCAATGGGGAGGTATGCTTACTTCGTTGTAGAAAACTACATTCATGTTCCATTGATTTACTCTTCTATGTTTCTACTCCATAGAAATAGCTGGTTATTTAATAATGAATTTTCTTTTATGTATTTATTTATTTCTTTCTTGCAATGAAAACCTGATCATATCTTGAACACTTCATGCTATTTGAACTCCCCAAAAAAAAAAAAGGAGAAATGAAGAATAGATACAAGAAGGGAGAAGCCTATTCAGACATTGTCATATCTCATCCTCTAAATGGAGGTATTGATAGATTATAAGACTAACTCAATCTAATTAATCTAATTGATTAACAAAGTTTAACTGTTAAACATCTTTTACTGTCAACTTAGATTTACAACTTCATTCCTCCTCTCACAATGACCTTGCACTCAAAGTTAAACTTTCAAATCAATCCATGCATGTAGCCACAACTTCTCGAGCAAATTCTTCTTGTGCGCTAGAATAATAATAAAGTCACAAAACAAAATGTTGACCGATGGGCACTCGTGGAACTCCACCAGTTTCTCCCTTGAAAACCAAGAAAGTTGTGGTTGTGCATCTAGCCACAATTCTAGTTGGCCAATCTTATGCACAAATCATATTGTTATTTATAACTGTTTGCACATCTAAGTCTTTTGTGGTCTCTTAAGCAAATAAAATTACAATACTATGGACAACATTATGTATATATTGATCGTGAAGAGTAGTTTTGATGATCTCATGAGAATGGTCAAAATGTTGAGAATATTTTGCTCGAAAGAATTCTAAAAACTCAATTGTCTATTCAAATACATCTAGTTGTAGTAACACAATACCAAATCATCCATATGCATTAATCGAATTTTAAAATACTACTCTTCAGACCTATTATGGTAAGAAAAGAACTTATTAACTTTGAAAAGCCATTATTGTAGATTGTCCATATTGAAATGTCGAATATACATTTTAATAATTCTTGCATGAGCATGAGACAATATTAGAGATAGATTGTATTCTATGGATCTCCTTAAAGCACTCGAACTCTCTTCCATCGTTAATTGCTGCTCCCATTTGCTCTCTATCTTGGTTACACATCGGGAGATGTCATTCAAAATCATGGTGATA
Source organism: Dendrobium huoshanense (assembly GCA_016618105.1). NCBI lineage: Eukaryota > Viridiplantae > Streptophyta > Magnoliopsida > Asparagales > Orchidaceae > Dendrobium > Dendrobium huoshanense. Next base: position 49,075,036 of record CM028344.1, read on the forward strand.
GATAGAGACTTGTCTCTCTATTTTAGCTAATTGCTTCATACAATAATCTATTTTTTAAGCCATTTGCATCATTTTGGCCATGGACAATTCTACACCGAGTGCCTATGCTTGCTAGAGAAGGAGAAAGTACCAACAAATAAATTCAAGGATTTAAGAAGTCGCGGTATGTAGTCTATCCAACCATGAAATGCCACTAGAAATGTTGTGGGCAAATGCAGAAGATGTGGCTGGAGGTTTTTAATGAAATGCGGAGGCGGTTTGCTAAACATGCACAAATTCTTAATAGGAGTGATTGAGCAACTTTCTTGATCGAATAAACAATAGGATATTGTTTTTGGAGACATTTATGAGTTCTTGTCTTCTTGAAAAATCTAGAAACACAATGATGTGAACAAGTTCTGATTTTTTAAATAGCGTTCCATAGATTTCTTGATGGGGTGGAGTTAGTGGAAGGTGTGGGAATGGAGGCCATGAATCTGGAGACCATAGTGAAGGCATAGCTGACAACTATAAGTTGCTGGTGGATCTTGACTGCACAGTGGGGCAAGAGACGTGGATGGAGCCTGATGTTGATTGTCATGGAGGGAGGTTGGATCGAAGAAGCACTCAAATGTGGATTTGTTGTTGACTATGCGGTCTTGAATGGAGTGGATTACCTTAGGTTTCCGACCCACTTGAACAAAGGAGATTCTAGACACATATGAAGCCCATGCCAATTGCAAGGGAGGGAGATGGATCTTGAGTTGACAACGAAATATGTATGGAAAATTGATGATATCAACAAGGAGTTGGGGGATAATCACTAATGTAGCGATCTTAGTAACAATGTCAGGGTTTGTGTTTGTTGTGTTTAGGGGTTGAGGCGGAGGCTTGCAATCATGAATATAGTGTCAATGAGACGATCTTTCACAGCGATGGATAACATCGATGTTTCTTTAGCGAATGCTCTACTTGCAAGATATCTAGACAAGTGAAGTGATAGCACGTAGTTCTCACGACTAGAGGAGGGCGAGGACAAAGTAGAAATCTAAGGAGTTGGATGGTGTTGTGGCTTCAGGTGTAGAAGCTAGGCATGATGCAATGAAAGCACCATTAATGAGAACATGATCTCATCTTAAGCACTACAAACTGTTCTAAATCCTAAAAGATGGGAGAAAAGAAAAAGATATAAAAGGGAAAATGTCTATTTATTTATTTTTAACTTGTCCTCTCTAAATGGAGATTTTTATAAGCTACAACATTACCTCAAGCTAATTACTCTAATTAATTAACCAAATTTTAATTACTAAACATCCTTTTAATATTCCACTTAGATTCACAACATTTTGCCTCAACACAATGATTGTTATATTGTAATTGTTATATTGTAGGAAAGGTTCAACTTGGGGAGTATCCTATATTTCTTTGTAAAGAAATCAATTTTCTTATTTTTATTTCTAACAAGGAAAGCAAAATTTATATATAGATCATTTTGTAAGGTATATATTACCTAATAAATAAGTTAAGATATCTTGTAAAGAATAGTTAATCCATGGGATCCCTTTGAATTGTAAAAACTCACTTTTCCATGTTAACAGTCAATGCCACCTTGGAAGACTTGTTTGCTAATCTTTAAGATTTTTGCAGAAAGGGTCCTAATTTAGTTTTAAACAGTCTATCATGGATAATTTATTCAAACACAAATCAAAATTAGATGAATGCCTTAATGTCTCCAAATCCCAAGCAGGGGCGAAACCATTCTCACGTTTTTAGAGTGGCAAATTTAAGTTCTAAAATTGGGTTATAAAAATTTTCTTTAACATTATTGTGAGTTCAGAATAAAATTAAATTTACTTGCATTTTTATAATTAATTACTTAAAATTTAGTTATACTGTAAGATTTATGATAATTTCATTTTTTTAATTTAATTATAAATATATACATATTTTATATTTGTAAAAACTTTAAAAATAAAAATATAATTTATAATATTTCAAGTGAAAAACATTTTAAAATTAATTTTTTTTAGATGGATGATTTATCCTTTTTTTTATTTTTAAATCTCAAAGATAAAAAATTATAAATGTCAGGATATTCTTTTTAGTAAGGAATTTAAAGATATTCTTCACACTGTCTCTTTTAAAAGAATATTCTTTACTAAGCTTCTCCTATAGCCTGTAGGTACTGCTGACTCTCTGGAGTCCTACAGGAGGGCCTGGGCTGCATTGTGTGAGACGGCTGTGGCGGTGCTGAACTGACTAAGGGCCTCTTTCCCTTATCTTGTGTTCTATAGGTACTGTGTACCTCCCCTCTCCTAGGTGGAGGTGTCCTGATGTAAAACTCCTCCGAAACTGATTTTTTTTAGTGCTGTTAGTCCGGACGAACTGACCTTAGTTCCGGACGAACTGAAGAAAATTGTGAAGAATCTGTCATTTTCGTCTGGACGATTTTGTAAGGGTCGGGACGAACCGTCGGGATGAACCGAACAGAGAGCATCGTCCAGGGACGAAACAAATTGGAATTAATTTTCGTCTGTACGATTCGTGTCCTGAGGAGTTCGTCCCTGGACGATCTGGGCATCGTCCTGGACGATCCTGCTTGATAAGTATCGGATTTTAGATATTTTGAATCATTTGAAGAGAGAGAAAAAAAGCAGGAGAGAGAAAGAGAAGGAAAGAGAAAGAAGAAGCTTGATTTCGGAGGCCGCGGAGCGCTTTTCTTTCGACGCCGCAGTTGGAAGATTTGTTTGTCTCGCAGTAAGGAATTCGAATCATATTTTTTATTTTGAAGATTTCGAGTTTTGATAATTCTGTGCTCAGTTTTGTGTTTCCGTTGCCGAATAACGCGCATAATTTTGTATTGACGAAAGTTTTATCGCATAACTTTTGATATGTTTTTGATATGATATTTCTACACGATTTGAGCATTTCTGTAAAGTTTCTACCGGGTATTTTGAGTTCTGTGCAATTTTTATCGAATAAAAAATTATCTGCTGTTGAAAAATATTGTTTCAGTACAAGTAAAGCTTTGTAACGTTGTTTTACACGATTTCTGGTAATTTGGTAAATTTTTGAATTGTGATTTATGTGTACATTCCGTGTACTGCTGTTATGCTGCCGATTTCTCGTACGACTTCTGATTTTCTGAATTGATGATTTGAATGATTGAATATGCATATGAATGTGGATATATGATTGAATATATATTACTATTACTGAAAGACAAGTGAAGACTGGTTGAACCGTTGGTTGGAGATTGACTTGACCTGTATAGGATGATGGGCCGACGGGCTTTCCTTTAAAAAGGGTTTGGTGTTATCCTCTATTGATCATTGATATAACGATTAGGAGTCATAAGAAGATTATTATGCCGACGGGCGGCTGACGGGCACAGAGTGACGACTCTTATTGAACCAACAGATATATTTATGGATTTCTAGAACAACACTATGAATTTTTACAATAGCACTATGGATTATCGACTCGAAAAATGTCTTAATAGCCATTGATTGTACTTGTTCAGTAAGACTATTGTATTGAATTGCATTTGTACAGTATTGTCCTTATGATCTCATTATGGATTTTATTGACATTGACTTGTATGGATTTTCTGATATGAATTGATCTATTGATTACTGATTGATTTATTGATTACCCTACGCATGATTGATATCGACGGATTTATTGTTAGCGAATGGATTTATTGATTTATTGTTTTATTGATATTGACGGATTTATTGTATTGAATTGATTTATTACTGAATGGATTTACTGACGGATTTACGGGTTTACTGTTACTGTACGATTTCATTGATATTGCATGTTATTCATGTCACTGGATACCGACACCGATATGAATATGGATATTGTATTGATTCATGGATACCGACACCGATATGGATATGGATATTATATTGATTCATGGATACAGATACCGATATTATTGATTCATCGATATTATGGATTCATTGATTTATGGATACTATTGATACTACAGATACTGATACCGATACTACTGATCCACTGATACATTGATTCATTGTATTGATTCTTATAGCACGTGATTATTGATGTATTGATTTGATTGATTTATTGATTTGATTGATTTACTTGATTGTTGATTTATTGATTTGATTGATTTATATAATTTTATTGATTTGATTTCAAATGTTCTTACGATGTATAGATTTGATCATTTTATGTGATTCCATACCGATTGATATTATTGAACGAAATTAATTGATTTACTGATCTGATTGATTCGATTTCATTGTTATAGCATAATCGTTCATGTCGTCATAGGATTGTTACTGATATTGATACATACGCTGCTACTACTGATTCACTGTACTGACATTTTACTTGTGATATAGCTTACTAGATTGCATATGATTTATTGAGCAAGTGATATTGAATAACTGGAATTGCAAGTGTCTGTTTTGATACGATTCTACTATATTGATTTGACTGATGTTATAGATAAGACGACTACTGTAGAGATTTGACTCACGTACTGATTCATTGAGCTTTATGGGATTTTCTACTATTCACTGATTCTATCACTGATGATTTTGGATACTATTGTTTATGTATTGATTTCTATTTTGGCATTGATTACTGATTTTCGTATCTGCTACATAGATTCATTGATCATGTGCAACTGACTATTGATTATGGATTTGACTGACTATTGTTTATGCATATTGTTTCAGTACCGTGCTTTGATTTCAGTTGTAGGTATTAGGTGACCTGCTGGGCTTTTTGAAGCTCATTATATGTGGTTAACAATTTCAGGTCAGAGCAAGGGAGTAGGAAGTGATGGTTGATCAAGACTGTCGACTAATCCTTTCACTATAGATGCCTGGGGCGTCACACTTGAAAACTCCTGAGCTGAGGTCTGTGCGAAGGCTGACTCTCAACCTTAGGGGCTGTTTGGCAACAGGTGGGATTTAACTTAAGTGGGATTTAATAAATCCTGTAAATCAGGATTTAACAGGATTTAGTAAATCCGAAATGGGTTAAATCCTGAAAACTATTTGGTATGCTAGATGTTAAATCCTGTTAAATCCTAAGAAACTGTTTGGTAACATATTTCAGGATTTAATGACAGTTAAGGATTTAAAATTAATGTAGATATTTTTGTAATCAAGTTCATTGCATAAAACATAATACCAACAATTCGAGTTCACACAATATTAATGAAAATTTCAAAATAGAGGAAATGACAAACTAATATTAGCAAAAAAGAAAGAAGTCATAAGTAAGAGCAATCTTCAATTCTTTGGTTGACTTCATATAGGTATAATGTTGAAAAAGAATTAATCACGCCGATCGATTTCTTTGACTTGCAATCTGAAATAAAGAAAATGAATGGGTAAATTATAAAATATAATCTATGGAAGATATATAATAATAATAATAATAATAATAAATCTTACCTGAGCATTCCATAAATCAGTGGCAATATTGTGCCTCATAGCTTCGCCCTGAATTCTTTCTCCTATTAATGCATGTAAATTTGGACCCTCTTCAGTCAAATCAACTTCCCCACCTAGAGCGTCATGCTGCATTTCTGTCTGTGACATATTAAAGTAGAGGTCATGTCCGCGATATCGGCCAATGAAGTTGTGTAAAACAGCACAAGCTATAACTATATCTGCTTGAACATTCACCGGAAATTGTCGCATTCGGGTCAAAACTTGAAAACGTTCCTTCCATATCCCAAAAATTCGCTCAACCACATTGCGTAACTGTGCGTGCCTATGATTAAATAACTCTTGCTCAACAGTCTATCGCCGAAAAGCACATCCATGATAATTAGTCAAGTGATATCGATAACCTAGAAACGGTGTAATCAATTTATTTGTATTAGCATATCCAGAATCAACCAAGTAATATTTACCGCATGGTACTTCAAATTGTCCTTGTTCTACAGCCCATCTGAGCACACGCATGTCCGCCGCTGATCCCTCCCATCCGGAGGCTACATACACAAATTGTCGATCAAAAGACACTGCAACCATAACATTTTGTGAAGTAAACCTCTTATGATTTCGATAATGATTTTTTGAAGTACTCCCAACAACTGCAGGAACATGTGTACCATTAATTGCCCCAATTGCATTTCTAAAGAATGGGTAAAATTGTTCATTGGAAGGCATGAAGGGATGACAATCAACTTCCAGTGGAGGTAGGCTTATGAATTCATCAACCAAAGATACAATTGCTCGTAATACGTGATTGAAGTACCTGCTTACAGTTTCTGAGGAATGCTAGAAAAACTCACATAATTGTCGATAGTTGTGCGCATGTGCAACGCTGCGTAAGAAATACCAGGTTGTTCCCCTGCAAGCATATTTTTCGTGTCTGATATATGTCCTCTAGCTACAAGCATATCTCTCAAGCTTATGAACGCGTCCGGTGGCAGGCGAAAACACTGGTACACCCAACCTGGATGTCTAGCCAACACATCCAGCACGTACTGATGACCGGTGTATGTTCTATCGAACATCGGACGTCGAACCTGCTCCTCTTCATCAATATTTGCAGCTTCCGCTATAATAGCAGGGGCAAGTTTAGCTATAGCATTGGTTACCTGTATATGTAAATCGATCATTTCGCATTGTTCTTCAAAAGAATACCCCGTAAAAAATTGGACATGGTCGACCTGTATATTCAAATAATATCCATATTAGTCTTTCATGCTAAATATCAACAGAGAAAATGAAAGCACGACATATTCATATTACTTGTTCACTGAGTACTTTAGATAGCAATGAGCAACGAACTGAAATTTTAAATATCATACAATTAGAATTTTTGTCAGCAAAAGAGCTGGAACACCCATCTAAACAAAACATTACAGTAATGGAATACAACAAAACACGATAATTAACTGGTTCGTGAGGTTATTTTTTCTTAAAGGAATGCAAATTATTGAGAAAGCACAACTTATACAAATAAGTTATGAATTACAATTTTCTGAAGCAAACTTATTCAAATGGATTCTGTGCGCCACTACAAATTTTAAAAATACAATAAACCTACATAACAACAAATAAGTTATTATTACTAAACCATTACATGGAATAACGAAAGCCAAATCTTTGATGAATAAAATTGGGGATGGTTCGCAATAATAAATTCGATCCATTTGTGAAGAACTTCACCCTCCCAAGTCATTAGTATGGCCTTGTAATCAGTATTATGTTTCAATGCATCAACAACAACTAAGAGAGCTTCCGTTGTTAAGTTCTCTACAGTGCCTAGCTTTTGCAAACATTCAGTCATTGAGTATGGGTTGCTTCTTACAACCGTTTCTTTGAAAGCTACAGCATTTTTGTTGGACTCCACTAATAATTTATTTAGGTTGTCTAAACCTCCCTTTTTCCTTGGTCACCTTGTACTTTTGGTTGGTTCTTCACTTGATCGCTTAGAGCCTATCATTTGACCTGCAGTGGGTTCGGAAGATGGTGGCATAAAGTCTGTTGCATCGGGGTGCTCACTTGTTGGAATTCCTTCGAACTCGTAGGCAACACCATTACTTGTAAGAAATTCATCTTCGAATTGCGGGGTATCGTCTACTTCAATACTTATTGGATTGGATGAACTTTTATTGCATCTCACACCACTCCCAACAGCTATATTGTCTGCATATATTTTTTCAAAAATTTCGTATTGGTGAAACGGATGTCGTCGAAATCGTAATAGCTTCGGAGTCACCTACATTTTCATTATACAACATTAATTACCAAAATGTGTTGTTAGCCCTAACTGTAAAATAAATAAAATAAATATTACCATTACCTGTACAATTTCATCCCAAAGTTCATCAGTGGCAATCGGAATGTGTAATTCCTCATCCCAACCCCAACCACTCCGATTCGTTAGTTGATAAAACGTTCGGAAATTAGCTTTCATATTCTTGAACATAATCATTACTGATGATTCAGTGTAAGATGTACCCAACCTCCGGTTCAAAACAACCACCAGATTTGCCATGCACGAACTGCTCCCTCTTTAAGTTTCCATTACATATATTGCCATGCACAAATTGCTCAAAGAGAAGCTCGGCAAGCACGACGTTGTGTTCCTTGGGCCATCTAGGGTTTCGAGATGTGCTTTTGGATTGGCCGGAGTGGATTGATGTATCTTCAGCTCCACGACGTTGAGAGCTATTACTAGCATGAGCTAAACCTTACCATTTTAGAAATCTCGTCATTTCTGTCAAATATTTAAGAAAACACTATAAGTATGTTAATTTTTTGTTGTCCCATTTGTAAATCAATTTATTGAGTATTTTAATGAGTAATACCCTTTCTTGCTTCACAAACTCGACAATCAAGAGCGAACCCAAAATTTTTTAGATAGATTGCATTAGATGACTCGTTGTCGCTCACCGATTCGATATTTTCTTGGGCAAACCCGGTGTTATACATTCGCTTCATTCTGAATTAATTTACCCTAACCATTGTATAAATTTAATTGAACGACTCAATTATATTAAATGAAGAACATTTCATATAAATAAATAGAGGAAAAAAAGAGAGCAAAGTAAATAAAAACACAAATGATCATTGCTGCAAGAAAATTTCTGTTATAATATTCATTTATTAAATTTTATTATTTAGTTTCATTTATATTAATTCAAATATCTTAAATATCAAATAATTTCAATTAATTTAAATTTTGTAATAATATAATAAATTATAAATTCTCTTTTTTTTATCTTTTCTCCTATTTTTAATTTTTTCTGTTTGATGTGACGAACAAATTTGAACGTGCTGAACGAAATTCGTGTATAGAACTACAAATCTCCATTTATCTCATACGAGTAGATGATCAACAGTCAATAAATGATTCCGCATAAAAGATAAGAGGCATAAAAGATAAGTGGAAAGAAGGGCGTTTTCTTCAATTTGAGTGCCAAAGAAGAAATATTATGTTGGAGGGCTTCGATTCCTGGATCTTTACCCAAATCTGATGCATTTTTGTTCATGAAATATGGTGGAGTATTGCTCTTTTATCAGTAATGTGACTGTCTCTTCTTTCTTGTTTGGTTATTATTTGGTGTTCTTGCCATTTGTGTGTGATTCTCAAAATAATTGAAATTTTCATGAAAAAATTGAGGAAAATGTATCTTCCACAACCCCCACTCCAGCACTTTGCAGCAAAAAAAAAAAAAAAAACTGCTCAACTATGCAACTGTGATCTATACAAAAAAAAAACTATCGCTCAACCAGACTCCAACGAAGCACATTCGTGAAGATGAAATCCTAAGTGAGGCGGCTGTGAAGAAGCCTAATGCGTTTGTTTGTAGAAATAGGGTGAGCTCTCTAGTTGACGACACGGGCGCCGCGCGAAATGGAATGCTCGAAGTTAAATCCCGTTAATTCGGCTCTGACTTACTAAATCCCGGATTTAAGCCGTAAATCTGAGATTTACTGAATCCCGGAATTTAACGCGCGCAAAAAAACTGTTTGCCTGGATTTAGCATAAATCCGACTTAAATCCTGCTGTAAATCCGATACCAAACAACCCCTTAGGAGGGACTGCATCGAGTATGCTGTCCTGCAATCTAACTACCTTCGTGAGTAACTTCTGGAAGGTTTGTATATTGAATCCCTTAAGGTAGGGTGCTATCGGACCATCTATGTTCTTCAACAAGATCTCTATTGCATATTGCCCCTATAGCTGGGGCTCGCACTGTAGCTGAGATTCCTCCATCTGACTATGCAATCTTGTAGTGGATCTCGAGGACGTTGTCTAGTAACCACTAACTCTCCTACTGTGACCCGGTGCTCTACACTGACAAATCTCTGTATAAACAGCTGCTCCAACTCTGCAAAGGTCTGGACTGAGTCGTTGGGGAGGTGGCGTATCAAGCAAACGCCACCCCAACTAAACTGCTAACGAACAACCTTAACATCAAGTCATAGTTCCCTTCTATGTTGCAACATATAGCCCGGTACTGAGCTACATGTTGCCTCGGGTTCCCAAGCTCATCAAATACTCTAAATCTAGAAGGAACGAAGCCAGGGGTAGGGCTCCTGTCGTACTCAATAGGGTAAGGACGCCCTCTACTAATAGCCTCTCAAGTCTTCCTGGAGGAAATCGCCTTCTCTACCTTCTAAGCTATCAAATCCTGAATCTAAACTGCTGACAACTGTGCTGGCTGACTCTGGACTACTGTAGGTGTTGTAGGAACTGCCCTCTAGACCCTTTCCATTCTCATAGGGTCTAGTGCTACTAGCGGTACTACCAGCTCATCTCTGGACGTGGTAGGGGTACCTACGCCCATCATCTGGGGTGTAGCCCCCAAAGTTGTCAACTGGGCAGTCATCGCTGCCATGGCCTTGGCCATCTCGTCCATATGAGCCTATAAGTGCAAGACTGTAGCATCCGTAGCTACTGATCTCGGAGATCCTCCCGCCTCGGGGTCTCCCTGCTTATCCTCATCCTCGGGCTCTCTCTGCTTGTCCGAGTGAACTCGACGTGTAATCACGCAGACCCGGTGTACTGGTACGTCCTCATTCGATTCATCTCCTAGTGTGTCATCCTCTAAGAAGGCCCGACGGAGTGCCTCTATATAGGGACTCATAAGGGAAGTGATCCTATAGGGGCTGGGAGTTAAAGCTGTCTCAACTCGGTTTGGTGATCCATCGGGAGGAGCTACTGTATCCACATCACAAGTCTTCGGGACCAACTCGGACCCGGAAGGAACTACTACATCTAGTCGATCTATTGTATCCACCAGCTAAACTGCCTCTACTATCTCGACAAGGATGTCCGCTTGTCGACGTCTCCAAACCCACCTACTGCGGTGTGGCTCCGTACGGGTAACCGGCTGCTGAGGGGCTACCCCAACTGGACTGATCTAAGGTCAAGCAGGCTCTCACTGCTGTCTCTGTTTGCAACGACGTGGGCATCGTCCAATAGCACGAGTAACTGCCGACGGTCTAACAACTGGTGCTACATCAACTGACTGCCAAGGTGGCTGTCATCTCTTCCACCTATACCTCTGTCTCACGGACTATCTCTGTAACTGACAAGTCGCCTGAGAAATCTGCCAGAGTAACCTCTCTCGGCTAACAAGCCCTCTACCACGCGCTAGGCGGACGATGCTCCGAATCCTCTGAGAGAGGGCTCGAACACCAGCGTCCCTGGGGACCCTAGCCCGGGGTAGAGTAGTGGTGACAGGAGGGGCTGCTGCAATGCGAGCAACGTCCTCCTCATCCCCACTGTGTGTCAGTGGAGAGAAGCGTCCTCCCTGGATCGCCTCTATCTCAGGAGCGACTACTACATCTGGGGTAATATATCTGGGGTGGGTGCAACTGCAACTGGTCGTGGTCTCCGCTGCCTGGGAGCCACTCTTCTATGACCGAGCTCCTGTTGAGCTATCGCTTCTACCATCTGTTGCTTATCTTCCTCAGATGCAGCCAAACAAAGTCTTCTATTTCTATTCCTCCTGACCCTTCTCCCAAGGACAGAGGTAGAGGAGGACAGAACCTCCGAACCCACTGCCTGGGTGGCAGGGGAAATAGGAGCAACATGAAGGGTCGGGGTCTGCCCGGCGGTCTTAGGGTGAGAGAGCCGAGCAAAAACAGAAACCCGACAAGAAGAGGGCGAAGGAGCCTCGGTCTGGGCACCCCTCTCTCTAGTGGAAGTGGGAGGGGGAACCCGAACTTGAGGTACCTCCGTCGGAATAACGGGGGTATCAACAACAGGCTGCCGACGCTGAGGGGTTGGAGCAACCTATGCAATAGATGCGGTAGGCACTGGCCGCCTAACCGCAGGCGATCACGGTGGGACCAGTTTCTCTCCCCATCTTTGGATCATATATTATCATTTCTTGCGTGTACTCTGGGATTGGTACTTCTTAGATTAGGTCCATCCTACTCTTAGTTAGTGTCTTTCCTTAGTTAGGATTCCTTCCTCTTAGCTAGGGTTTCTCCCTACTCTACTTCTTTCTAGCCTTACAGGCTATTCCGTCCCTTATCCATCATCCTTATTCATTCCTTCTTTCATGATTTCAATTCTAATTAACATTTCAATTTCTTTTTTTGGCAGCAGTGCCATATCTTCGTTTGCACCTTTTGTGACTTTTAGCTTCGGCTCGGACGCACGGGTGACTCTTCCTGAGTCCCTAGTTGCTATCTGAGGCTGCTGCATTCTCTCCTCCCTAGAGGAGAGGACGTGCAGCCATGCATCCCTTCGGACGTCCAGTTGCTCGGCGGACAGCCCGGGCACCTGCTCGTCCCATTCCCGTTCTAGTGGTATGATTCTCGCTCAGAAACCTGTGGACCTCCGTAAGGACACCGCTACAGCTGCAAGATTGCAGGGTGGAGGCGGGGTATACGACCGCACCTACCCCGAGGGATAGAGACGATCGCAAGCCTCCGCGCTCCTCGCAAACGGGCCAATGGGAGGGCAGATTAGATCGTGCATACGACTAACCATTGAGGATAGTGTCTCTCGCCAGCGCACCCCGATGGGTAGTAATATACACGACCTGATCAAAACAACGGGTTTCCCCCACCTGATACATCAGCTCGGATGTGGTTTAGTAGATGTGGAATTCAGTTTCCCACGCCTATAAAAATGGTTAAAAGTAGGAACAAATATTGGAAAAGCCAATGTCATATCCCTTGTCTTTTTTAGGTAGCATTGACATTAATTAGTTACCCTTGCTCCAAACCACAAATAAACTCCTCTTTTCTGATCCAATTGAGTTGTTTATTATGCCAATGTCCTGAACAACCTTCTATAATGCGGTTGACTAGGTGATGTAAACCATGCTAATTAATTTGATAGCCCAGTAGATCCTACTTCAACACATTAATGAGGAGTCAATGGCTATTGTTTTTGGTTGCTTGCAGTTTATCAGATGGTGTTGGGTGGCCAATTACCTTAAGTTAGAAAAAATATCAGAGTCTTGAATAAATGCAAGTGTTGCTACCTTGATTTGCATACATATATGCATGATAACAACATCAACGCATTTTAAGCATGATAAATTATTAATGGTTGGTTGCCCACTGTAAATCGATTCAGTAAGAGAAACCCTACAAAATTTATTCCACAATAAAGTTAGTTTTATCGCAAAAAAAGTATGTGTCAAGAAGTTGATTGAATCATCTCAATGTAGCCTGTTACAACAATTGAATGAAGAGTGACTGAGGATTTTTCTCCAACGGAACCCGAATGGAACACCCCTAAGTAATAATTAGTTGGGATCACTTCATGCTGTCACTAGTGAGTGTGTCAAGGCTCCAAAGTCCCCTTATACTCCAATACATGCACTTTGATGAATATAAAGATGATAAGCAAAGAGCCCAAATTAACTCATAAGTCCAGGCCCTTAAAAAAGTTTGTTTTAATTTTTTCTTTCCAAGAACTAAAATGTGAATGCTCAAACGAGGGAAAAATACAAGATACAATAAGGACAGAGTGAATGTCTATAAATTGTGTGGTCATGTCTAAAACGACCTCTGAACCACCCCAAAGTCATGCTCTAAAACCATATGTCTCATATGAACATTCTTTTGAGCCTTTTGCTAGGGAAGAAATCTCTTTTTAAACTGGTCTGGTATGAAGTTAGCCTCTTTGGCAAGTTTATCAACTGTGATCTTTGGGGATCAACTTGAACAAAGAAACCTATAGTCCCTAACAAGCACCTAAGGTTAAATTAGAAGACTCTATTCCAAACACAAAACCTATCATTGTTTGAATTGTTTTGAGTATTTAAACTATGGTGCATTAGCAGATTATAGATAATCAAACCGTGAGAGCTTACAATGTTTTCCAGCATCCCCCATCTTCTCTAATCGTGGTGCTTTATAATCCTACTACAACGAAAGAAATCCATCTATACAAAATTGAACTTGTGCCTTGTGGCATCCTTAATCGAATTGGGAGGGATAATGTTTGCACTCATGCGAAGCCTCAATATTAGAGCATCAAATCATATATAAGGGTGAAATCTCTAGAATGTTCTTATCCATTGTACAAATTGCCAACCAAAAATCACTAAGTTTCTTAATACAAACACCTGTGGTCTTTTTGGTGTTCCATAAATATATTCCTGGATGGTTTTCATCCTAATCATCACCTCATTTCAGCATAATAACATGACATTTTTGTATTTGAAATTACAATTTAAAATTGTATTAATAGTTAACCTCTTTCATTGCTCTTATTAAATGTTATTGGCTATTGACTATATTAACAGTATGTTTGTGTGATTGTCCGAGTATAAGCTCAATTTCTCCGAGGAAACTATTCTTTGTTTTCTCTCTTTGACATTTTATTGGCATAGGTACTCGGACCCAGACAGTGCCTCTTCCTCCTTCTCAATTCTTTTGGGAGATGCTCCTCATCTTGATGGAGAGGTACTACTGCACACAACGTATGTAACTTATGTTATAATTTAAAATTCTAATGTTAACCCATGTCTTGACACATTCCAAACACAGTATGCCATATTTGGGGTGGTCACAAAAGGTTTCGATACTTTAAAAAGGTTAGAGGAAGTTCCTACACGCCGCGAAGGGATTTTCGTGATGGTATGTTAGTTTAGTTTAATTTATGAAATTTTCTTGCCTATTACTATCTATATGATCTTATCTCCTTATGGCATTGGCAATAAATCTTAATGTATTTTTTCTCTCTTCTTTTTTCAGCTCTTTTTTTTCATTTAAAGTAGCCATCATCATAGGCATTAGATTTCTGTCAAACTCTTTTGAGTTTGGCATTATGAAATCCTTATCTTTCGTTTGTCTGTATTGAGTTGTTAAATCTATTTTGCTTGAATCGTTTTGCATAGAGTTATATCTATGTTCTCTTCTCTCTTCAGTTCTTTTCTTATCTAATTCTTTTATATTAAATTTTTCTAGCAATCTTATTGCTACATTTTCTACACTTCATTATATATTAATTAAGTCTATTTTTCACTATTTTGTTTTCAACGAGTGCAACTCCTACACTACCTCTTAAGGCTCTTATATAATCACATTTCTTAATTTATTTTTTCTATTTTTGCTATGCATCAATCTTAACATTTTTTTTTATATTACACTTAAATTAATTAAGTGTTTTATTTATCACTAAACACTCATATCCATATAACATAGTTGGACTAATTGCAATTTATAAAAATTTGTCATTTCATCAGGATTTTCTCTGATCACATAGTTGGCGTGAAACACCTTTTCATTTTATCCATCTAATAATAACTGTATAACTTATACTTCCATCTGTATCAATAGTTTTTTTTATATAAATAACTATTCTTGTTGAACTAGAAGTGGCTATAAATAATTTTCATAATCATTAAATACTCATATCCATATAACATATTTTGAATATTTGTAGTTTTATAAAATTCAACTCAGGCTCTCCACATTATTCTCTTATCACATAGTAGGGCTAAGACACTTATCTATTTTAACTATTATAACTTTAAAAGTTATATCCCCATGTATATCCTCATTTTTTATAATAAATTCAAGATATTTTAACTTATCATTTTAGGTATTACTTAATCATTTAGAAGTATTGACTCACAATTATCAATTTTACACTAACTTAAATTGTTTATCATATAGTCAACCTCATTTTACAAAATCCATAGGCTATTAATCTTATAATTTTTTTTTCTGCGTTTCTTTAATTTCCACTTATGTTTTCCTAGGTCTCTTTGATTAGAATAATGTTATATACAAATAGGATACACCATGATACCCCACTTTGAATATTTTTGTAAACATTTGCATGAACAAGAAAAAAATGAATTTTAATGCTAATGTGATTGGGAACATTTTAGTTATTCTACAATTACTTTTAGTGTTAGTCAACTCTCTATCATAAATTTCCTTAAAATCTCAAATAATCTTTTTCACGCTTTTTTTAAAACTTAATACGCATTATAAAGCTTTTGTGATACTCGATCATATATCTTCTTATGATTAATTGAAATCATATGCAAATACTTTATGTGCATTGCATCCTTTTTTATAAATTCAATTAGCTTATAAATCACTTGCATGGCTGATCATTTTAGTATAAATCCTGATTGATTGTTTGATACGTTATGATTTTCCTATGCCTATATTACATTACCCCCTATGACTTTATTGCATGATTAGTATAATTTTGAACATCTCTTTTAGAACTACCTAATTACTTTTTGGATTAATCTAAAATATACTTTATGATTTTTTTTCATGATGATCTTCAAAATTAGTTCTACCTTATAACTCTCATTTAAAATTTCTTAGAATAATACTTTCATTCTTCCTCAGTATTATCTTATCTTTAACTATGATCTTATTATCTTTATTGCTTCTAGTACATGTAACTTGATCAAACTTTTAGATTTTATATCTCTACTATCTTAAGGTATACATTTTAGTTATACATCCATCCCTTCAAATAAATTTAAATTATATTCTATTCTAATTTGAGCATTATTAAAACTAATCCCATTTGTATTGCCCTCTCCTTCAATTCATCTTATGTTATTTACCTAAGAAAATTATGTTTCGAGCATTTATGCCAACTATCTCTCCATCATTCTTATTGTTAATATTTCCAGCATGCAAGAGTTCGTAACCTTCCTCAATATTTTTGGATGTCTCCCTTTTCATTTAGAATTTTGTTTTTCATGATTTTTTTTTTATTTTGTTTATTGCAAATATGCAATATTCATTTTTCTCTTAAAAGAAATATTTGCTAAAATTTGTATTTAGCTCATTCAGAGAAACAAATGGATTTAGCTTCTTGATTTGCAATTATTAGTTTATTCTACTTCTTCAACGAAAATGTATACTAAATCTGATTTACCCTCCTCATTTCAGCCAACAGAGCGCATCACTATTTTGTCTACATATTTTTACGGTAAGAATGTTGAAGTTTTATTTTTTTCTTATGTCGTATAGCTAAACTGAAGATGCTATTTATTAATTGAAAATTTCTTTCATTTTCTTCATTAAGGGAGCTATTATATGTAGTCTTTGTGGTGAAAATAAATAAAATTTCTTTCTACTCGATGCTTATCTTGCTTCTTACTAGTTATGTTTTTGTGTTTGCTTGCATTTACTCAATTCTGTAAAGATTGCTTCATGAGCTCTCTATTTTTAGTTAAGCTAAAATTTTACTGGGAAACTGATGTAGAAGCATCCCAAGTCATTCCTTTCGTAAGAGTGGAATGCTGTAGAGTTGAATTTATAGTTGGGATGCTCGGACAACTTGAACTCATGTTTGGTTGCATTTAAGAAAAAGCAAGAAGTGAAAACTGAGAGAAGTGGAGGACAGTTTTTCCAGGGAAATTATGGCTGTTTGGACATTTTGGGCGTTGTTTATAGCATCAATCTTAAAGTTATATACATGGTGGTATTACAATGCATAAATAAATTATTAATCTATGCAATTAAAATTTATAAATAGTATGACAATGTATAAATTTTTAGTTTTATAACATCTTATGTAATGCATAGATATTTTTTATACTTTTGATAAGCTTCATTTTTAGATATATATATATATATATATATATATATATCAATACTTTTGCAGTGTTTGTATATAGATGTGTGTGTCTTTGGTTCATTTTCTGATCATTCTGGTAGCAGAACTTGATAACTCAATTTTAGCCCATGTCCTAGTAATAATACTTCTTCTATAGATATCTTTGGACAAATCAACAAGCACTATCAACGTCTCGCCTCTTATTTTGGTGGCTAAACTTTATTTATAGTTTGATTCTAAATAAAAACTTAGCTTTTACCTCTTGCCTCGTATATAAAGATGAGGAGGGAGAGAGATGTGAACGGGAGAAATCGATTCTGAAGAGAAGACTATCTGAATCGGCAATTGAAGTTGAGAGACAGGTAGGTGAACTAGAAAATCTTTTCATGAAGGAAAAATTACAAAATAAAGAAAATTGACTTTTGAAATGCAAGTTTTAAACTTTGCCGTTGTTTTTCACCATTTTCTTTTTTGGCAGAGGATGAAATGCCTTCCATGATCCAAGGGCGATAGATATGCTATCATGAAACTTTTCTATTGCTTCTCCAACAAAAAATCTTGTTAAGTTTTCCCATAAATATGTATGAAATGATGAGATTGAGTTATAAAGCTGTTTATCTTCTGCGGAAATAAATATGCAGTGTCCACTGAATATATTTAGCTTTTACACCATTGCACTTCATTGCAACTGTAGTTTTTTGCTTTTCTGTTGGAAAGCAAACTAGTAAAAAAGGGTTCAGATGCTTTTGCACTATTTCTTTTGAAGTTTCAATTGGGCTAGTTCATCCTAAATCACACAACTCTCCTGGCCTATTGGTTGAGAGCTTAGGCTTCTAACTAAGAGGTCCAAGGTTCGAGTATATGTGTATGTGTTGTGTGTGTGAGTTTGCCTTAAATGGCCTAAATGTCCAAAAAAAAAAAAAAAAAAAGTTCATCCTAAATCCAGATCTGCTATTCATGTTATAATAAAGTGGAATTCTTTTGATCTGCAAGTTTTGTTGTGTTGTTTCTGATTCTAAAAATATTGTTTTTGAATAAGCTTTATGTTTAATTGGTGTCAGAAGTGTTTGGTACCGGTTTGATCCAGATCTCTGCAATCATAATCATAAATTTGATAGTTTATTTGAATTAATGAAAAATAATATTAGTGGGAAAGGCTGATTAGGAAAATTTTAATTAAAAATGTCAGAGCTGCCTTGCATTGGAAGCTGGGCAAGTTATAAGTGGTTATGTTGAAGAATAATCAGATAGTTTTTAAGTTAAACTGTTTGTTAGTTAATCCGATCTGTTTTTACAATTTAATTAACACTCTATGTGGTTGGTGTTTTTATATTACTAATGCTTCGTTTGGGACGGCTTTCTTTCTGCTTCTTGAAGCATCTTTCTAGTACAAAAAATTTAATTTTTGTATTAAAAAGCTGCTTAAAGAAGTAGGAAGAAAGCCGACTCAAGCGAAACATACAACTTAAAGCAGACGGTCAATTCCAAGCCCTGCATGCGTATCTTCTTCAAGTTTTATGTGTGGTAAGATGGCTAGTATTATTAGAAGATTATTTGAGAAGTTTTGTGGAGTTTAAAAATAAATCATATAAAAGGTAATAAGAAAAAGTATTGGGTTTTAAAAGGGTGGCGATAAGTCTTGTAATGAGTAAAACACAAAATTATAGTTTTTGATAACTTGTATATAATATGCTTAATATAAAGGAGAAAAATAAAATATGTAAAAAAACTATGATAAGATATGAGATATAAGAATTTTTATTAGTTAAGTTCATTATATTTAAAATGAAGAGGCATTTTGAAATATTTATAATGTTACCTTACGATCACATCAGCCACAAATTTTATTAGTGTAATCTGATTCTTAATGATTACATCATTAATTCATGGCATTGGGAAGTTCTGTTCTAGATCTCTGATGTGTACATGTCTCTTCTCTCTCTCTGTCTCTCTTTCTGTGAAATCCCAAGTTCAAATCGTTATCAAGTAATCTAATCCTCGCTTACCTAAGCATGATTCATAAGCTCACTTTCCGAGAACAAAAATACTCTTCTTAATGCTAACTAATCTCAAACCTAACTCTGAATTAAGAATCCTGACATTAATTAGATTATTTAAAACACCAACTAATGGCATCTCTGCTCACATATGTTTATCAATTCTATTAAATAATTAGTGGTTGTTGTAACGACACAATTTGTATTTATGACCTCATGAGTTGCATAACTCTCTTAGCCCAACTGCCATTTCTCTCACCTTTCTCTAAGATTGGAGAGGTTCTCAAAAGCTTATTGTTAATTAATTAGATTTTATTTCTTTTTTTTCGATCCTAACAATCAATTGCTCATTGATTATGTATAAACGCGCGTCTTTTTCCTCACGTGCCTCCCACGTGTTCCAAATGATTCTATGGGGGCCCGACTAGAGAGATTATTCTGTGCGGATGCCGAACACAGTTCACCGTTTGGAGACCAACCAGAATGCGTCACGTCAGCTGTACCGAGCTTGATACCGAGCAGTATTAAGCCGCAGTACCGAGACAGATACTGAGCAGGGGGTGAGGTGGAGCATTCAGATTGGTCTCCAAACGACGTTCGGCATACGCACAAAATAATAGAGAGAGATCAAAGAGATGGATGTCATGAATATAGCTATGGTGTTTGGAAAGATGATTAATCATGTGCAAGTACTTATATCAATTGAAATATATTATTTGTTTAAGCAGCTAGTTTGAAGAATCTCATAATTAAAGCCTGCATGGCTGCATATGCATATCCTTACATTAAATTAAATTTATAAAAAATGGGGCTATAATGCTTGACTAATTTGGCATATTAATGAAGTACAAATGCATGATTAATGCTAAGATTTCACGAGCGAACTTTAATGGCATGCCATTTGTTTATTTATATATATATTTTTTCCTCTCCTCCTTGATCATTTCAGTATGGGAGTCAACAGTCAAACTCTACTAAATGGCTTTAATCATGCATGCCGACTTAATTTGCATCTCATAATTGCTCCCTGTTAAAGTTTTGATAGCACGGCATGGATGCTCTTAAAACATATATAATTATATTATTTTCAGCTTTTTATATTTGTATGTAATGGTTAATAATTAGGATATATAGTAGAGTCATACAACTATCTTTGATAGATCCTCGAAAAATTATACTGATCAGGCACGAATCTCAAGAAAAAATCAAGTTGGAAACTTCCAAAATTAAAATTGAGACCATCCAAACTTAGATTTCAGCAAACTTATAGCCGAACTGAACATCTTGGAAATATGAACCCAACGACACCAAAGTCGGCTCAATCTGAGTTCAAATGGGTCCAAATCAAGGGCCTGAAGCGCTATTGGAGGTTTCGAACCATAATTTGGATTACCAAACGGTTTTCAAGCGTGACATGCTTATAATCGAATCGAGCGGCTCAACGGGATGAATCCAACGAGCCCAATATCACAAAATTTCGACATCATTAAGACCTTCAAATGTCTAGCAAACGGTCCATAATCCAGGGATTCAACATCGACCTTCCATCTAAACCACACCTCATTTACCCTTAATCTTCCTTCTATTTACGGGTTATGCCAATCTAAAAAATCTATAAATAGACTCCTCCAACCTCTTGAAAAGGGTCTCAATAAAGAAAGCAAAAAAAAAAAAAAAAAATCGGATATTGCTCTTGCTTCCTTACTCCTCCATAACCACAGCCTGGAGTTCCGCCGTACCACAACTTGAGACCCTAAGTTCCGCCAAGATCACGACTTGAGGCCCTAAGCTCCACCGGACCACCACATGAGGCTCAGAGTTCTGTCAGACCACCACATGATGCCTGAAGTTCTATCCGACCATCACCTGAGGCCTGAAGTTCTATCAGACTATCATCTGATGCCTGAAGTTCTATCGGACCATCACCTAACGCCCGGAGTTCTACCAGACCACCACCTGACTCCCAGAGTTCTACCGAACCACTACATAATGTCATGAGTTTTGTCAAACCACCACTTGAGGCCTTGAGCTCCGTTGGACCACCACTTGAGGCCATGAGCTCCACCGGACAACCACTTGAGGCCCGAAGTTCTATCGGACCACCACCTTATACCCAGACTTTTGTCAGACCACCACTTGAGGCCCAGACTTTTGTTAGGCCACCACCTGATGCCTAGAGTTCTACTGGAGTACCACCATACTAGTACAGTACTCTTTCTGACCCCAGTCTCATATTGAGTACGGTTCTTCCAACCTCCGTCGTCTACTATGATCCTTTCGACCTCTATCGTCAGACAACGGTTTTTCTGGCCCCTATCTCCTGTCGACTATGGTCCTTCTGACCTCCGTCGCCTGCTACGATCCTTCCAACCTCCATCGTCAGACAATGGTATTTATGACCATGGTCTTCTACCGATTACGATCCTTCTGACCTCACTTTCTAGAAAATGGTCTTTCTGACCCTTGTCTCCTGTCGACTATGACCCTTCCAACCTTCATCGCCTACTACGGTCTTTCCAACATCTATCCTATCGACTATGGTCCTGCCGACCAAGCAAATATGCCTATGTTGATTATTGTAACTCCCGCCATGTAACGCGCTCTATATGATGTACATTTGTGACATCAAGCCAAGGCTTTTTCTCCCAAGGAAGTACCTCATTTGTAATCAACTGCAAATACTAGTGGATTCATTTAAACTGGGCCATGCCCCGTGATTTTTTCCCTTTTTTAGGGGTTTCCATGTAAAAACTCTGGTGTCTCTTATGAACACTACCCCTCTCTCTTATATGCTTGTGTGCTGGATCTGCGTACAACTTTAAGACGCTAAACTTCATATTTTTCTATCACCGCAAATATTCCAGGAAGCAACAATCCTAATTTGATTTCCGAAAATTTGAAGTTAAAAAAATAAGACAAACTCAATGATATCAAAAGAGCTTTGATCTAATTTCAAATGATCTTAAAATTAAGAGTGTCATTAAGTGACCCGATCGACATGATAATATGATACCATGCCCAATTTGAAAACTCTGGTTCAAATTGATCGAATTAAATTTTGAGTTGAGTTAGTCAATCAGAATTTGAATTTGTTGTCGTTCGACAATTATCATCTAAATCTCATCATTTCACTTCTATCATATAACTGTCCTTATTTGACTATCACTTTCCGACTAACTACCGTGGTCTAATTTCTCCAACCAACATTGTTATTTGAGGTCACCTAGCATGGAGATTACATGAATGTATGCACTGAAACTAGCATGCATGACGCCCACAGGTTGATAGATTAAAGAAAATATTATAGTACGTACAATCCTTGCTGGCTTGCTGACTTTGTGTTCATGTGCACAATAAAAGAATTTCTACGCTGATGCTGTCTGCCTGATCACTTAAATGATTACTCTGCTCTTCACCATAAAACTTTTGAGGGTTATTAGCCCATATACTTCATTAACTATTCATATTAATAAGATTATTTAAAGTTTCAAGTACTATAATTAAATAAGTAGTTAGCAAATGACATTGATCCATATATACTTGATATTCATTTCTCATGATAGCTTTCGCTATAGGAAAATCGTCTATTACCGACGGATTTCCGGTGATTTTTCTGACAGAATTCTAACGGATTAGAACGAAATATTTCCGACATAATTTTTGCCAGGTTTTTCGGCAAAATTTTAGCTTACGCTTATTATTATTTTTTTGGCGGAAATTTTTTTTACGCTTGTTTTACATGCGAAAATAGCTCCCATCGGAAATCCACAATGCAACATTAATTAAAATCCGCCGGAAAATGAAGAATTTTTCGCAGGAAAATCTGCAAGTAATACGTGATTTTTTGTAGTGTTTGGATTCCTATTTCTTTAATATATATATTAACAAATTAATTAATTTTAATTTTTTTTTCTTACGATGATTAAAATAACATCAGGATCTGTTACTTATGCTGTTAATTTGTTATTTTTAAACTAATCAAATTAAGGAGATGCTAATTAATTATTGGAACATGCATGCATGGTTTAATAATATTGCAACTGATCAGCTAAACTACTAATTAATTAATATCTAACAGAGAAAGGTTGTATGATATATTAATAATTAAAGTAAAATTTAGATATTATTTTATGTGCAGATGCTGTTGAGTCCTGACACGGTTGATGTATTTAAATTTCAATGTAATTTCAAAATATTGCTATGTTTATATCTCTCTGTATATATCATTTTCATCACATAAAATTTTATAATTAAAATGATTATTAATATTCAATTAGCTATTTTTGACGAAATGTTTCTTTGATAAGAATTATATATAGGGACTATATATGCTCATAATATTAATACTTGACTTGTATGGCAATCAATATAATATTTTTATATAATTTATTTCATTATGTGAGTATTTTGGAATGTAGTATATAAGCTTGAAAATAGCATAAATTAAGGAGAAAACAGGCTGATCTTACCGGAGTTTGCGGCAGGCTTTTTGGTGTAGCAATGTGCTATGAATTGGATTTTGGTGCCTTTCTATTGCCATTGTGTTTGGTAATTTTCATATGATGTATTTTGATCATACTCATTCATATTCAAATTTTTTATATATATTAACCCTTCATTTCACATAAAGTGGTTACGTGTTTTTTTTTTTCTGGGACATTTGAGTCATTAAGTAAAATTCACATACGCAAACTTCATATTCGAAACCTCTTAGTTAGCAACCATATCCCCCAACCATCATGTCAAAATGAGTTGCATGTGATTGCATGTAATATACATTACAGGAACCGTCCATTACCAGCGGTGCTTTCCGATATTATACGTCAAATTTTCAGCGGCTTTGAAAAATTCCGGCGGTTTTAAAACCGTCGGAATAAACCGCATAAAAAATTGTAACCGGTGATATATTTTTAGCGGTAATATTTTGTAGCAGTTTTCCAAAATTATTGAGCCCAAAACCACAGGTAAAACCGCTGGAATATTTCAGAGCAAATACCGTCGGCTAATCGCCGGTCAAACAATCGATTTTTCCAGTTATTACGTCTGTCCGATATTGAAGGTTTCGGCGACTAAACCGCCGATTAGCCGCTGAAAACTTGTAGCAATTACAAAAAAAATTGACAGCACACCCACTATCCAAATAGTTTTTCACAGTTACCTGCAAACAGTTCAAAACATAAAACAAGTACTTTTAATCATATACTCATACAATTCAAAATATAATATATAAAATACACTAACATCCCCAATCAACAGATACTATGACAGTTCAAAACATAAAATATATAAAGTTCAACTTATTAAACAATTAATCTTTAAAATATAAAACAAACACTTTCACATCCATATATTCAAAATACACCAACTAGTTCTTCAAACAAATAATAACAACTAATCATCATTTGTGTTCTCGCTGCCATGTGATTCAAATATAGACTCTTACACTTTTTTCTTCTGATTTTCAGCTCGATGTGATCGCAGCTCTGTCTGTATCTTAGCTTGAATCTTTCTTATCTCCTCTGTCTCTATTGTCAGGGCATCAACCCTTTGGCTAACTGTTTCTTGAATATTTAAAAAGGTGCTGCCTTAAAGGTGTGGTGAATGCATCAATAAGAAGAAATAAGCCCTTGCGATGTGTATCTCAAAAGTTTTTTTTTTTGTTTGTTTGTTTTTACTTAAACAAGTCTCAACATTTTCTTAAACTATTCATATTTTCTACTTATGTTTGAATTATTTTTATGATGCATATGTTCTTTGTATGCTCTAGATTGAGATCATCAGTTGTATTTCCTTAATGATATTTATTATCATCAAAATCTAAACAAAACTTTTTGGGCTCATGAGTTTAATGGATTTAATGTTACTATTAAAATAAATTCTACTTAGTCTAATATATAGACATAAAGATTAATATTTATTTTTCATTGGTTATAAATAAAAATTGCATGATAAATTTTGAGCAAGATTGATAGTGTTAGATTTTTTTTAGGCTTGAATGCATTATAGATAATCATTGTTTGTCTAAAGATTATTATATTATCAATATACTTCATTAAAGATCTTAGGTAAGAAATAAAACATAACTTAAGCCAACAATATTTCAAAAATCACTCATTAGTTTTTAGAGTTTTAAATTCCAAGAATAATTTTAATTAACACCAAAGGCTTGCATAGTAAACATTTGATCCCATTGTAGACATTGTAGGCTATGAATATCTTTTTAATGATAAATTAGAAGCTAAAAAGTACTTATATTTACAATATGATTCTACCTATGATTTTCTTAATTTTAAATAATTGTAGAAGTCTACGCTAAAGTATATTTATGAACCTAAACTAATTATAAGAGTTTAAATTTGAATAGAAATTTGAATTAGTGAACATATAAGAACCTAAACCTTAAATAAAATTTAAATATATGCTTGACTATGAACTAAAATTCGAATATATGAGAAATTAAGAGCTACATATCCAAAGTTACATAACTTATTTGAATCAAATTTTATATAGCCCTTTATCTAGGATAGACTCTAAAACAAACTATATTAAATTAAAAAATAAAAAATAAGAATAAAAAAAAAACTTAAGGAGATCACCTTTGGTTAAGGCAGGTAGGCGAAAATTGGCTCGGGCAAGGTCGGTCTCGACTTCTCTGGACGAACCAAACAATCGAGCAAGACGAAATGATGAAAAAGTAGGGGTGGGGGTTTCAGTTTTAGTGCCCTTACTAGCAGTTTAAGTCGTTGAAACATTTTTACTTAAAAATGAGAGCTAAACTGCCAATAAATATGTCATGAAAACAGGATACCTGTGGTTTAGTCTTTTATACCGACGTTTACATTGCTGGTAAATAGCGGCGATCAGACCGATGGTTTAACCGCTGGTAATTCTGGCAGCCAAATGACCGCCGAAAGTTCCGTTGATATTCAATGAATTTCTTGTAGTGATATAACATGAGAATGTTAAGCTAGCAAGAATCAATTTAAGATTTAAGATAATTTTTATTTATTATTATTATTTGCTTTAAGAATGAGACAATATCGCATTATTCCATGCATATCATCTTTACACCAGATGAAATTTTATTGCATGTGTATTTATCGGATATTTAATCACAATAAACACATTGGAAGTAAGATTGGTCAAAATTAGGTGACCATGCATCCTTTCTTGAGTTAAGGGGACATAAGTATTACTTTTTCTTGTTTGTTATTCAAATTTATTGCTGTGATAGTTCTCACATGAGCATTTCATTAATTAAATACCGTATTTACATATATAGCATCAAATTTTTATATATTTATATATTTCATATATTAATTTTAATACTTAATTTAATCACCTCAATATATTGCATGCATGTATGAATATATATTAAAATATACATTTTATTTTTTAAAATAATATTTATTATATTATCATATTATTTAAAAATTTAAATATATATGAAAAAATATAAAATTTTAATTATGTGATATATAAATGGATGCATAAAATTTGTTCGAAAATCTATATATTACATCAACTCTGGATCAGCAACTCATTAACAGCTACTGATCTTTGAATGCCTAACTGTCATATATAGCTAGCAAGGCTAGTCTCACAGGAACTGCACTACTTCATCTTCAACCATTGGAATTTGGAAACTCAATCCCATCCAACCAAACTCCTCATAGCCATAGCTAAATATATAGTATTTAACAGTTTTCTAATTAGCATCTGTAAGTTAATCGTTAAATTTAATTCAGTCTTCCTTTGGCGGTTCCTCCAAACGAATGCGATAGCTGTTGGATATATTACAATCAAATTAATATTTAAGGGATCGATCTTATATATTTGTCACGAACAAGCTATATATATTCATCTTACAAACAAGCTATAGCGATAAAATAGGTGATATATATATATCATGCAGAACGACTTATCCAATCCTAACAGTAATTTTATAGAAGACAAATGACGATTGAGTGAAAATGATTGGGCAGCTATGAATGTCAATGATATCTGTGTGTCGGTCGATGACGATCAACAAAGTTGATCGGTGGATAAACTTTAGGATTCTTCAAATCCAATAGCACTTTTTCTCCAAGTCATCTTTAAATGCATAATGAATGCCTATTTATAAATTTTGATCAATGCTTTGAAAACTGGATCGGACCTGTCGGTTCAACTGGTTCAACTGTGAACCGGTATGGTGACCGGTTCGATCCAGCCTACAAAACCGGCTTCGCATCGAACCGGCTCAAACTGGATTGAACCGGTCCGGTTTGGAAAGAACCGGCCGGTAATATAAAAAAATTAATTTTGTTTTAACTAAATGATAAATAATATATTATAGTTTATTAAATTCTTTTAAGTTTTTTAAATGTTTTTTATTAAATATAATGATTAATTACACCTTAATATATGTATATTATCTCAATCATCACACATAATGTGTTTAGGAAAAAGTGTGTACTTCACATCATTTAAAGGGTTAAAGGCAACTACCTCGAACTTCTCATATGATTGGGACTTAAAAAGTTGCATGAATAATTTAGAATATGAATTTGGGCTTAATTGGGCTAGTTGAACTTCAAATTTAAGCTTAATTGGGCTACAAATTTGAGCTAGTATATTATAAATTTATTTTAATGTATATTATAAGAATTAATAATATAAAATTTTAATATTATAAATATATACATTATATTAAATATTCTTCTTATAAAGATATTTTATTATAAATAGAAAAATAAATTATTCTTAAATGATATATATATTTTTAAATACTAATATAATTATATTATATTAATGATCATTAATTTTTAATATTATATTAATTATTATTCTTATAAATATTTTTAATTATAAACATGTAAATATATTATTCTTAAATGAAATTTTTATTTATAAAATTTTAATAAATTTTCATAAATGATTTAATATTAAATTGTCTATTATTACCAACCGCAACTCATATATTCTATAATTATTGCATTTAGCTAGTTACATTAGCTTTAGATATAACATTTAATATATATTATTATTTATTATGTCATCTTGTTCGACCTCTTGAATCTTTACTTCTTCCAGTTCATTGTCTAATCCGGTTTTCACTACTTGGATTTTGATAGTGTTGTTTTATTTATTTATTTATTTATTTGGTAAAAATCTCAAACAGTGTATAGGAGGGCCAAGGGGTCTCAAATTTAAGCAATTTTGAGCCTATTAAATCAATATGTTAAAATGCACATTTTTTAAAAAATTTAATGAAAATGAAATATAATTGACCTCAAATTCAATTTTAAAAATCTTAATTTAAATACTTAATAACGTTAAAATTTATATGCAATGAGATAAATGTTTCCTAATAGGTATCAAATTAAGTTCATAGTAAATGATGGAAAATCTACAAATATGTAATTAAGTTGTTTTTCTGATAGGAATCACAGTTCATAGTAAAGGCTGAAGGATCGACGTACAAATATCTGAGTTTCAGCGCATGATAGCCTCCATGTTCTTCCTTTCCGGCCTTCAGGGCCCCTTAACCGGTCTCCATACACATAACCTCCCTTGATTTTTTTTTTAATTTTTTTTTTTACATAACCCCCCTTGATATTTTGAAATAAGACTTGATTATTTCTCCATCTCACACAGCCAATATCCTATTTAAATAGAAGAGCAGCCCATTTGTTTATTCCCATGCACTCGTCTTCCTTCTCATCAGCTCCTCCTGTGAGTTCTGCCTCTCTCTATCTCCCTCCATCTCAGTATTATTCACCGCAAGATCTCTCTCTCTCTTTAATTCTCAGTGACACATTTATTAGATCTTGTCCAACATATATAAACAGGATCACAGAAGATTTACGATGTCAAGCCGTCGATCTCGGTCAAGGCATTCGGCCTCTTCTCGCATCACTGATGAACAGATGAATGAGCTGATCTCAAAGCTACAGACGCTGCTCCCAGAAGCCCGCCTGCACACAAATGACCGGCCGGTGACCAATGTAAGTAATTTTGCTCCTCACAAAGAATTGCTCTTTATTTATCATAATATTATTTGATTTAACTTTAGTTGAGTATTCATCAATCAATCAAATTTTATGTACAGAACTCCCCTTGGCCTATTGGTTGAGAGCTTAGGCTTCCAACTAAGAGGTCCAAGGTTCGAGTCCATGTGTATGCGTTGTGTGTGTGAGTTTGCCTTAAATGGCCTAAATGTCCCAAAAAATCAAATTTTATGTTATGCTTATCAGCTTATCTCAAAATAAATTCGTAAGTTCATGCTTTCTTTCTTTTTTTTAATGCCGTTTATATTAATTAATTTCTATAAGTTTTATTTTATCCCGAGAATTTAATGGAGATTTTATATAAATATCGTAATTTTTAATGTATTTATATTATTAATACTTATATTTTTTATTTTTAATTACACTAGTATTTTAATCATATATATATATCAAGACATATACATAAAAATATTTTTTTTAATTTTAATATCAATAATCTTTTTTAGGTCATGATTGAGAAATTTTGATGTTATAAAAATAAATATAATTATTTTGTTAGTAGATATATAAACTCATAAAGTTTTGAAGGTGTTTAATTATATGAATCCACCAAATTATATATATATATATCCATTTAAGATAGCTTATATTTTTTAATTTTTGTTATCATAAATGGTTTTAAAAGCTATTTTTTTATCATAATTTTCATGCATTCTTATTTTTCAAAATAACTTCCGAAAAACACACACTTAGCTACTCTAAGGGCCAAGATTTTTGCCATCTTTATGAAACTTTTCTTACATTCAATGTTGTATTAGCTATAGTTTGTATCATATATTAGTTTCATTTGAAGGTAAAAACTTATAGAAATTGTGATGGTGCAGGCAAATGCAGCAAAGGTGTTGCAGGAGATTTGTAGCTACATAAGGAGCTTACACCGGGAGGTGGACAACCTTAGTGAGAGGCTGTCGGAGCTGTTAGAAACTACTGATAACAATAGTGCCCAGGCTGCCATTATAAGGAGCTTGCTCATGTGATGATAATTGTAGTATTAGAAGAGATCATATTTATTGATCGATCGATCTTTTTTTTTCATAAATCAATTTGTTTCTAGTTCAATAAATTATGTACTAGCTGCTTGTTTATTTTCTTCCTGCTAGCAAGTAGCTAGCTCGCAAGCTAGGACTCTTTTTTAAATTATGACATGTACGTGCTTAAAAATCCTTGATCAATTTTCAGCTAGCTAGCTGCTAGCTAGCTGCTTTTTCTTCAAGCTGTGGTAGATTTTTTTAGTTTTTTTTATAATTTTTGTTTTTGTTTTTTAAATCAACAGAAATAATTTTATAGAATAGAAAAAAATATATAGTCACAATAGATTGAATTTATTATTAGTTTTGAGTGATCTTTAACCAGCTTATCATTAATTTTAAAATTTCTGGAAATTAATTAATAGAATTATTATAAGTTAAATATATAAATAAACCCTCATTTTATATATGGTAATAATTGATTTGGAAGAAGGCTCTGGCCCTACAGAAAGATATCTACCACCTTTAATAAAACTCTTTTTGTTGATTAATTAGTTGACACTATTAAGACTTCCCTTTACTATCATATATTGTAGCCATTGCCAAAAGAATACAGTTCAAATATCCAAGGGTATTTTGATGTCTAGAGTTTGTTGTCATGCTAATTTGAGTGTTCATTGTCATCTTTTGTTGTAGCCTCCACCCACAACTATATATTGTCATCATCTTTATCAATTAATATCGTAGTACACTTCAGGCCTATATATATTCCTTTGTCGTCATTCCTTAGTTATGTTGTAGTCGCTATTTTCAGGTTTTTCGTAGTCGTCATGCATCTTCAAATATGCAGTCTCTACTTACTTCACGTACATTTAAATTGTTGTATTGACCTTTAAGTTTATTATTATTGATAATATCTTTAACCGCTCCATAGTCATACCATGATTAGCTACATTAATTGTTATTTCAAGCTTGCCACCATCATCACCTTTGGGCCTATTGTGGTCACAAATGTCATCTCTTAATTAGGACAATGTGCTTGATATAGTCATTGTCAACCTCTATTACCCTAAAAATCACCATCATCAATACATATTCTACCATATATAATTCATGCTTCATCAAGTAAAAGATCTAGTAAATACTAGAATCCCGTAAATAAAAAATGATAAAAATCAGCAGATAAAAGGATAAAACAAAAAGTAACAGATTATTTTCTAGTGTTAGGAATACTCATCTTGTCTATTTCTATCATATCTTTGAGGAAACCAAAATAGGAATCTTTGTGAAATCAGTTTGTATTAGAAAATTTAGAGCCTTCCTTAGCCCAAGCAGTCAGCTCAAAACTTGACTTCTCTCCAAATACGAGTAATTCTATAATTAATTTTATTAAGCAAGACTAAAGTTTTGATGAAGAGGTAGTAGAACAAATTAGCATTAAGATTTTTTTTAGAAATAACTAATGAAACCAACAGTTTAGAATCTTTTTTTTTTTAACAGTTTAGAATCTAATTCGATCAAGGCATTACTAATGTTTAGGTCAATATAAAGCCTGGGCCCCTTGTAAGGAACCCACAATTCAACAAAAAGAGAGTTACCATTGAGAATATTAAAAGCAAATGCAATAAGAAGATCACCTTGATGATCCCTAATGAGGCCACCACAATCAGTACCATCTTTTTTAACAGAGCCGTACGTCAATATTAAGCTTGCATTCTTAGGTGAGGCTTAATCCATTTCATAAATTTTGGAGAATATTCTCCCATTAATATGCAAGTTAATATTAAAAAAGGAATACCATAAAATGTTACCTCTAAAGTGCTTAGGTTTAAGGACATTAACAATAAAGAGTTGTTGAACTTTAGATTTCAAACAAGTAATGGTCCTATCATCACTAAAATTATAGTTAAATTTTAAAGCATCTAGCATAAACAAAAGATTGTATGCATAACAAAGAAATTATGTATGGATAAATTGCAGCTCAACACTTGATTGAAATCACCTCTAATTAATGTATAAATTAATGCAATGTTTCCCAAAACGAAAGTCAGATTTTTTTTGTTAATCCTACAAAGATTACGAATAGGAAGTCGAGTCCTTTTTCCACACACCTTTAATATTCCATGTAATGGAGCTAATCATTAATTAGTGTTAAGTTTAGAGAAAGCATTCGATCTACCTGCAGGATCATTATCATATATACATATATATATATATTGTATATGCGTAAGTGAATAATTAATTAGTTCAATTCATATAATGACAAAAGCTTTTGAATATTCCATTTGCATTCAGCTACCACATTAATTTAACACGTTATACAATTCTTGCTTTGAATTTTTGGCTCGCCGACAGTCAAAACTCAATAGAAAATTGCATAGTTTGAAATTATAAGTTTCTTTCATATGTTATGGCAAACATAATTTTTATTTGGCTCTTATATTTTTTATGTTTTCAAAACATTATTGTTCGATCTAGAAAGTCCTTTTTACAATATATTTAGGCTTCATTTGAGATTGTTTGTTTTTTCTACTTTTTAATACAAATTTTTAATACAAAATAGCAAATTTCCAAATATTTTGATTTCAGATTACATCATATTTTGAATGTGCTTAGTTAGATGGCTCATATTCTTGTGGAGGTGTACAGTAAATTTAATAGTAGTTTTTAACAATTGTTCATCCAAAAATTAAACAAGTTTTAGAAATATTTACATATATAATGACAGCAATAAAAGCGTGAAGGTCAGAAGAAAAAGAAAAAAACTTTAGTGGATCTTATCTTAATGATAGAAATAATTACACTAATTAAATAAAATAAAATTAAATAAATATAATTTTGAAAATAATAATTTATTTTTTGTTAAAACAAAATATTAATATTATAAAAAATGAAATAAGTATAAATAAATCAATTAAATTTTAAGTTAAAATAAATAAAAATTAATAAAGTTATTTTAAAATTTATACATTATTAATTTCAAGGTAATTTAATGACTTTCTGCATATCCTGATACTATGGTTAAAAAAATAAATTCAGTTAAGTTGTGTTAGATAAATATTGTAGGTCGAACTTTTAAATCAAAAGAGCCGAACAAGATGGGCTTTCCATGCAAATTTAAGGTACATCTGCTTTTAAAACATAAGAGAGATATAAATACAATCGGCCAGCCCAAGGCCCCAAACTATGCTCGTGATTGGGTTGGGCCTAACAGATATTGAGAAAACTCAACAAGCCTACATAGTCATAATATTCGTTAGATGGAAAATATCATTTAGGGGCCGTTTGGTTGCGCGTTCAGTTAAAATATTGGAGGCGAGCTCAAGTTTTTTATTTTTTTTTAATAAAATTAGGAGGGAAACAAAGTCATAGCACAACAACAAGGGATACAAACAATAAAGACCCAAAAAAATCAAACAGAGCTAAATAAACAAGGAAGGGGAACTCAGGAATGGAGGCCCCTAGCACCAGCCTAGCAGCCAAGCACGGACCATCCATAGGTGGCAGAAAACAATCGCAATCCATCCAATACCGAGGCACTCAGGTTGCCAACCAGCTTAGCCACAAAGGGGAAGCAGAGGCCTCCTCCTCATCATCCACACACCTTCAAAAACCACGACGAGAGCGCAAAGAGCTATATCATAACCAACCGTGGATGACAACTATCTGAATCCATCCAACAAGCCACAAAAAGCTGCATCCACGATGCTAACCAGCCAAGTAAACAAGGATAAAACCAAATCCACTTACTTTCTTCCTCTCCTTTTAAACCTGTTACCCTTCGCGTTATGAAAAACACGACCGGCAGAGTATCCAACAAACTCCTCCTCACTTACATGAAATTCCTCTTCATCCCCACTAGAAGGAGAAGAGAAATTGTCCTCTAAAATTAACCAATCCGTTTGAAGCAAAACATATTTTTTTTCCAGACATAGCCACATGATCATGCATTTCAGCATTAACAATATAAAAATAGGAATATTAACAATATTAGCATTGCTTGCCAAGCCTACGGCAGCTGGTATAACCGATTGATTCACACACAAATTAATCGAAGAACATGCAACTTCCTGAGACACATGGGATAAATCACGAATAGGGGAGCCAAACGAACCAGATTGCTCAACGGCCTCACAAGGCACAACATTTCCAGTCAAATCACATGGGGCAGACACAGCACCACATCAGATAGAACATGTATAGAATTAACGTCACAACACAAAGCACCGTCATCACTAGCACAAACCTGAGAGCCCTGAACAACAGGCTTGACCCCAGTCACATCGGCATTAACCTGAGTTAAAGAAGCAGAAATCACAAGTAAAACACCCTCTAAAACCTCCACAGTCCTCACAAGATTTGCTACAGGGGCACAATCAACAGAAAGCAACATAATAACAGGGGAAGGGGGAGGAGTATTATTCAACACAGAATTAACAATCATAATCGCAACAGTAGACAAATCAGGACCCTTAGGATTCAAATTCATAAGACCAGAAGGCCCAAAATCATCCGCAACATTGCCCAAAATAGGAGCAGGGATAGCAGACGGTTCAAATACAGGTGGAGGGCAGCAATTCCCTATTAAGTGACCAATGCATTTGTACGAGGCACAAAAGGGGGGAAATCATCAAAGGTAACTTTCTGCACATACCCTAAGCTCTCAGAACCTAACTAAACCCGACTAGGGTAGGATTTAGTAATATCAAGCTCCACAAGAACACGAGCTAAGGAGGATCGGAAACCCACAAAGGTAGCCGCATCTATTTTCAAGGGTTTACCAAAAATTGTTCCCAAAGCATGAAGAATACGAGGGGTAAAAAGAAGCATACGTAAAAGCGGAAAAGAAACCCAAACTAGGATAACAGGCGACTCAACACCAACATCCAGGGTAGGCAACCATTTCATGAGTTTCATGTAGCAGTTAAAGACAAGGTATGAACGGTGACAAAACACCCTACAGTAGTCCAAGTCATTCTTGAGTTTAATCAAAATGTGTGAAGGATCAAGCAAAGTGACGGAAAATTCACCCTTTAATTTTAGGTTAAAGAAGAACTTGTGGATTGAATCAAGAGAGGGACTCTTAGTAAGGAAGTAACCATCTAAGGAAAATTAAAAAGGGATGGCCAGTTCATTGATTTCCTGATCGAAAATCCACAAGGAAGGTAAACCTCGATACGGAAACAGCCAAAACCTATTTCTTTTTACCTTTATATTTGCGCTTATTTCCACCATTAGGCGAGCTTAAGTTTTTCATGTTTGATGGAGGCAGGAGCCTCTTCTTCTTCTTCTTCAATCATTTTACGTTCTTAGGATGTGTAAATATATTTAAAAATAACGCGATGAACAACGGAATGAGACCAAATTTACTAGTTTTAGAAATAAGCATGTTGGGCCTACTGTGCCTAATATTTGGGTAAAACGTAAGCAGCCCAATTAAAATGTTGGGCTTTATCATAAGAGAAAAAATACAAAATTAAAGGATGATATTTTTTTAAGCCAAAAAAAAGTTAATAGAGTGCTATGAAATTAAACTTCTCTATAAAATGATCAAAGAAAGTTTTGAAATAATTTTAGTTTTAATGCCTTTTATAGTTAAAAATCTACAATAACTGAAATTATACATTAAATTTATATAAATCTGTGTATCAATTATTTTTTAAGAGTATTGATATGTCATCAAAAAATTATCTTGATCGGGCACGAATCTCGAGGCAAAAATCAAGTTGGAAACTTCAAAAATTAAATCAGCAGCCATCTGAACTTTGATTTCAGCAAACTTATAGTCGAACTGATCTTCTCAAAAATATGAATCCAACGACACCAAATTCAACTCAATCCGAGCCTAAATGGGTCCGAATCAAAGACCCAAAGCATTGTTAGAATGTTCAAACTACAATTTGGATTACCAAACGGCTTCCAAACATGACATGCTTATAGTCGAATTGAACGGCTCGATGAGACAAATCCAACAAGCCAAAGATCTTAAAATTCTGACATCATTTAGACCTTCAAATGTCTAACAAACGGTCCACGATCAAGGGATTCAATATCGGTCGTCCATCCAAATCACTCAACATTTGCTCTTGATCCTCCTCCTATTTACGGGTCATGCAATCATAAAAAAACTATAAATAGCCTCTCATTTCTCTTGAGAGGGGACCCAAGAAAGAAGAAGAAGAGAAGAAGGAGAAGAGAAGAATAAAAGGAGGGAAGAAACTCCTCATCGACCACCGCCAGAATTATGCCTGACTTCCACGGGATGCCAGAATTCTACCCGACTTCCATGGGATGCCGGAATTCTGCCCGACTTCCATGAGATGCCGGAATTTCGCCGGACCTCTAAGTGACGCCGGAATTCTGCCCGACCTTCAAGTTACATCGAAATTTTGCCCGACCTCCTAGTGACGCCGGAGTTTCACCTGAACTCCAAATGATGCCAGATTTTCGCTTGAACTCCAAATGACGCAGAATTTTCATCTGGCCTCCAAGTGACTCCAGAATTCTTCCCGACCTCCAAGTGACTCTTCCCTACCTCCAAGTGACGTCAGAGTTTCACCCAAACTCCAAGTAACGCCGGAGTTCTGCCCGAATACCATCTGACGCCGGAGTTCTCCTCAGCCGCCAATTGACGTCAGACTTCTACCCAACGTCGGACATCCACTCATCACCAAGTTTCTACCTGACACCGGACTTCTATCTATTGTCGGACTTTTGTTGAACATCTATCCAATGACGGATTTCTGTCCATTGTCAAATTTATACCTAACACCATCCTTCTAGCCTTCGTTGTCAGACAACAGTCCTTCCGACCTCCGTCACCCGTCAACTACGGCTCTTCTGACTTACGTCGCCCACCAGCTAGAGTCCTTCTGACCTCTGTTGCCAACCGACTATGATCCTTCTGACTTACGTCGCCCACCGACTACAGTCCTTTCGACCTACGTCGCTCGCCGACTATGGTCCTTCTAACTTACGTTGCCCACCGACTACAGTCCTTCTGACCTCTATCGCCCGCTGATCGCGGTCCTTCTAACTTACGTCGTCCACCGACTACAGTCCTTCTGACCTCTGTCGCCCGCCGACTACGATCATTCCGACTTACATCGCCCACCGACTACAGTCCTTCAGACCAAACAAACACATCAGTAGTGATTCTTTGTATTATCATCATGTAATGTACTATATAAGATGTACATCAAGTTAAGGCATTCCCCCAAGTAAGGGCATCATTTGTAATCAACTGCAATGCTAGTGGATTCATTCAAACTGGGCTAGGCCCTGTGGTTTTTCCCCCTTTTTCAGGGGTTTTCCACATAAAAATATTGGTCTCTCATAAATGCTACATCCACTCTCTTTATCTGATTGTGTGCTGGATCTTCGTACAATGCTAAGACGATAAAATTTATATTTCTCTATCGCTGTGAATACTCCATGACACAGCAAGTATTAACTTCAAAATATAGTGAATAAAAACTAAACTTAAATTGATTAGCTATGCCAATTCAATTTAATTAATCACTTTTAGCAATTATTTAACAATGAAAATTATATATATATATATATATATATATATATATATATATATATATATATATATATATATATATATATATATATATATATATATATATATATATATATATATATATATATATATTTAAAAAGAATGATGTCATGGAATCCACATAGGATGCTTTGGAGGATTGAAAGCATGTGAGGTTGGAAGGTTCGGCAACTTTGTTTAAGCGGATGAGACCACACAACCAAAAAAGCCTGACAAGTTAGTTTAAGATGTATTCCCCCAAAAGTCCAAATAGGAAATTTATTTGAATTTTCTAATCACTCAAAACCATGTGTTAGGGCCTCTCTAATTGATTCCTTTCCTTGACAGCTATCAAGAGGGCCATACCCTTCACTTTAGGAACTGCTCATCACAATTAGGGCCTTCAAAAGTTTTTTTTTTATTTTAATGAATTTATTCACTCAATTAGCCAATCACGATGATGATTATACTCAAATATGTTTTACATATATTCGACTCAACAAATAGACAGTTTACATACATACATAAAAAATATTGACCTGTTTACTTAATGACATCAGATACGGAATTCAATCAAATTCGACTCATTTACACCCTTATTCATAATAGAAGTTTCGTGGCAAATATATATATGAATTAGTTAATTGTGAGGGTAACTTTGAATCAAATACTAGTTTAATTTGCTTTTGAGGTCTTATGATAAAGGCCTTAAGAGTTGGAAGCAGACAACTATTTGTCTGCATAAAAGAAGGCACAAGTCATACCTTGGATGCTTGGGCATGTGGGAAAAAGAATCTTCTCTCTTTCTTTTTTTTGTTTCTCTTAATTGACTCACCTAATTAATAGCTTTGGCATGTTCATATATGTTGCAACTTGCACTATATATCCATCATGTTATTAATCATTAATTAGTTTTTGTCTTGAAAAACATTATGGGACTGAAGCTGATTAATGAGTATAGTGGATTAGTCGGGATCAGTTTTAAGATTTGAATAATTGAGCTGATGCTTAATTTTAAATTCAATTTTCTGTATTTAAATTTTCTGTTTGTCTTTCTTTTTTTTTTTTTTTTTTTTTTAAACTTGTTGAAGTTTATTTGATCTCTACATACCTCTATTTTGTAAACTTTGCTAGTGAATGGTTGCTCTCAATAATATGGGTATTTTAATTAAAAAAAACTTCTCAAAACAATTATCGTGATCTATAAGATTTTGCATATTTTGTTTGCCGATTGAAGATATCGTTGGTGATAGCCAATATCAAATATTTTTTGTCTGTCACCTAAGAGCCCAAAAATCACGGCAATTCAACCAAGCTAACTCGATGGCTAAAATCATCTAATAACTTTCTCATGGGAGGAGGGTGTGTGCGAATTGATCTATTTATTATTGATGGAACATCGAAATTTTCCAACCATATTCTAAATGAGGATTAAAATGGTTCCCTCATTTGGGATATTATGAACTTTTAAAGAGAATGCGAATTTTTGAGCTTATATTGTTATCTAAAATTTCATAAATAGAATATTGTGTTCTCAATTCCATCAAATTTGAACCTCTAGGAAATGGATCAACTTGGTCACCTTTAATTGTATTTATAATTTTCATTTGTCGCTTCATTCATCACTCAAGTTATCATGTGTTTACCTTCATGAGGAACAATGCCACCATCCACAGCGACCTTCATGACCTTATGTCACTTTATCCACTATATTTTGTCATTACTCATTTAACTTGAAAAGAAGAACCAACCCATGCAACTTTGATTAGTGAAAACTTACTCTTACCAAATGAGAGGATGATTTCAAATATCGGAAATTTAGAGATTGACAAAGAATTTATTTGGGAGTGGATAGCTAATAAATATGGAGAAGATCAAGAGCATGTTGGGAGTGTTACATTGGACGGCTCATAGTGACCCCCTTGATCATAAAACATTTATTAAGAATTTAGATGCCCTAGAGATGTCAAAATTGAGTTATCTTGGGCTCGTTGGATTCGTCTCGTTGAGTCGCTCGATTCGACTATAAGCATGACATATTTGAATATCATTTGGTAGTCATATTAATATTATGAAGCTTCCAAATAAGCTTTTAACCATAGATTTGAGCTCATTTGGGCTAGGATTGGATCAAGTTTGATATCGTTGGGTTTGTCTCATTGAGATATTCAATTTGACTATAATCTTGCTAAAATTGGAGAACATATGGACCTGATTTTAATTTTTGAATGCACAATCTCATATTTTCATTGAGATTTGTGTCATATTAAAAAGAAGTTTTTTTGACATATCAGTTGTATCCCTATTTTCGGATATTTTAACTCGCTAAGTTCGAAAAATACGTGTCTGAACTTTTCGAGCTATTTGTGACTAATATTTGTAATTATGA
Organism: Dendrobium huoshanense; assembly: GCA_016618105.1. Taxonomy (NCBI): domain Eukaryota; kingdom Viridiplantae; phylum Streptophyta; class Magnoliopsida; order Asparagales; family Orchidaceae; genus Dendrobium; species Dendrobium huoshanense. The sequence goes on from CM028344.1 coordinate 49,115,493, forward strand.
GGCTTAACCTCCTCATGGAGATTGATCAACACACATTTAAAGCAAAAAAAAAAACAAAAACTAGTTATAATTAATTTTGTCCTAAATTTATATATTATTTATAAATTAGATAAATACCATTTATGATATATTAAAATGTAAAAAATAAATTATTATTCAAGCTTTTTTTTCTTAAGATTTTACATTTATTTTCAACTTCTATATGATACTAATAATTAGACTTATTTAATTTTAAGATTATGATAGACAAAGTAAAAAAGTTAAATTATTATTATTATTATTATGTGAATAGAAGTTGAAAGGTCATTCACATAATAAAGATAAATATTCATGATGTGTGTTGTGGACTAGTATATACGCGGCGATAGAGTTTTAATTGTTCTCTTAGCGTTAACGGATATCAGTTCAACACAGAGAACACAAGATTTTTTACTGGAAAACCCTTGAAAGGGGAAAAACACGGGCCTGCCCAGTTGAAAAGATTTTACTAGAACTTGAGTTGGTTAAATGGGCTGATTTGTCTCTAAGGACGTCAGATTAAAGTAGCAATTATACTAGAAGTCGATGAGCATGATTGGCAGGACTTCAGGCCTTAGATGATGATAAGGCAGAAACTTCGGGCCTAATAAGGTCTGGCAAATATGAGAATTTCAATGATGGCCTGGCAAGTGAGAGCTCAAGTGAAAGACTGGTAGAGCGTAAGCGTCAGTGATGATCCGGCGGAGCGACGACGTTAGGTGATATCCGGTGGAGCACAGAGCATCAGGTGATGGTCCGGCGGATGACGGCGTAGGCGGTGCTCCGGTGGAGCACAAGGCGTCAGGTGGTGGTTCGGCTGATGACGGCGTTAGGTGGTGGTCCGGTGGAGCACAGGGCGTAGGTGGTGGTTCGGCTGAGGACGGTGTTACGCGGTGGTCCGGTGGACAAGGGCGTCAGGTGGTTGTTCGGCTGATGACGGCTTAAGCGGTGGTCTGGAGCATAGGGCGTAGGTGGTGGTCCGGCGGAGTGACAAATAGTGGTCCGGTCGAGCAGGGCGTCAGGTGTGGTCCGGCGGAGTACGGCGTTAGGCGGTGGTCCGGTGGAGTGACGGCGTAGGCGATGGTCCGAGAGCACAGGGCGTAGGTGGTGGTCCGGCGGAGTGAGCGTTAGGCGGTGGTCCGGCGAAACTCCGGCGGTGGTCGAGGAGGCTAAGAAGTAAGAGCGATCTCCGATCTCTCTCTTTTTTCCTTAAGCTCCGGGGCGTCCTCTTTCAAGAGAAGAGGGGGCTCTATTTATAAATTTTGGGAATGGCATGCCCGTAAATAGGTGGAGGATCAAGGGTAGTTGGGAGTGGTTGAATGGACGGTTGATCTTGAATCTACGATCGTGCACCGTTCGTTGGAATTTGAATGTCTTAGAGATGTCGGAATTCATCGATTTGGGCTCTGGATTTGTCTCGTCGAGTCGTTCGATTCGAGTAAAGCCTAAAAATCAGAGACCGTTTGGTAACTCAAACAGTTAGAAGCTTCCACAGCGCTTCGTCCTTGATTTGGACCATTTGGACCGGATTGAGTCGAATTTGGTGTCGTTGGGTTCTTATTTTTGAGACGTTCAGTTTGACCGTATGCTCGCTGAAATCGAAGTTCAGATGATCCCGGATTTAAATTTTGAAGTTCCCAACATGCTTTTTGCCTCGAGATCCGTGCCCGATCAAGATAATTTTTTGGACGGCGTATCAATGTGTATCTCGAATCAAAGATCTACACATGTATCTCAAAATACACGTTTAACAACCTCCTTGAATTTGAAAATCTTTAATACAAGTTGAAAGCTCACAGTTATCAGTTCATTAATATTTCTGCATTATTATTCATGGAATAAGGAACTACAAATATCCTGCCTGTTATTACAAATAAAGGTTGTTTTACTTTAATAACAGAATAAAGTATAGATATATAAAAACTGTTGATAACTAGTTTAAAAAACTATTTAAAAACTATTTATCTGTTTAAAAACCCGATTTAGAAACTGTGCCGCCCCATGGCGGCACAGTACGCGAGACAGTGCTGCAGCTTAGAATTAAGGAAATGTTTTTTTTTTTAAATATTATGTTATGTTTTTTATCTTAAAAGTTTTCTAAAAATTATTAAAAAATCAAAATTTCTAGAAAGTCCCTTCACCCATCTCCCTTCTTGCACCTATAAATACCCCCTTGGGGGTGGTGGAAGAGCACAAACTATACTCTAATTTCACCAATTCCTTTTTTTCTTCCTCACTTCTTCTTACAATAGAGGTTTTCCAATGTCTTGGATAGGCGTCATTCCCTATCAAGCTTCAGTGCCCTTTTTTGTGTTGAAGAAATAGTCCTTGTATTTTTTCTCCTTCTCCCATGCACTTCTTCTTACATTAGAGACATTCCACTGTCTTGAATATACAATATCTCCTATCAAGCTCCAGTGCCTCTCTTTGTGTTGAAGGAGTAGCCCTTGTATTTCTTCTCCTTCTCTCCCGCAGTTTTCTTATACTATAACCATTCCACTGTCTTAGATAGACGGCTTCGTCTATCCACATCGAGTGTCCCTATTTGTGTTGAATGAGTAGCATTTATATTTTTTCTTCTTCTCTCCCGCACTCCTTATATTAGAGGCATTCCATTATCTTAGACAGGCGACATCCCCTATCAAGCTCTGATACCCATCTTTGTGTAGAAGGAATAATTCGAAGATTATCAACGTCGATCAAAGCTTTGTTCTCTTGTGTCAATCCAAAATTTCCCTTAGATCGATAACTCGTAAGTGGCAATCAAAGCCAAGTTATATTATGTCAGTCCAAGCTTCTTCCCGAAAATTAGAAAATAACTCGGTGCTACCCTAAGGAGGAAATCTATCAACAACAATGGTTGAGATAAGACACGACAATAGTCAGCAGACATGTACAATTTTTGTGATGGTTGATGGCCAACAAGAGATATAATGATTACAAATTGATCCTTTAATGTAAGGAGCTAAGCAGTATGCTTATGGTGGTGATTAAACGATTAAGCCTAACTGAGTTTGTTATGTGACATTCTGATGTTGGCAATCAGGCGGTGTGCCAATGGTGACGGTCAAACTGTATTTTTTAACAAACAACTGACAACTTGATTGAATGCTACATCAATTGTAATAGTCTAGAAAGACACTCATGGTGTTAACTTGACAGTATGGCATAGATTTACAAGAAGCTTCGTGTCAAATATTGCTCCATAAATATTCGATAGAGGGCATGCATGCTCATATCATGGAAGGTAGTAAAAGAGTTCAAGGAGTCCCCAAATTATCATTGAAAAATCCAAAATTATATCTGTGAGGCTTATGATAAACAATTCGATGCTTTATAGTCTTGAAGAAGACCTTATTTGTGGCTTCTTGAAAATAATTTACAGTGTAAAACTAGAATTGTAATTGACGGGTTAATTCTCAATCATGCATCTGAAGATTGTCCTCTAAATTTAGGTAACGATAGTATTGAGACCGAGCTGAGAAAGCAATTTCAAGTGAAAATGAAGATGTTAAGATTATGTGAAAATTTTCACTATGGAATACTTTTGATAATCTCTTTTACTTAGAGATTTTTATATTGGATTTAGCAATAAATACTTATCTTTAAATATTTTTTATTTATGAACTTGCATCCTTGAAGAAACCAAGTTCCTTATGCATTAAGCTTTGATTTTTTCCCCTCAATTGGAGAAAAGAGAAGAATTTATTTCTTTAGGTAGCTTTTAGCCTTCTGAGATTTTTAGATAGTCAAAAGAACACATATCTTATGAGACTTTTAGCCTGCTAAGGTTTTTGAATGAGTTGTGACCCTATCAACTACTTGCTCCTATAGAGTCTTTCTAGTGAGGCTCGTTTCCATTACTAGCTTCTCGTTGAGGCCACCTCGTAGACATGCCTTATTTTTCATAGCGTTAATAATATCCAAAAAGGATGTTTGACCTATCCGAGGTTATTTTTTCAGAGCGTTACTCAATGACATTAACATGTGCGGAAGAGGTCCAGAGAATTCACCAAGAATGTTTGACCTTTCTAAGGTTGTTTGTTAGAGTGTTGCTCCATGATATTAACCTGTGTGAAAGAAGTCGAATTGAATCCCCCTATGATCGATTATAACTTGATTGAGAGGGGGGAATGCCGTGTGTATCTCAAATCCCCCCCCCCCCCCCCGCGACTAGGAATAGCTTCTCATAGTCCACGTCTAATTGTTGCATCCAAGAATATCTGTGATGACATAGATATATAAAATTTAGCATCCTAGCTTTGTACGAAGATCCAGTACATAAATAGATAAAATAGTAAGGTGTATCATGCATAGGAGACACGAACATTTTTATTTAGAAAATCTTGAAAAGGGAAATAATCATGGGGCCTAACCCAGTTTGAATGAATCCACTAGGATTGATGATTAATTACAATGGCATCTCTCATCGAAGGAGGGTGTTGGCTCAATATAGCATATACACCTTGTGTAGAGTGTATTACATGACAACATTTCTTAAGAGAGTATTAACATATTTATTTGATTATTAGGACCATAGTCGGCTGGAGATATTGGTCAGAAATATCTAAGTTGGCATGCGATGGTAGTCAGAATGACTGTAGTTTGAGGACGACGGTGCTCATAAGAACCATAATCAGTGGGCGAAGGTGATTGAAAAGATGATAGTCATCGAGTGATGATTTCCTGTAGGATCATAGTTGGAAGGCAATAATTTTTGGGAGAAGATATGATTTCGGTAGCATCCGAAAGAGTTTCGACCATAGTAGGAGAAAGGGCGGCATGCCTGCCATAATTGGTGGTCAGGAAGAACTTCAGTGATGGCAATGTTGGATGAAGAGTGTAAGAGAGCTCTCAAGTTCTCTTCTTCTCCTCCTCCTCATGTAAAGAATGACTGGCTATTTATATTTTTTTGGAGTAGATGGATAGTAAATATAAAGAGGATTAAGGGCATGTTGGGAGTGTTCCATCAAACGGCTCATAGTGATTCTTGATCATGAAACATTTATTAATCATTTATATGCCCTAGGGATGTACAAATTGAGTGATCTTGGGTTTGTTGGATTCGTCTCATCGAATCGCTTGATTCAACTATAAACATGCAATATTTGAATATCATTCGGTAGTTCTATTAATATTCTGAAGCATCCCAATAGACTTTGAACCATTGGTTTGGGCTCATTTGGGCTAGGATTGGATCAAATTTTATGTTGTTGGGGTTGTCTCCTTGAGATATTCAATTTGACTATAAACTTGCTAAAATTGGAGATCATATGGACCCGATTTTAATTTTTGAAGTCACAATCTCATATTTGCATTGAGATTTATGCTCGATTAAAACAAATTTTTTGTGGCATATCAAATATCTTAGTGTTGTAGAAAAATTCAATAACATATAAATAAGAGTTATAAGTGATGTCAAAATATTTTATGTGAAAACCCCAAAAAGGAAGAAAAATACAACTATATGGCCTAATGAAATTGAAATAATCCACTATTTAATTAAAAAAAATAAGAATCCATCATTCTTCACATTTAAAGAAGCCATGATTATACGGTTATAAACAATCTTCATGTGTCATCATGTCAAAAAAATTTCTTTTAGTTAATTTCACGACCTTCACAAGCTATTTTGCATGTTGTTCGGTATGCATTATAATCACAATTAGAAGGAGGTTGATTTTAATTAAACTTAGTCACCTCCACAACCTTCTTGCATAGACTTACCCACCACTTTCAAGTCATGCTATCTATATGTCCAACAGGAGGATCATCTAAAATGTTGTCATTCACCTTGTATCTTTTTTCTCTTTTGCCTCGCCATATAACATCTAATCATGATGTATACTCCTTCAAGAGGACTGTCCTCATTGTCATTGACACCCCCCAAAATATGGATGGTCCCACTTATAATAAAAAAATTCATAGCTTTCTTGCATTGCCTTGCCTGCAATTTTTTTGTTATGTCATCCATTCTCAGTGGCCCCTCAACTATTACGCATTGCATCATTTATCACCCTAAGGTGATATCACATTCACCTCCAAGAGGACAATCAACCTAGCCAACTCAAATGCCTTTGAACCTTTCAAGATTGTCTTTGTTTATCACCCAAAGTTGTGCCACTTCACCTTTAGAGGACAATGACCTCATTGACCTTTTAACATCGCTCCTTTCATTACCTTCGAATCATAGCTTCTTTGCTTTATATAAGAAAACTATCATAATAGTTGGTCTTATTGCATCACCAACACTAAAGATACTATCCATAATCTTCTTTTGCATGCTTTATATTTTAGAGAAGAGTAATCCTTTATAACTCATATATATTATTCGTAAAACTTTTTCAGTTGGATTAGACTTATATCATTTTTCTCTTTCTAAACTTCCACATAAGAAAATCCTGTCCCTCATCATTTGATTCTACCTTTTTTATAGTGTGGGAGTCATCTTTTTAAGTAAGATAATTAATCTCTCTCTCTCTCTCTCTCTCTCTCTCTCTCTCTCTCTAAACCTACACGATTTCTCTCCACAGGCATAATTTCTCATATATGAGAAGAATGTATTCAAATGCTGCATATAAAGAGAGAGGAAGTTGATAGGTGACAGTGATGGAGAGAAAAATAAATGAATAATTGCATGTGGGTTAGGTAGTAAACCTATAACCAATGCTGGACCCATTCAACTTAAATTCCCTCTTTTTATTTTATTTATTAACTTTTTTTAACAATAATAAACCTAAAATGGTTGTACAAATAACATTGTTAATATCCTCAATCATTTTACTTGCTCTGATATATATATATATATATATATATATATATATATATATATATATATATATATATATATATATATATATATATATATATATATATATATATATATATATATATATATATATGAGAATGAAGAAAGATTATATCAAATATTAACTAAGGGTTCGTTTGGGAAGGCTTTTCACTAATTTTTAAATTATTTTTTTGGTATAAAAATTTTTAGTTCAAGAAATTTTTGCACTAAAAAGCTGTCCCAAACAAAACCTAAAGGCCTATTTGGGATAACTTTCTCTCTTATTTTCTTTGAAGATAACAACCAAAATTTTACTTAACTACCGCTTTCTTTCTGGCATCTCACTACTTTTTCTAAAAAATCTATGATGAAAAACAATTTTATGTAACCAGAATAGCTGTATTTTCCACACAACAACTTCACAATCAACTTTTTAGAACTTTACAATTGTCCCAAACAAACCTTATGTAGTTTAGGTTATTAGTTGAAGTTATCAATCCACTTAAAATTCTGAAGTAATTAGTATTAATTTATTATATATCAATCATGATTTTGGCCCTTATAAAGGAATTAAGTTAATGTGTCAAACTTTAAAATTATGGAGAGAATTATGAATCATAGGTTACAACGTGATAGTAATGTTTCTTAAAATTGATTTGGATTCATGTCAGGTAGGTCTACTATTGCAGCTATACATTTATTGAGATATTTGATGGAGAATTATAGAAACAATAAAGAGGATCTACACATGTTATTTATTGATTTAGTGAAATTGTATGATAAAGTTCTAAGGGAAGTGCAATGGGGAGTTCTAGAAAAGAAATAGGTTAATAATGCTTATATTCAAGTCATTAAGGATATGTAAGCAGGTGTTGTTACTTGTGTTCAAACACAAGGTAGTTTGACCAAGTATTTTCCTATTTCAATTGGATTACATCAAGGATTAGCCTTAAGCCTCTTTCTTTTTGCTTTAGTCATGGATGTTCTTACTAGACATTTGAAAGAGGTTGTACTCTAATGTATGCTTTTTGCTGATGATACTCTTCTTGTTGGTAAGACTATAGAGGAAATTGAAGGTAAACTTTAATTATGGAGGTCAACCTTAGAGTCTAAAGGTTTTCATTTGAGTAGATCTAAAAACAAATATATAGAGCATAATTTTAGTAATAATATATCCAATTGGGGGAATGTGACTTTGGGCAATCAAGTTACTAATAAGAGTACATGTTTAAGATACATTGGGTCTATTGCTCAGAGTAATAGTGAAATAGATGATGATATTATTAGTAGAATTTAAGTTGGATAGTTGAAGTGGAGGAATGCATCGGGTTTGTTGTGTGACAGAAAAGCCCCCCCCCTTAAACTTAAGGGAAAATTCTATAAAATGGTGGTGAGACCTGAAATACTTCATGATACAAAATGTTGGCCATTAAAAAAGAAGTATAATATTAAATTAAGTGTTGTAGAGATGAGGATGCTCAGGTAGAAGAGTGGCTTTGCTCTTAGAGACAGGATAAGAAACTAGCAAATAAGTAAAAAAGGTTAGAGTAACTCCACTGAAAGATAAGATTAGAAAGAGTCACCATAGATGATTTGGGTCACATAAAAAGATGGCCTTATGATAACCTGATTATGAGTTTGATGTATTATATTTGACTTATATTAAGAAAGATAAAAGTAGACCTCAAAAGATTTCGTTAAAAAATATTATAAATGACATTTCTTTATTATATTTAAATAAGAATTTGACTCTTAACAACACAATGGAGAAAAAGAATTCATATAGTCTATCCCACGTAGTAGGGTAGTAGGATAAAGGCTTGTTGTTGTTGTTGTTGTTGTTGTTGTTATTGTTGGCCTTGATTTTGGCCCTTCAAACATAGCAAGCTTCTAATACAAGTTCAATGGATGAATATAGATCCAAGAGACCATTAGACTTACTTTAACTGTCTATCACATGTGCACAAATTAAAGCAAATATTGAAACCCATACGAGGAACAAAATTCACTACAGGAAAACCCGCTATTACCGGCGGATTATATCCGCCGGTAACATGTGAAATTCGACAGAATTCTGGGTTTTCGGCGCAGTTTCCGGCGGAATTTTGTGCGCCGGTTTGGTTCGAGTCGTAAAAGGACTTCCAACGTAAATTAATCCGCCAGAAAATATTTCCGGCAGAGTTCCGACGAAATTTCCGCTGGAAAAATATTTCCGTCAAAATTTTAATGCGCTGGAATGCCAACAAAAAAATAAAAATCATTTATGGTCGACCGGCCACTGCTCCGGCTGCTCCCGCTGCTCTCACATCCGAGGACGACCCCAGGCCCCAGCCCACCTGTGGTCCCGTGGACACGAGCCTGCCCGACCGAGTGAAAGCCGCCCCAACCCAATGCCCGACCTGCCTGCCCGCGAGAACCGCGGACCTGCCCGCCTTCGACAGGATTTGAACCCCGCCCACCTTCTCCCACGCGCGCTGCATCTGCCAACTAGTCTGAAACCAAAAACTGATATTTTTGTTACTTTTATATTATTTAACTTATTACCTATTAATTATAAAATCAGTTAATTTAATTTAACAAAAATTCTAATTAAATAATTAAATTATAATTTATTTTATTATAATTTAAGTTATTAAATTCAATAATTTAATTTATATTTTAAAAAAATATATTTAATTTTTAATTTCCGTCAAAAATCCGCCGGAAATTCCGCCGAAAATTTCTTCGGGGAAAATTCGTCGGAAAACCAGTCAAAAATTATGTAGGAAATTCGTTGAAAAAAATCCGCCGGAACTCCTCCAGAAAATCCGCCGGAAATTTGTGACGAATTTACTTCCGCTGGAAATTCTGTCGGAAATGAGCTGTTTTCCTGTAGTGATTAAATCGTATGACTAATTATTTTACTATTGTTGCGGGCTAGAATATACACGGCGATAGAGTTAAAAAGTTCATGTCTCAGTGTTGTACATATATATATCCAGCACACAAACAAAACAGAAAAAGAAACACCAGGATTTTTTCGTGGAAAACCCTAAAAAGGAAAAAAACCATGGGGCCACGCCCAGTTGAAATAATTCCACTAGTATTTGTTTGAAGTACAAGAGGCTGATTCATCCTTAAAATTCAGGACGATCATATTACAATGCTTTACTTCCGGATTGAAATCCAATTACAATGTTGGGCAGAGTTCTGGCTTCACTTGGAGATCGAGCATAAATCTAGCGTCCTTCGAAGGTCGGGCAGAATTCAGGTGTCATTCGGAAATTGGACAGAATTCTGGCGTCGGGAAGAACTCTGGCATTACTTGGGAAGAATTCCGGCGTCACACCCGGGCGTCCGGCAGAATTCCGGCGTTACTCGAGCATCGGGCAGAACTCCAGCGGTGGTCGAGGAGTTATTCCCTCCTCTCCTTCTTCTCTTCTTGCTCTTCCTTCTTATTGCTTGGGTCCCCTCTCATGAGAAATAATGGCTCTTATGTGTGAGATCAGGGGCAAATGGGGAGTGGTTGGATGGACGGCCAATATTGAATCGCTTGATCATGGACCGTTCATCAAACATTTGGAGGTCTTAATGATTTTGGAATTCAGTGATCTTGAGCTCGTTGGATTCGTCTCTTCAAGCCGCTCAATTCGACTATAAGTTTGTCATATTTCAAAACCGTGTGGTAACTCAAACAGTGTTACGAAGCTTCCAACAGTGCTTTGGGTCCTTGATTTGGGCTCATTTGGGCTCGGATTGAGTCGAATTTGGTGTCGTTGGATTTGTATTTCCGAGACGCTCAGTTTGGCTATAAGTTTGCTGAAATCGAAGTTGAGATGGTCTCCGAATTAATTTTTGAAGTTTCCAACTTGATTTTGCATCGAGATTTGTGCCCGATCAAGATGATTTTTTGAGTGCGTATCAACTATATTACTATATTTTAAATTAATATGGAACTATATTTTACACTTGTGCATTGCACATAAAATTCATAAATTTTATATAATTAATACTTTATTTTCCTGTTAATAACAGTTCATTTTTCTAACAGTTTAATCATTCATATTTTCTTCCTTTAATATATATTCCTCCCAATAATTCATCTTCTATTCTTACTCTCTCTCATCCCCAGCGTATATTCTCATTATAGTATTTATGAGGTCTAATCATATTATTTTAAACAGTTTAATTAACAATTATTGTTAATCATACTTATCTTTAAAAACAGTAACAAAGCTATTATTTAATGGCTTAATGTGGTCAAACATTTACAATTTAAAAATATATGATTATTAATCTCATGAATAAAAATATATATATTATTACGGATAATTATTTAGTCATATTAAAAAAAAATATTAATATTATTAACCATATTAAAAAAATATATATTTCAACAAAGTATTGCTTTTAGTAACAATTTTAAATAAAATTGCCATCTAAAATATAATACTTTATCATTTTTTTAAAACAATTCATAATCAAGTTCCAATTTTTTAATGTTGATAATTCCCTATAATTGTCAGTCTTATAAAAATTTTGTTATTACCACATTTTTTTTTTAATTTAGATTATGCTCTATTATTAATATGATTTAAATTAAAATATATTTATATCACACTATGAAATCAGATATGACAAAAAAGCTCTTATAAAAATTTTGATGAGAAAATTCTTTAAATTAGTTATGGTTAAAAAATAATTATTCACTCATATTTAAGAAAATGATTAATATTTTTTCACATAAAAAAAATGACAAAATGATTAAAACTTGACATAATATTGCTTTTAGTAACAAATAACAAATATTAATTGCTTTTGGGAACGTTATAATATAATATTTAATCATATTTTTAATTGATTTATTACTAATTAATTCGCATATTTTTAATAATGCTCATTGAGGATTCCTTATAAATTTTCTTATAACAACTTTCTTATTTCCATTGTGCTCAACAGTTTCTATGATTTATATAAGGAAATTTTTCTTATTTGATTTCTGCCCCGCCTTTCACCAAAGATAATAGCTGCTATAGATCTCAACTGAGCCCATACTTGTCCATTCTGTCTACGGCAAAACATGGCTTCCTCTTCCTTCTTTCACCCAAACTTCATCTTCCAGATGCAGAATTCCAATGAAGAAGACCCTCTTAATCAGCATCAACAATCCTCAATCGTCAATCCCTTATTGCCTTCCTCCAATCCCCAAGACTTCTCCATAGGTAATTATTTAACCACTTGATTACCTTTTCAAAACATTTCCGAAGTAATTGGAGTGTTTGCCATCTTGTTGAAAATTTTGTCCTCGGTTTCTTGCATTGCAGGGATGGCAGCAATGGTGAGAAAGAGATCAGTGTCATTTTCCGGTAACTTCGAGGCCTGCGAAGCAGAGGAGGAACTCTCCGATGATGACTGCTCGCACCCGGGGGAGAAGAAGAGAAGGTTGAATATGGAGCAAGTGAGGACATTAGAGAAGAATTTTGAGCTTGGGAATAAGTTGGAGCCAGAGAGGAAAATTCAACTTGCCATGGCTCTTGGGCTTCAGCCAAGACAGATTGCAATTTGGTTTCAGAACAGGAGAGCCAGATGGAAGACCAAGCAGTTGGAGAAGGATTACGATTTGCTCAAGTTGCAGTTTGAAGCCGTTAAAACTGAGAATGTTGCCCTTCAGGCTCAGAACAAGAAACTTCAAGCTGAGGTACTTTCTTTATCTTTATGATCGGGCACATTATTTCTCTTCCTTTTTGGGCCTTAGCGATTTCAAAACTTCTTGAGTAGTTATATGACAGTAGATTCCAATGATTGATTCATCTATTATTTTTACAGATTTTGGCTCTCAAAGGAAGGGAAACAGCTGAACTCATAAACCTGAATAAGGAAACAGAAGGATCATGCAGCAACAGAACTGAGAACAGCTCTGAGAACAGCCTTCTAAATCATAATCCAAAAATAGAATTATTCTCGTCAGTTCGACCCCCGATGATCTCACAGTTTCTGCATGGCTCGTTAACACCAGATCTGAATTGCAGCAAGATCGAGAATGGAATCACTGATGAACACTTCAGCAACTTGTTGTGTGGAATGGAAACTGCTTTCTGGCCATGGCCTGATCACCAAAATCACCATTGATGAATGCTTAATTAGATCTTGTTAAGCATTTTCACCATTGTTCTCTATATCATATTGGTAATGTTATGAAAAGTTTTTTTTTTTTTTTTCTTCCTTACTGTGAGACGATATGATGTATGTGTTTATTATTCAATATATTTTAATGTTTCAACATGAAATAAAGTATATTTCTCTTTCTTAAGACTAATGTGGCTCTTAATGTTGAAAAAAATGAAGTAGCAGCTTGCATGTAGACTGTTTGAGCTCTCATTATCTGTATATGGTTCTTATGATAGGTACTTAGGTAGATGTTTATGCACAGTAGAATATAATTATTACATGGAAAGTGACAGAATGTAATTGGTAGAAATAGAGAGAATATTATGGGAAGAAGGAAGAAAACAAGAAATGAGCTGTGGGAAAGTAAACTGTAATAAGACTGGAGGAATTATCTAAGGTTTAGGTGCAATATATATATTTCTCAACATTTTCAAAGTCCTGTTTCAGGATAAGAGAGCCATGTGAAGAAGCTGCTGTCAGCTACTTTTTCAAAAGTTAGTGGAATATAGCTATCTCAAAATGGCCAAAAAATTTGCAGAGGGGGCTGTCTCTTTATCCCAACTATTTGGATCGGATTTGCAAAGCTAGGATATCCATAAATTTTCCTTGATTCAAAAGCTTTTTTATATGAATATGGAGTACTTAGCAAGAACATGGATGGATAGATCATTCTAAGCCCCATCATATCTAATATATAACGGATGAAAACCTCTTAATGATTTCGTCTCCCGCCTGATTTTTAGATTGAGCTTGAAGTTTAATAAAATTTGAAATTGATTCAGTTGAGTAACCCTATAGATAATTTTTTTTTTTTAATATATGGTAGAACAAAAGGTAATGACGCGGCACGTTTTGGTTGATCTCCAGATACTGTCCCGGATTCGCACATGATTATTTTTCATTGGCGCTTTCTAGTTTGTCTCCAGACCGTTCAATATCTGCACTGAATAATTTATCCCCTTCGACCCCACAGACTCATGATTCATGCATGAAGAAAATTTTTCTTATCCTAAAATGTTTTTTTTATATATATATTGTTGAGCAATAAATTAAAAAAATATTTTATTCCATCAATTATTGGGCCGACTTTTTTCACTAATCTAAGTTAAAAAAAAATGATTTAGCATTTTTTAAACAGAGTAAGAATGCCTCAAAGCATTTTTGGCAGAAAGTTTCGGGTCCGAATATATTTTAAATTTGTTCAAAATAAATTTTAAATTATTAAATTTATTTTAAGATGAATATAATATATAATTGTTTAATCAAATTTTTTATTAAAAGAAAATTAATAATTATAATTTTTTATTTCCTGACTCAAATTTTTTATTAATTTTGGGCATCAATGGATGCATGCACTGTTTACTCTGCGACACTAAGATTATATAAATGAAATGATGAGCCGGTTTCCAATTGTGAAGCCAAGAAAATTGGCAAAGTCAAATCTCTTCCAACCAACTAGATTGTCGCATTTGGAATTATGGGCACCAATTATTAGGAGAGAAATTGGATTAGGATAATTCTCATTAAATTCAAATTAAGATTAGTTTTAAAACACTTAAATTTAATTTAAGATCAATATAATATATATAAATAAACAATCAAAACGAAAAACATAAAAAGATATTTTCAAGAAAGAAAATTTTCTACGACGATATTCAATGATTATTCTCCTGTAAATCCGTTAGGAGTACATATATCACTATCAACCTCAAGCTAATAATGTGTCTAATTTAAACCATATAGTGAAATAAAATATTTAAGATGACGAAAATAAAGCTATGGAGAGTAGTGATGAGCAGCATAAGTTTCCTACACATTTAGAAGTACTTGGCTCGAGTTCAATACTCTTCACATTAGTCATATGGTGGGTTGAGCAACTAAGGCTCCTTTTGGGACGGTTTTTTGACTGTTTCTTAAAGCTGTTTTTTAATACAAAAATTAAAAATTTTATACCAAAAAGTTGATTTAAGAAGCCGTAAGATAGTCGTCCCAGATGAAGTCTAAATAAGTAAGCAATGTGTTTATCATCTTAGGTTTCGTTGGGGATGACTTTTTTACTACTTTACAAATTCATTTTTTAGTACAAAATTTTCTTGAAAGTAACAGTCAAAAAATGTCCTAAACTGCTATTTATATTATGTAGCTCATTCTACAAGGGTTGCTTTAATTTCCAATACCATCAGATGTATCAAATTTTGCAACCATGTTAATAATAATTTTACTCTTTGGCTTCAATAAAGTTGCTACGTCGACGGTGTTACTCGAAAATATAATCTAAACAATGCTAAAAGAGCACTTTCCCGTCTTATATCAGCTATTAAATTTTACATAAATTCAACTTATCCTAAAATTTCATCATATTTTTTTAGGTGATCCTTCATGAGATAATAGAGCATATTGAGTCTATTAATAACCTCCGTTTGCCCATTCATCTGAAAATGATGGAATGAATAAGTCAAAGTTAGATTTTTAAATGGTTACACAACTCATATAAAAAATAGCTCTTAAATTTAAAGTCTCAATCAAAAGTGAGATATGTGGAGCGTCATATATGATTTCATGAAAAAATAGTTTTGCCACATATTTAATATGGAATGTCTTCCTACAAGCAACCAATAAAGTGAGCTGTTTTTGAAAAAATAATACGCTATTATAATTGAGCCTGCTCCTCAACATAAATGCTCGCAACACTTAAAGAATGAAATTAAGGCCCAAATCTTCCCAAATAAAATCCAAAATAAATAGTTGTATGTAGAAGCCATGGGCCCATGATTATAACTTGAACCTTTACAAAGCTTCGTTTGTGATAATTTTCTTACTACTTCTTAAAACAAAATTTTAATTTTTGTACTAAAAAATTTCTTAACAAACAGTAAGAAAGCCGTCCCAAGCGAGGCTGAAATTTGACAAATGTGACATCTCTCAACAAAGCGAGTAAAGTTCTCTAAATTTTGGCCAAAATAAATGGGCTTAAATATTGGTAAGCTGCATCGTCACATCAATTTCAAAGTAAATTAACAAAATTTAATGCTCATTTCAGTTAATTTTTGATAAGGACATTGACATATTTTTTTCCCTCAATTGTTAGGAACTCAGAGCGATAAACCTACAGTGTACACTGCAGAGAATCCAATGTAATTTTATTTATAAAATATCGTTTTAATATTCTCATGTATTTGTCCGAAGACTGCAGCATCAAACTTTTTATACAGCAAAAAAAAAAGCTCCTGCTTCCAACATTTGTTAAGAAATGTCGCCTGCTTTCCTTCTTATCATTTTTATTTATTAATAAAGGATGAAATAAAATAAAATTTATGCAATATAAATAAATATCATTAATTGGGGCTAGCAATTTATTTCTGAAACATAGCCATAACTACTTGCTAAGACTTTCTTGAAACAAATTGACCCAATTTCAACTTTTTGGCTATATAGATATTATAAAACCATTAGGTTGTGCTAATTCTTCAATTCATTGGTTTGTCCTTCAAACCAAATAAAATAAAAAACCAGAAATCGCTTTTCCATTCAATTTTTCCTCAACCAAATCGACCGATCCCCGAAAATTAATTTTAATATGATTCTTTTATCATTTCCATTTTTTCTCAAAACAAATAGACGGTTAATGAAAAGACTATTTCATCTGCTGCTGCTGGCTCCAGCATGATGCATTTTATCTACTCTCAACTATCGTCTGCATTGCACATTTTACAGAAGAAAAGGGTAGATTTTTTTTTTTATCATTTCAGAATGCAACTTGTTTGTGAACAGAAAACATACAAAAATAGGTCTGATATATCAAATATCAAATTCATTTTTAGGCTTTGTTTGGAACGATTTTCTTGCTGTTTTTTAAAGCAGCTTTCTACAAAGAAGCAGCAAGAAAGCCTTCTCAAACAAAGACTAAGATTTCGTTTGGGACGGCTTTTTTATTGCTTCTTTAAGCAGCTTTCTAGTAAAAAATCAATTTTTTTAACTAAAAAATTACTTTAAGAAGCAATAAAAAAGCCGTCACAAATGAAGCCTTAATCTAAAGATTAAAAATTGTGAGCTAACTACTAATATATATGTTCACTTATCCTATTGGAAGCTAAATTCAACACTCGGGAAACTTAACAAGTTTTTCTTTTACTTAGAGAGCTTTCCCCATCAGTTATCATTCTATCTAAACCAAAAAATTTCACTTCTTATTAGTGGAGGAGTTAACACAATACTCTTATGCGAAGACTTTACTCCTTGTTCCAGTAGCAAACAGATTTTGCATTCTATACAGTACTGATGTAGGTGCTCAAAGTGACCTACTGAAGTCGAACGATGTTCAAATTGGTGGCACAAACAGCCCTGGTACAATTTTTAGCTAGGTTTACTACACTGCTATTTTCTTATTGTTTTCATTAAATTTTTGTATTATGAAGTCATCTTTTATATTAATTTAAAAAAAAATATATTTTTATCACAACCTCTTTACAATCACCTTTACAAAAAAAATATAACCATTTCAAATATATCCTAAATTATATATATATAATACCCCATCTGATGTGTAGTTGAGTTGAAATGGTTATATGCTATTGGGGGCTTCTACTCATTCACTTAGAAGTTTGGTTGGTCTTAATTCATTCATTAATGTAAGGCGAACTAAAAAATTATTCAATCACAAAATTGTCTTGGATTCAAAGACTTAGCTGAGATCAGCCCAAAAAAATATTGATCACACTATTTTTAGTTAAATTTTTTCTAAAACTGGAAAATGCATCCTTTAATTTTAAAAAATAACAATCAAAATAGTTATAAATAGTATCATTTTACCAACCAACCTACATTGTCCTGTAAAACAATTATCTTATAAATTTATAAGAAGTGTTCAGTGTCTTGAATCCTCATGAGCCTAATTTTTTCTTGCATGACAAGCTTTTTTAATAGAGTATTCCTTACGCTAACTTCTTATTGCAGAAAACATCATACTAAATATTAAATAATGAAGGAAAGTGACTAGCTTTCCTTCACGTTATCTAGAATCATTTGGATACATGCATTCAGATATATGTACGTTGTGATGACCAAATTACTTTTGCTGGAAAGCTTCTGATTTTTCTTTTGATCTGAAAGCTGGACTCAGAGATAATGGAAACCGGCCTAATTAATGTCGTTCACTGTATTCTGACGACTTCATCATTGTGATCCACACAGAGAGATGATGTGGGCTGCTATTTTGATTTTTGTTCATTGAAATTATCAGTTCAATATTCGGCATATATACTTTATTCTAAAAATTTATTGTTCCAATGAATAGAAAAGGTAAACAGAAACACTAATTTGATAAGCCAGCTTACGACTAAATGTAGCTAACTCTGCTAGATTTTATGAATAGCTCTTAAGGAGCCTTTGATCAACCCCTCGCGCATGCAATTTGGTCCAACAGATAGAGAGAAAATATTGCAAAGCTTTAGTTCCCTAAAAGCTAACATACTCAGCGACTTATGTAATTAAGTCTTCCTAAATTGAATCCGGGATGGGAAGGGGAAGATAGAGGCTAGTGTTTTGAGCCGTATCTTTGTAAGTTTGATAAGCCGAACATCTCTCTATGAAGCGAGTGTCATATCGATGAAAATGTGGTAAAAAAAAATGAACTTAAAATTATTCCAGAGTTTTATCTCGCCCAACATGAGTAGATAAACCTCCACCATCATCCCCGTTCTTTAAAATGCATGTATCGTTTTTACAATCTCTCTTTTTCTTGCTCTTTTGTACTTGCTAGCATGCTTGCTATATTAATCATGTATGTTGCTAAGATACTAATCATTCTGTATATTTGATAAAAGAACTTGCAATAGAAGTAAAGTCGGACAAAATGGCAAGGAACATGAATTAACACTAATTGAGAGTTTTCTTGAACTTCATGTCCAAAATGTAACCAGCAATAAGGGCTTGTGCCCATGAAAAATATAACCTTATAATAAACAAACCTTATATGATATTCCATGTCAAATAAAAAAAAATCTCTAATACATTCAGTTGCTTATAAATTCATTTTTTAATATGATGAATAATGATATATCTTTCGAGGTAATATAGTCTCCTCTTTATAATATATGTGTATATCGTTTATCTTTCATTGATTATCATATCATAACAAAATACACTAGTGTTCCATGCTCATCTTATCATGATATTTTCAATCCGGTGAAGTAATATACTTTGGCATCATGAGGCTCTCTTGAAGTCTATAGACTTTAAAAAAATAATATAAAGTATGTGTAAAATATATTATAATCTAAATGCTTAAGTACAATTAAAAGTACTAAAAAATAAAATTTTTATTCCTTATATTAAATAACTTCTTACTATTTCTACCATAAATTTTTTATTTTTAATATTTTATAATAGGAGAATTTGTATATATAATATACAATTTATATATATTTACATATATAATATATCTAAATTTTTATATTCTTCATTATATCTACATTATATTAAAATAATGATTAATATTAATTTATTTAAACTAAAATGTATTTTTTCATTCATATATTTTAATGTGATCTAGACATTATGATGCTATATGAATTTATATTTTAAATATAGAAAATTTTTATAATATGTAACTGAATCTCTCATTATTATAATATATACTTTTTAGTTGGAATCATCTTATTAACATAATATAAATGAGCTTACTTATGAGTAAACTTGAATATATAGAATTGAGTTAGAAATCAAGCTTAGAAATCAAGCTGACGAACCATTTTTTATTCCCACGAGTAGCCATCTGAAAATTACAGTAACGCAAGAGCAGTCGGCTTATTCTGTCTGGTCACTCTCCTTCGCGGCCTTGCCTTGTCGCTCATGGCTCTCAAATCCTCGCAAAAAGCAAAAAATCTTGAGGGTTGGAAGAAGCGAAAATTCTAAGAAAATTCCAATTTCTGGGCGGACCATCTATTCTACTCAAAGATTCCATTTCGAGAGTTGGATGCTTAATTTATGGGTGGCGGTTGAATGTTTCTTATCGGGGTTGCGGCGATGGGTAACTGCTTCCATTTTCTTTCAACGTTGAGAAGCACTCATAGCTCTCACAACACTTCGGGTTTGCCTATCTCGTCCTTTCTATAGCTCTATTGCTTGCTGTCTTGACCTTTTTGGAAGTTTCCCTGGCTTAAAGGCAGCATTTTTATTTCTTTAATGGTGCTTGGATGTTTTACAGCTAGAATTATGTTATTCATACTTGGAAGCTGGGTAAATGTTGGGCATTTATGGTTTAATTAAATGGAAGATATATTTCTGCAAACCCTAGCCAGGAAAGGAAAGTGTTAAGATCTGGAATCTGCATGCATTTTTGCTTTGCTGGTTATTTTTTTGTTGTCAACTGATGTGTTGTGGACTTGGTTCGAACATTATTTATACGATTAGTGTAGTTTCTGGAGTCGGTAAGCTCGTTCCCTATTTCTTTATCCATGGTTAGTAGAAAGGCTTCTAGAAATTTTTATTCGTTTTTATTATGGTTGATTTTTTTTTCGAGTTAATATATTTAGGGTTTGCTTGAAAGCTATTTGCTTCCACAATTCAATTTATTGAATTTTAATCTGTCGATCAAAATTTCTTATTTTGAAGCCCTGTATAATTTAGATAGCACTTTTTTCTTATACCAGAAAGACTCTAATATATAATTTAGATAGCATTATGATGTGGCAAAAGCTTCTTCTATAGTGCAATATTTATGTTAAGATAAGGATATTTATACAGATATAATCAATACCATCTTTTTTATGAACCCAAGATATGTTTTTTACGTTATGCATTGATATTTTCCCAAAAAAAAAAATTATGCATTTATGAATATGAAGTTCGTGACTTTGGAAGACAATTCCTGTGATTTTTGTTTAAGAAGCGATATATGTCATTAAATCTATGTAGTCAAGAATCGAGATATTTATTACTTATTGGTTTTGTTTTTTAGCTTGTGTTCTTGCATTTGAGTTGTCAGTTGTGCTAAAGGAGTCCAGAATTTTTTTTGCTCATATAGCTTCTTTTCTTCATGGCAATTCAGCCAGTGTTACTGACAGAATTTTAGGACCATGCTTTATGAACTCCAGATTTAGTAGATGATTAGAATGCTTCAATATCTTTTGATCTTGCGCTCCCTTTATATTTTTGGTGTTCCTATTAATGAGTTGGTTTGAATTAAAAGATTTGTTTTAGGGTTACTTATGGAGTATGCATTTTGTTTAGTTGTGAAGCTTACTTTTTTTTTATGAAGAAAACACGCTACTCATACTTAGTCAATGCATGAACTATTTCATTAATGGTATTTTGAGAATTTTAACGTGTTTTAGGTTGCCCTAGTTTTTTCTTTATAAATATTGGACCTGGTCTTTATGTTGCACTATAGGAATATTCTTCCCAAAAAATTTATAATAAAATTTGCGGTGTTTATACTAGGATATAGCCATCAATTGGATGAACTTGTATTAAAATTATTGTGTTCTTTGTCTTCTTTCTTATTTTCTATTCTTTTTTCACTCTCATTGATTGAAATAGGTTCCACCTATTTTTCACAACATATTTCTTGTTAAATATCTGGTTTTTAAGTTCTGAAATTTTAAATAATTGCTGTTCTGAAGTGATAATGTTTGATTACATTTCCAAATTTAAAAATTTATCATTATCAAACTATAAATATGTTATTGTATTATCAGGTATTTTATTTGCACGTTCAGGGAAATATTCCCTCCTAAGCAGTGCTTCATTTGTTCAAAAAGTAGGCCTGAACTGTTGTAGCATAGATTCATCATCAATATACATTGGAATATATTGTTTATATTCTTGTTTCCTAGCGCTGTGGATAGTTTTTTATTATTTTCTCATTATGCAGGTCAATCAAAAGACACCAAGCCAATTTCATCAACGAGTCCTTCTATCTTAATCGGTTCAACTCCTTCAAACCTCACTGCATCTTCATATGAGGGAATCCATTCTTTTGATAGTCTTCCAACTCCACGAACCGAAGGGGAGATTTTAGCATCTTCAAATTTGAAGAATTTCACATTCACTGAATTAAGAAATGCCACTAGAAATTTTCGTCTTGATAGTCTCCTTGGGGAAGGAGGATTTGGTTATGTTTACAAAGGTTGGATTGATGAACAAAGTTTGACAGCATCCAAGCCTGGAGTTGGTATGATTGTTGCTGTTAAAAAGCTCAAACCAGAAGGCTTCCAGGGCCACAAAGAATGGCTAGTAGGACTCTAAACTTAATTCATTTTTAGATTTGCCTCTAGTTTTGATGTTTAGTTTGTGTGTAACGAATGCAGACTGAGGTTGATTATCTTGGACGGCTTCGCCACCCAAATCTAGTTAAGCTCATTGGATACTGTTCAGAAGGTGATGACAGGTTGTTGGTTTATGAATTCATGCCTAAAGGAAGCCTGGAAAATCATCTTTTTAGAAGTAAGTGGTAACTAATTTTTTGAAAACTGATATATTGATAAAGAGAATGCTTTCACTGTGCCATCTAAGCATATTTTCTTTAAGGAAGTTGAAACCTATTACTTCCATTTTCTATGTAGTAGGTAATCAATACAACAATATTTTCAGTCATATATTTGCAATGAGAAAAAGCTCGAAATAGTCCATTTACTATTGATAAATATTCAAATTAGTCCAAGAGTTTCGTATTTCCCCCATTTGGTCGCTCATCTATTAAAAATTATCCAATTTGGTCCTTGCGCTAGTTTTACCATTTGAATTAATGGGAAAAGCCGAAAAACTTCGCTTCTTCGTATGCAATTTTGTAAAATAACTTATTACCTGCTCGCTTGCCTTTCTGTTATAATCTTTGGACAACGAATTGTGCGAGGAAGAAGTTGGACATCCAGTGCCAGAGCGTCATCCTCTGTCCCGATTCTGTTTCGTCCTGCCCAAATTAAATAACGCTTCGCCGTTCTCTGCATTGGCAACTATTGAGAGGAGAGTTTTTGTAATAGCTCAAACCCATCCTTTGAAGTTGAAGACGAAGATGAAGGAGACGTCAATTGGAGTCACGAAAGCTGTAGGAGTGTTGATTTCATCATTTTAGGTTTTGTCGAAGAAGACGTAGCGAATCAACGTCGTTTCCCGTCGCCTAAAGTCGCAAAACTGTACGAGCGAGTCGGTTTGATTGCGTTAAAGTGAAGAAGACGAAGTGGAAGCGTCGTTTCAGGCAAAGGGTTTTTGTACTTATATGAGAGGCCGAGCGATATCAAAGAATGAGTGGGAGTCGAGGGAGACCAGGAGAGAAAAAGATAATGGGAGAAGAGGAAAATTAGAGAGTTATCGAGCTTGAGCAGCAAGCGTGGTGGGGCTTGGACGACTGGGAGAAGGTAAGATTAATTTTAGCAGATAAACATTTATTGTGTAATTAGTTAATAAAAAAATTATTAGAAAAAATAATAATTATTATATTATGATTTTACATCAAATTTATAAAAAAAGAAATAGAAAATGCTTAATTAATAAGTTAATAAAATTTTAAAACTAACTTAAGATTTAATTAATACATAATTATTAATTATTAAATTTATTATTTCAATTTTATTGATTTATGGATTTTTTAATGAATAAATTAGTAAATGTTGCTAAGAAAATTAATCTAAATTTTATATTTTAAAAATGACTATATTAAATATTTTAATGATAAATAAAAAATATATAGAGGGATAAAGAGCATACATTCAAATGAGATTTTTATCCACAAATTAAGTTATTATTAATTTAACTATATATAGAAAAATGAGAGTATTAACTTAAGAGAGATATTAAATTATAAATTTTTTAGAGGATGTAGAATAGATTTTATCCTTTATTTAATTCTTTTAGAAATACATTAATTACAAGATTTTTTTAAGTATATTCAATATATAACTAGTTAGAGAAAAATATTTATATTAAAGATTTTAGATTTATGATATAATACATTTAAATTATGGGAGAATATCTAAAATATTAAAAGTAATTAATATTTGTAATATAATCTCATATCCACTAGTAATATCTAAACTACCTTTTCATATTTAACTTTGGGGTTAACTTTAATTTTTTTTAAAGGTTTTGGGGTTAAATTGGCTCAATTTTTAAGTAGTTGAGGGACTAAATTGGGGCAATGCGAAACTTTGGGACTAAATTGGACATTCATCAATAGCTGGGGACTATTTTGAGCTTTTATTCTGTTTGCAATTGCTTCTAATAACATGAAATTGAATGAAATATGCTTAAAATAGACAAATTACTCTTATTATTCTGAAAAAAAAATCATGCTCGACTAATAACTTGTTATCTTTCTTAAAAATAGAGGATTGGTTCGAGAAATGGCATTATGAAAATTTGAGAAAGGCTTAATAGTTTCCTCTCGATAAAAAACCTTTTTTTTTTATAAATTTGATATATAAATCTGTTTGTTCCGTTATTATAATAAAGTTCAATAAATTATTTGATCTTGTAGTCAATAAGGACAATTATGATGAGCCAAACATTGATGCTTGGAAATCTACCAATACAACAATTTGCACATGGGTTTGTGGCGTTAGGTATCAGAACTTGAGTTGCAGTCTTCTCTAGCTTTATTTCAACCTAGGTGATGGTGCCAGTATTTTAGTAACGTAGGCATTCCTTGTTTGGTTTTTGGCAGCTTGGGTCAACCTTGTTGTAATTAATCCTGTTTTTTTTTTTTTTGTAACAATCAATCTTTTTTAATCACAGTGATTGCATTACAGGTTGCTAACATGATGGCACTGGTGTGAGTATGTTGTTGTCACTATCACTGCCAAGTTCTTATGGTGCCACTAAAAGATAAAATAAATAAATATTAGAAATATGCGTACCAATTGACAGGCTCTAACCGACCTTGGTTGACTCTCTCTTTCAAGATCAGGCCATGGCCACATTGGCAAGTTACTTTATACCTCATGAAATTTTCTTGACCTTATCAGTCATTGGGCCATGGTGATAGCTTGTTGGTCTTATAGCCATGGCACGCATGCCTGCTTGCTTCTTTGCATGTTGTGAGCTTTAATGCCATAAAGTTATATTACAAGCACAAGCTTTTATAGTGGGCATACGTTGGTGATTGCAGGGGCATAGATGTTAGTGACATGGCCTGGAAGTTTAACTGTTTCTGACTTGTTAACTGTCCTCACGTGCTAAAGAATAAAAGTTTAAGAAATGGCTTATGATAATTATAGATATTGACCTTCTTAGCAAGAGGGCAAACTATTGGTACTATTTTTCTGCCAGCTTATCCTTTTTATTAGGAAAGATTTATATTAGAAGAGTATTTGATTTATGGAAATATTCCTTTATTCCTTTTTGATTGCGGTTATTCTCCCCTTTATTTGTTTTTCAATTATATACGTCTCATGTGCCTATAAGTACGCATATATTTTCAATGAATAGAATAATCAAATTCTTTCATCTTAATATGGTATCAAAGAGAGTTTAAACACTAGTTGTTGCTTGTACGCTTCATCGCATCCCAGC
Organism: Dendrobium huoshanense; assembly: GCA_016618105.1. Classification (NCBI taxonomy): domain Eukaryota; kingdom Viridiplantae; phylum Streptophyta; class Magnoliopsida; order Asparagales; family Orchidaceae; genus Dendrobium; species Dendrobium huoshanense. The sequence continues at coordinate 49,140,955 of CM028344.1, forward strand.
CTATCACAACTATTATGTCAGTGAGATGCCCTTATTATTGCTACATGTCCTATCACATCATGCCCCTCACCTGCTAAGTAATAAAAAGCACACAGATCCTGCACCTACTTGCATGTGTTCCTATGTGCCCGGCTAAATCGCACTTGGTTGTGCGCTTGAAACCCTCGCCTTTTCTCTCCTCGCACTTGCAACCTTTGCTTTCTCTCATTATTTGCTTGCTGGCAGCCGCTCATTCATACAAAAATTGCACTTTTGGCCTCCTCTCCTTCACCATCCTTTAGCGGACCGGCATTGTGCTTGTGAAAGCTCCTTTAACTTCTTCATTGAACAAAATTGCTTTTTCCATTTGCTTCATCTTCACCGACGGCAGCTCTTGCTATACATTTAATTGGCAATTGGCATTGTCCATGTGCTCCAACACCATCGACCTTCTCAAGCTTGACATATGTCAGCAGCTACTATAATTATCTCAATTTGTTATTCCATCCTCAACATGCCTATGCACGGTGTTTACTACTGATCTCCAGCACTTGCACCCTCATCCCCTCCAAACTTTTTGTTTCTTGCAAGATTTGGCAGAGTAATTTTGTCATAGCTTTAATCTTTCTTTCTGAGACAAAATTCTCCACCATCAAATTTAATGGTGCCAACTATTTCTTGTGGTTGAAGGATTTTTTTATTTCTTGTTGGTTCACTTGACATACTTCATCTTGATACTCTTCCAGATGGCAATGGCACTATAAGCTCTTAAAATGGTAAGCATCTGACTACGTTGCTATTACTTGCCTTTTTAATAGTCTTGAAACATCCATTGCTTTTAATATTTAATTTTTAAAACACCTCCAAGAAGATATGGGATTTTTTCATAATAGCTACTTTTTGGACAATATCTTATGGATCTACATTCTTTATTCTGATATCTTTTCTGCACAATAAACTCATTCAAAGTCAAAGGTGATATAATACTGTTGCTGATGCGGACATCGGCACGAAAATATGGCGCATCTATCACAGGAGGCGTCGTAAATCGACGGCTCTGATTTAAGTTGTCATTTATGAATTATTTTATGCATTTTAGTTTCTATTTTATGTTATTTCCTATTTTACCCCTAGGTTAATTTATTTGAGTGTTGTGGCCCAAGGGGCAATTTTGTAATTTTTATTTTCTCATGTTGTGGCCTATATATAGGGCCTTTAGCTATTGTAATAAGGGAATGAATTTGATATAAAAATTTTGTGTTCCACACTTTGTTCTTGGGAGAGAATTAGAGTGAGATTTCTATGAGAGAAATCGAGAGTTTCACCAGCCGCAGGATGGGTCCGGGCTCATGACGTGAAGTCCCTTGGAGAAGGGCAAACGAATCACCCACCAACCTTGGAGACGGCCGGGTTCGTGGTTTTATTCTTTTTCGTTATCTTTTCATTTTCTCCTTGTCGACATCCCCATCCTCCACCCAAGCCACCGGCCACCTCTTCACAATCCCGCCGGCCACCTTTTCACAACCCGCCGGCCATCCCTTAGGCCGACGCCCACCAACCCCCACCACCCCCTCTCTTCCTCCTTGGAATAAAGAAGTTTCCTAATTAGGAGAGGCTCACAATTAATGACAATTCAAATTCAAAATTTGAATTTGAATTAGCATTAATTACTCCTTAAATTCGTCCCTTCAATTAAGCCAATAACCATTAATTTAAATTTGAAATTTAATTTCAGATTTAAATCAATTAATCACTTAATGCTCCCAATTAATGACAATTCAAATTCAAAATTTGAATTTGAATTAGCATTAGTTACTCCTTAATTTCCTCTCCCCTCTCTCCCCATATGGCCGGCCACCTCACCTTTATTGCTTTTCTATTTAATTGCCACATCACCACCTCTCAAATGCCTCCTAAATAACTTAATTTAGGAATTAATTTAAATCCATTTGAAATTCAAATTCAAGAAGGATTTAATTAATTATTTCCTAAATCCAATCATCCATACGGTTTGGCTCCTTGCTGGAATCTATTATTCTAAAGCATTCACTCCCATTTATTCCTATCTTAATTAAAATCCCTTAAATTTATGTGGTCCCGCCGTCCCCCTCTCCTCCTAATTGCTCCAGCAAACTTCTTTTTTTTTTTTTTTCAAATATGAGAATTCTTCTTGGCTGACAATCCCATATCCCCACCTCATTTAAGTCCTTCCCAACTGTCACGACCTGTCCCGGATGCTCGATCTAACGAGGCGGGTACGAAAAGTCGGACGATAGTACATTTCCAAAAGTGTAAAATATCTCATCATCAAAACTTTTCTATAAACTGAAGAGCCACTAATACAAAAAAATCTATTTTACCTGTTGTCATTTGCACATCGTCTTCTGTAAACATGTTCTTCTCTTTCAGCCATTACTTTTTTAGGAACTTACCTGAAACATTTAAACTTGTGGTTTGAGTTTACTAAGTAAACTCAGTGAATAATTCTCATCTTCACGTAATAAACATGAAAATCACTAAAATAAAATAAAGTTCAACGTTTATAGTAATGTACCTTTGCTTCGTTTTATGCATTCCCTTTCATGAATTTCATTTAAACATTTCTCATATATATATATATATATATATATATATATCATATAACATTTTATTTATTCATAACATTTCTTTTAATCTATATTCCTTTTCCCTTTTTGAATCATACAGGAGCACCGTCTAAATGTACTCAAAAGTACAATCATTTCCATTTCCTTTATCCATTTCCGTTACCTTTTCCCTTTTTACGTGCACGGGTACGTTGCTTCCCCAGCCAGTACCATACGGGGGTGAACTCCTGTATACTTTGCATGCATAACCTTTTCCTTTTTTTTTAATTTCATTTGATACTATGTCATTTTCCTTTAATGTTTATGTATTTGTATTCTTAGATGGATAGATATGCATTTCAATTATTTTCCATTTCCTTTGCATATATTTTCTTTCACATATATTGATAAATTCCACATGCTCATAATAAGTCGTTCTTTCCATTCATACAATTTCAATATTAATGCATGTATTAGAATTTACATTGTCTCATCTATAATTATCTTCAAATGGAATAACATGTATAAAATACAATCAATCATATGAATATAATTTAAATTTTTGAAATGAAAATAACTAGTAAAAATTTTCACAAGCATAATTACCCACTTTGAACTTTTCAGGCCTTCGGCGTAGGATACAGCCTCGAACCTCTCTCCAAATCTCTAATATCAATCAATAAAGTTTTCATGTACTTGTTTTGTCAAAATAAAACTCAGGAATAGTTTTATAATAGAAATTACTTACAATGGGATTTCCAAAATTTCTCAAAATCTTTCTTCCTCTTCCAAAACTCTCTTTCTCTCCTTGATTTCAATTCTTTCTTATCCTTCAAGGAATAATATTTGCTTTAGAAGAATTAAAAGAAGGGGATTTATACAAAATTTTGGGAAGAAAATACCACAAACTTCTTCCTTCTTTCTCTTCGGTCGTTCCTCTCGTTCGTTGCAAATTCTCCCAAAATAACACTTCTTTAACTGTGAGGAAGAAAAGGAATGATCGATTCTTATCATTAGAGAAGATTATTCGCTAAAATTGGAAAAACGAAACTTACTTCGCTCTCCCACGAAGCCTTCGGTCGTCCGCCCGTTCCGCTCCCCTGTGTCGTTCGCGAAAAACAGCGACCCTGGATGGGTCGCGACGTCTATTATTAGCGGGTGGACGGTTCGGTTGAACCGGCCACCAACCGGTTCATAACACCAACTCATACCTTCCCATTGGAATTAAATCACTAATTTCCAAGTTTTCATTCACGCCACCCTTCTCTTCCCGTGAAGCTCTCGTTTGCTGCCTACATTCCAGCCAAGTGTTTTCTTTTCTTACTTATTCCTTTGGCAAAGATTTTCCATGCTCACCACTGCTGGCCGAATCCCCTCAATTTTCTCTCTTGGTTTCCTCTCCAAACGCCACAGCCTCTACTCATAAAATCTGAAGAATCAATTCAGGTTTTGGGTTACGGGCTCTCCTCCCTCCAAGGCTGTACAAGAAACTTATTTCAAATTTTGGAGAGGAGATCCTCTCCGTAGCAAAGCCGGCGTTTCCGTTCTACATCAGTTGCGGACATCCGATGGTGGACGATATTCAAAGGAAGAGTCGAAAGATCGACGGCCGAGACACTCTGTTTTATTTTAGTTTATTAATTGTATTTTGATTTAATTTTGCAATTTTTCTTTTTTACCCTTTTTGTTTAAGAGTCTTGTCTTAGGTAATTCCAAGGAGAAAATTTGTCTTTTAGTTTCTTTTGAGGTCTATATATAGAGGTCCATTCTCTTGTATTAGGTATGATGGAATTATAATAAAAATTTGTGTTCTGCACTTGTGTCCTTTTGGGAGGACGTTAGTGAGATTCCTATGGGAAGGAATCGGAGTTCTCATCAGCCGCAGGATGGGTCCGGGCTCATGGCTTGAAGTCCCTTGGAGAAGAGCAACGTATCACTCGTCAGTCTTCGGAAGAGTCCAAGGCTTGCGGTTTTGTCTTTTTTTTTTATTATTCTCCTTATTTTCCTAACCGCCACTTCCCCATCTCTCTTGCTCTTATTGGCCGAAAACTCCACCCAAACCTTAGGCAAAAAGACACCCAACCGCCGGCCCAATCCCCTTCCCAAAGCTGCCGGCCATCATACATCCCTTGGCTCAAAGATTCAAAATCTAACATTCAAATCCTTTCTTAAATTAGCTTCATTTAATTTTGAAAACTATTTAAATTCATATTCAATTGAATTTGAATTTGAATTTTACTTCCTAAACGAGGAAAACTATTTTAGGGAAGTCCTTCAAATCATGCAATTTTGAATTTTAAATAGGAGTTGATTTAAATTCACTTTCCTATTTTATGATTATAAATATAGCCACCTTTAACCCCTCATATCAATCACCCATAATCATGTTAGCCGCCGGCCCTACCCCCTTCCTATTTCCTCTTTCCCTCCACTTTTCAAATTGGTTATTGAAGGCATTCCTTATTCGATGCATCTTATGTTTGGAAAGTTTTTAAATTCAAATTTAAATTAATTTGAATTTGAAATTCTTTCTTAAAATATGATGAATTATATTAGGAGGCTTTCCTTAATTCTCCCAATTTGAATTTAATTAAAGACTTGTCATAATTCCCCTTTCCTTATCTTAATAATTCAAGTTTGGAAATTCCTTAAGTCCACATTCATCGTATGTGGACACATTCACCATATGTGGACGCCTTCCCTTTTTCCCCTTTTTTGGTTGACCCCCTACGGTCTACATCAAATACATTGAGAGGGAATAAGTTGAATTACTCCAATATTTTCTCTTCACTATTAATTCAATTCTTTGGCAAAAATATAATGAAGACTTTTTTTGTTGCAAAATTTCTCTTTTGTCTTCATCTTTTCTCACAGTATACAATCCGAACTAATGGCTGGCCCCATCAATCTAAATATAGATACTGTTCTATATTGTGTACTTCATTTTGCAAAACGAAAATCCTCCACTTTCTTCCCATGTTTGCCTTATTGCTAGTTCAAGGCATGGTAAGGGGGTCGTGACCTAGAGGATGGACTGTTTATGGTTGTGGTTTTAAAATAATATTTACCCCATGTATGCTTTATAACTATATTAATCATTCTCTTGGGTGTTGTGAAAAAAGTGATTATCCATTTATGCCAAACATGTATTCGGAAACCTCTCTAAGTTAATGTCTTTATCTGTTTCTAGCTTTATGATTGCCCTCAAGATGAATATGGTCGACTGCTTCAACATTTGAAGGCCTCTCACTCATTTGCTTTGGACATCTCATCCTCAAGCTTTCATGTTGTTGCCTTTACTAGTACATTATGAATTTTAGATTGAGAAGCATCTTCACTCATGATTGGTAATTAATAGTAATTTTCTTCATCACACATATTTTCTATGCTACTTATCATTATCTCCTACAGTTCCTCATCATCTTTTTTTGGTGAATGACTTTCCCAAATGTTGATCTCTGGATGTGTTACAGGTTTTTGAGTTTCTGGAAAGTTGTTATCTATAAACTTTCATACTACAACCAATAATTTGATCTATAATATTTTATCTAACGTACTGTGTTTCTCACATCATAACTCGAATAAGATTTATTGGCTCTGAAGAATTGCTCGAATAACCTTTATTTGTTAAATTTGCTTGATTTAACCTATTGTATTTGATCTTGGGAAATTTTAATATGGTCAGGGAAATGAGCTTTTGGTTGATTAGGGAGAGTCAGAAAGAGTGAGATATTTATTTTTACAAAACTCATACTCCTTAGGAGTGTTGTAATTCTGATGTGAAACCACTAGGTTGCATTAGAAATCATAAAGAAAATTGATTAAGCGTTGTAATATAAACTAATGTTTCACAAGATTGGATTCTTAGAACTTAAGGATATCATTAATGTAAGGGCAATTTGTTACAAGGTAGAGTAGCATTCACTTGAAAAATAATTTCATTCATAAAGATAAGCTTAAATACTCTAAACAAGAAATCCCACAATTAACAATTAGAAAAGTTACCTTTGAGTTTCGCTCACTCATGCTATTTAGTAGGGGATAGTGGAAAGAGAGTATCAACAAACCAAACGATGCCACCAAAGTTAAGAAGACACCTATGGTTACAATCCAACAAAAGTTCACCGGAGGAGGAGTTGTGTGAGGACGACCGGTGATTCGCCAATGTCCGGTTGGAAAGTTGTATGCTCTTTTCCTCTTAGAGATGCCAATCATGAGAAGAGCAAACCCAAGAGATGAGAGAGGGAGGGGTCGGCCAAAGGGGAAGAGGGAACTTCTTGGCCAAGTTAGGGTTAGGTTTTAGGTAGGAGGAAAAGGAGAGTAAATCTGAAATTAATTTCAGATTTGGAATTAATTGATGGGAGGGAAATATGAATTTGAATTTGAATTTCAAATCCATAGCTTGGGTGTGGTTAAAGTGGAGAGAGAAGGGGGAATTTCATAGGGGGGCCGGCGACATGCATGGGGTGTGGGAGGATTGAGAGGAAACATTTAAAGCCTCGAATTCATTACTCCACTTTTGGAAGGATGTAAAGAAATCCAAATCTAATTAGATTTAATTCGGGCTTAAATTTAGGGCCTTTCCTAATTTAGAGTTGACAATTTTGGAAAGTTTTTGAAATTCAAAATTTGAATTTCAAATTTTAAAGCTTCTTTCCAAATTATCTCGGCTAAATCAAGGAGGTTATTATGATAATGGAAATCATCATCAAGAGGGGCTATTGGTTGGATTGGGCTAGCGGCATGCTTGGAAGTGGGAGTGGCCAGTGGTGGGGAGGGAGTGCTTGGTGGCTAGGAGGTGAGGGGAGTTTGGGTAGCCGTCGGGTAGGGAGGTTGGGTTTGCTGGCGTGGGAAGTGGGGGAGGAGGGAGGAGGCCGTCGGCTAGGGCAAGGAGAGGAGGTCGGCAATTTGGAGCAATGAAGACGATTCAAACCACGAGCCCCGCCACTTCCGGCGACTGGTGGGTATTGCTTTTGCCCGCACCTAGGGACTTAACCACTCAAGAACTCACAAGCTCAAGAGAGAAATCAAAAAATTTTGTTTCATTCATCAATCCTCATACGAAGAGTAAGACCTTATATATAGGTCTCCAAACAACTAGAAAGAAAAAGATAGGAATGCCCTTAGGGCTACAACTCACAACACATAATAGATAAGGGGTACAAACGACAAAACTCAAATAAAATAACTAATACAAAACATATATAAAAAATAATGACTCCTAATCGTAGCCGTCGATCTACGATGCTTTCGGAGATAAACATTCCAGAATCTATTGTTGATGTCCACATCAAATTCTCTCCCTGAATATGACTTCTGGGTAAGAAGAGTTGATTTTAAAAAAAAATACGTCCATAACATTTTAGTATTTTTGGTCTTATGATAAACATTTGTAGCCTTATTGGTTAGGTGAGTAACTAATAAAATTATATTTTATGGCTTTTGGGTCGAGTTTGCTTCTTTAATGAAGTGGTATGTGAACAAAGATAGAACACTGAAAGATTTTGATTGGAATAGTGGAGATGAGCCTGTATGTGGGGTAGGTTTGATGAGTCCTTCAAATAGTTTTTGAATTTTAGGGTTCTAAATGGCATGCAGTTAATGAGGTATGCAACAATTAGGACATTATCTCTCCAGTTTTATTTTGGAGAATTGCATGTGATCAAAATGGATCTTGCAGCCTCGAAAAGGTGAATATTTTCCTTTAGGCAATTGCATGCACTTGAGGGTTATAAACATAGGAACTTTGGTGAACAATTACTTATTGAATGTATTCCCTAAGATTTGAATGAAAGTATTTTTTTTCCAAGAAAACAAATTGGTTAGAAAATATTAGAAATTGACTTTTTTATTAGAATTAAATGAAAATTTGACCCTTAACAAGACACAATGGAGAAAAAAGATTTATGTAGCCAACCCCATGTAGTTGGATAAAGGCTTGTTGTTGTTGTTAGTCACGAGGACTTTTAGGTTTTAAACAAGTTTGTATGCAAAATGAAATTTTTTAACATTGTGATAAGTTTTAAGGTTGTCTTTCATTAAAAAAAAAAAGATTAAACTTGTTCTAGTATGGCATCTACAAAAGATATAAACCACATAGCAACCGAGATATTAGTAACTCGAGATGGTCCACAACTATCGCTATGATTTATAGTCTATAGAAAAGGTTGAGAATCTTTTTAAGGATGGCTTGGATAGATGTTCCTGATGTGTTTTAATTGTTAGTATGTTTTACACTGAAATGAATGGATTTCTATTGATAAATAATATGGAAAATAATTTTTTGAGATACATAAACTATGGATAACCAAGACGGAGGCACTATGGCATGATTGTGCTCTATTTGGGAAAAGTTACATGCTAAGCTTACTTTATTTCTAATTCAAAATTTTCTTCAGCACACAAATGGTAGAGTTTAGCATTTTCCTTAGCATTGTTAATCATCTTCCTTAAGATTGCATCTTGAAATTCACAATGAATATTTTAAAAAAAGTAACACGGTCCATATATTTGATAATTTTGCTGACATATAAAAGATTGTAGATGGAATTGAGGATCATGTGGATTCTCCCAATGGCTATATGTAGAGACAATGATTCATTGGCTTACTAACTGCGTCGTTCTTGTAACAAAGATGTATTTTGTAAAATGAAGGGGCTTTCTCGATTATGTGATGTGATACCCCTAATTCTATAAATTGTATATTGCTCTTTTCAAATTTTGAATTAAATGCAATACCTTTTTGAGCTATTGATCCAATGCATATGTAAGGTGCACCTGGATTTGTTTGAAGTTGGCTAAACACTTTTTTCATCATCTCAATTTACTTTTGATTGAAAGAGGATACTGTAGAGGTTGTGCTGGTTTTTGAAATTCATTGTTTGCTGCATATAAAAACTACGACCTTATTTTTCTGGTTTTCAATCAGCATGCTTTCCATGCAATTTCCAACACGCTGCTTTTGTGTGCATGAATTTTTGGCAATCATCACACCATGGCCTTTTTTTGTGAAATTTTTCGTTGGAGTTATACTTAGCTTAAAAGTAAGTGCGGAGTTTTTGTGGTTGGTTGGTGCGCCTTGGTCTATTTATCATGATCTTTTTCAGACTCTCTTGTCTATGAAATTCAGTAGACGCTTGAATTGATGGAAGAATTTTTATTCATCTCGGATTTCATCAAAAATTTTATTTAGACCGAGAAAGAATTTGGCTATTTTGTCTTTCTAAACTATTTTTCAATATTTCGTTGTATCCCTTGGACACTCCCTGCCTAGTTCTTCAAAGATATTCATTTGTTACCAATACCTATTAAGACTATAATATTGAGTGATAGAGATATCATGTTATTGAAGATTGCAGAGGGCGTCTTTAATTTTGAGTAACTCAATAGTTTTTTCAATGGCCAAGAACGTTATTACCCTTACCTTTTCCACTAAGAACATTAGGTCCGATTGGGCCCAATAGAGGTAGGTTTGCCCATCACCTTATGCCCAATAATATGTGTATTGGAGGAGCTTTCATGACTATTGATGTTGTCATAAATGTTTTTTTTTTTCATATTTGAAGGTGGCGTCAGAAAAGTTTCTATGGGATGCTATTTCGTTTTTAACCATTATCATGACTAAAATAGAGGAAGAAATGAGAGAGTATAGAGGAATAATAAGGTTAGAGGAGATCTCTCTACTTCCATGCTAAATACAAAGAGAAGAAAGACATGTAGTACAATATGGAGTAATGTATTTCTTATTCCTAACGAAGCAATAATACAATAATTAATAGGAGATGCAAATCAGTGAAAGGTCTTAGAATATAAAGAAATAAATTAGTCAAAAGAGAGAAAAAAAAAGGAAAAAAAAGTAATTATGCAATTAGTTATTTAAGTTCATGATGTTATTGTTTTCCAAATGAAAATAAAATGAGAGCAATAAAGGATTTTGATTTGAATCAATGGCTTGATTTTTATAATTTTTTGCCCTCGATAATTTTGTGGAGATGTGGCCCTAATTGTTTGTTAACTTATTAATTAGGTCCCATTTATACTTATCAATTAGCAATCGCTCACCACCACCCTTTCTCCCAACTAACTTATTTTTCTTTTCATTTCTCTAGTGTTTTGTTTTTGTTTTGTTGATATTTTTCATCAGCATGATGAATTATCTGGCCATGCTGGTCATTTTATATTCCTCGTGTACTCTCGCAGTAAAAAATATATATTAATATTATGATCCTCTTGACAAACATCCATACACTTAAGCTGACATTACATTTTAGGAGAATATTCCTTTCTTTCTTTACAACACTCTTGGGTCATGATGGACTGGCTGAGCCTATGGAAGGGAATTAAGAAGGTTTATTTAGGGAAAGATGATTGATTTGATTGGGAGGAAATTTTTGAAGGTTTATTTAGGGAAAGAGAGCTGATTTGATTGGGAGGAAATTAGGAAGGTTTAGGGAAAGAGAGCCGATTTAATTGAGAGGAAATTATGAAGTTTTTTTTAGGGAGGGCTGATTTGAAATAAGATTTGGGAGGGAATTATTTAGGGAAAGAGGGTTGATTTGAAATCATATTTGAGAGGGAAGTAGGAGAGCTTATTTATGGCTAATTATATTGTTTTATATTCATTATGTGATTTGTGTGTGTGCTATAGTTTTTTATTGGAGTTGTTCCTTGCGAAGCGCTTAGGATTTTTGGAGAGTTGATATATGATGTGAAACATTATTGAATCATGAATTGCATAAAATTAATAAAAGTGATTTAAGCTATGCAATTTATTAAACAATGCTTCACCAAGAGAAATTTTAGGAATTACTTTAATTTGATTTTGAAACAACAAATAGTTACAAAAGAGAGTAGTAAAACATGTAAGTAATTCGAACTTATGCAGCACTTACGGCGGTAACAAAGAATCCACCTCCTAACAATTAGAAAATTCTCCTGTGAGTTTCCCTCACTTTCGCTCGTTGAAGTGGATAAAATGGAAGAAGAATTTAGAATTCAAATTTGAATTCCACAATTTAGGTAAATAATCCTAAGAATTAATGGGGTGGAGGGAAATTAGAATTCAAATTTGAATTCCACAATTTAGGACGGGGGGGATACATGGAAAAGGAAAGGATTGAGGGGGAATTTAAGGTTTCCTAAATCCTGAAACTAATTTAGGAATAGGGTAATCCAATCAAATCTAATTTAAAATTAAATTAGACTCAATTTAGAGACTTTTTTTATTTTAGGATGTTTAATTTAGAAAATTATTTGAAATTCAAATTTAATTATTTCTTTCCTAAATCATTTAGGACAATTTAGGTAGCTAATAATGATGATTGAAATCATCATTAAGAGGGGGCAAGGGGGTTGGGTCCGGCGGTGGGCTTGGGGAAAAGGGTTTGGTCGGCGGTTGTGGGGCTTGGCCGGTGGCTAGGGGTGGGGAAAGGGTGAGAGGCTAACGACAAGGGGGTGATTAGAGGGTGGCCGGCGGTTGGAGCAAGGTGAGGGTGGCCGACAGTTGGAGGCAAGGAGGAGGGGCCGACGGCTTGATGCAAGGTAGAGGAGTCGAACCATGAGTCGGGGACACTTCTGATGACTAGTTGGTGTTGCTTTGCCCACACCTTGGGACTTCACCACTCAAGAACTCACAAGCTCAAGAAGAAATCATGAATATTTTATTAATCAATCATTACCCAAGTACAAAGTCTAGGGCCTCTACATATAGGCCTCCGCAAAGAAGAAAACTCAAAGACAAACATGTCCTCCGGGCTATAACTCACTAAACGCCTCATATGGGTACAAAGGTCAAACTAAAATAATAATAATAATACTAATACCATAACATAAAATAACTCATAAATAGTGCTCCTGATCGTGGTCGTCGATCTGCGATGTCTCATGTGATAGTCACGCTGGAACCTTCTATTGATATCCTCATCAATATACCTCTCGAATAGTAGATCAACTTGTATATTGATTTGTTGTGCTCGTTGTTTAAAATTGCACAATATGAGGCTTGCCTTAGCGCAATTCCAGTAAAAAACGTCTCGAGGCTTACGCCTCATCTTGGATGTGGCCTGCCTTAAGGTGCGTCTTGCCTCGCCTTGCTGGCATGAGGCGTACGCCTCACTCTATTTATAAATTTTGGTATTTAAAACTTACCTAAATCCTATACAAAAGCCATAAAAAAATCATGTCTTCTTGCACCCCCAAGCTGTAGCAACTTCCTCTCAATTGCCTCTATCTCCAACCCACTGCCTTCACCGTAGCCTCCATCATAGATGCTGCAAGGGATCAATTAGAAAGCCGCATGCCACCACCATCTCCTTTTAAAATTTTGGAGTATTATATTTATGTTAATGATAAACATTTATGAAAGATGAATATGACTTAAATAAATGAAGAAGAAGAGATTAATAGGTATTGACAGGATGAGATAGGGAAGAGACAAATTTGTTATGACAATGACTCAAATAAAAATTTCCTTAGTAATGATAGTACAAATATTTTTTTAGTTGTTGCCAATTATTTTAACTTTTTTTGGTAATTAAACGTAAATGAGTAGGCAACTGAGAAAGCAAAAAAATTTGAGTTGAACTTGATGTTATAAGATACTTTTATGCAATTCATATATTTTATATTATTTTGTTCATGTAATATTTGGATTTCAATTCTATCTCATATCATTTTTCATTTAACACTTCACATCTTATACATTTTTTTAATTTATATGTATGGAAATTTGTCACTTCATAGTTCCATAGAAAGTTAATATGCCATCATTTAACATATTATTTGGATATTATACAAAAATAACTTTTAACTTTTCTTTTTTACTTTACGCAATTTTTACATTTTGAGGCTTACGCCTCAAAGCGCCTTGAGGCTTACGCCTCGCCTCACGAACGAAAAACGCCTCAGTACCCATTTACGCAATTTTAACCTTGGTTGTGCTGAAATAAACATCTTTCTCCCTAATTCATGTTGTGTTTTATCTTTGTTATTATTATTTTGTTGTGTGAAGGTCAAGTTCCCATCAAATTGGTATCAGCCATCAGGACCTTTGGCGGCTAAGGAGGTTGATGTGTTGGAGGAGAGGCTTGTTGGGGAAGTTAGAAATATGAAATTTAAATTCAAAGAGCGAATTTCAGCAATTGAGGGCAGATTTTCAAATCTATATGAGATGATGAAAATGATGTTAGAGTTTCAAGCCAAGACGAAAATCATCAGAGGCAATGACACTGTTGATCGGACAAGGAAGTGGGTGCAATCATAATATAGGGATGATGTGGGAGGATTGTGAGGTGGAATTTTTTGGGGAAGAGGAGGAGAGATGCCCCATTTGGAGCCATTTCCAAGGAGGGGAAAGGGTGGAGTGAGATTTTTGGTGGAGCTGTAGGGTTTGGAAGGGGAAGAAGATGGGGAGAACATAGAAGTATCAGACATGGTTCAACCACTCATGTAGCATTATCGAGAGGTGTTCTAGCCAATTAAGGGGTTGCCTCTGTTGGCTCCAAAAATTCGGCCCCGGCCTCCGCCCGCTTTTCTTATTCGGCGAGGGAGTTTTAACGAACTAAGTTCCGAGGTAAATTTTGGAAGGCAGATGGGTTTGTAGATAAGACACTACCCAGAGATTTCGCCCTCATTTTGCGAGGACTTTATGATCTGAGTTCTGGTTTCCTATAGGCGCAAGCCCCTATAGTTAATTACCCCTCCCGATCACGAGAGAGAACTTTCGATTAAGGCTAGTCGTCAATCAGATACGTATAAAATATGTGTTATCTGGCATATAGTAGCAGCATGGGTTTGGGATTTGAAAATGTTTGGAAGTTTGGGAATTTGAGAAATTTGATATTTAAAATAGAAATTTCACCATCTTGTACTTAAAGCGGATGGTGGGGGAATGGATGATAGACCCGATCAAGATCCAATGGTTCCGTCGTCCCGGCCCATCGTGGTCCCTGGTCTACTTAGTCAGAGGAGGTAGTCGACCCAACCTGACAGAAGGATCCTTGTAGGCAGCCATGGGTTGCTTCGTCCAAGGGGACCTTGTAGACCGGGGTTGAATGCCTGTCTAAGGGGACAAATTTGGATCCACCTTAGCTAACAGAGGGCTTTGTGCCCCATCGATCATATCCTATTGATTCATATCTCAAGGATTTAACGCCATTAAGGAGCGTATTGACTCTGGCCATAACAGCTATCTGTGGTGCCATTTGGCGGCAAAACCACTCGGTTCAGAGGGCCCCGGGTCATAACCGTTTACCTGCAGTGCCATTTGGCGGCGAAACTGCCGGTTAGAGGACACGTACCACGTCCTTACTGGCAAAAGATTGTTTGAGAATGGATCCTAGTGATATTTTCGACTAGGCATTTGGCTCTTTGTGAGCTAGAGTTTATTTGAATTTGTCCACCCCGACAGACTGTTGCGGAGGGCGGATGAATTTTGCTTTAAGCATTGAGATGGATTTATTTCATTTTTAAATGTTTTTGGAATTTTAGGATTTTTGGAATTTTGGATTTTGTGGAGTTTTGAGTGGAGCTATGGATTTTGTGTGGACTTTTGGGAGATATTTGAAAATATTTGGGAACCCCTCCGGTTGAGATTAGCGTTCAACACGGCCATCATCGGGGTGTTTGGGGTCATTTTCATTTAAAGCTTGAACCTTGTCGACTCAGTTGAGCTATTGACTGAGAATCGGGTTTCGTAGGCTTTGAAACTTTATTAGTGAATTCATATTGTTGTAGGCCTTGATGGCCTAATATGAATGTTTTAAAGCAAATATACTGGTTGCCACAACTTTATATTTGCTTAATGGTTCGAACCCTGTCAACTTCTATTGACCCGTATAGAAGGATCGGTTTCGAACCTGAATTCACTTGTCAACCCGCGCAGCATTCCTAGACGTCACGTGTGTACCAATAACACGCTCGCCGGGGCCCATGCGGGTTTTATAATTATTTTTACCTCTTTTAGTGTACCTGTGTATACAATTTATAGTGCACGTGCAGGGGTAATTTGACATAATGGTAGACGCCTTCTGTCTGCTTGTACGAAAATTGCAGATCCGGTGGCGTGGCGTTGTAGTTTGTGGACGCCTTCTATCTGCTTGTATGAATGTTGCAGATCCGGTGGCGTATTGTAGCAACTTCTGAATAGAATTGTTAGCTGCTTCATACAGGTAGACTGTCGTGCACTACTTATTGCTTTATGCAGGTGAATCGTAGTGCACTAACGAGCCTCCTGCCTTGCATTGATTTCTTTATATGTTGATTGGAAGAATCTCCTATATTTGCTTGCATGCTGACTGATATCGATTATGGAAGGATTATATTCCACTTTGAACTTGATGTTTGTGTATTCATCTAAAATACCTTCCTTGTTGGTGGTGGAATCATTTGCTTTTTCTTGTTCTTCGTCAACCTTCGTTTGTGGTTAGCTGATTATTGAGTGTTTGTTGGTATTTGCACCTCGACCGACATGAAACTTTCTCAAATTTTGCTGAGAGCCTCATACACTTGATTGTAAAGCATATTGTTATATCCTCCCAATTGATCTTTCTCTTTATGGATAAATCACATTCATTGTATCCTTTATATGTCATGAACTCTTTCTACTTGCTTATGTATCGCTTTTCAATATTCATTAGTACCCCTTCAATTTGGTCCCCATTTGTAAGAAGTTTGTGTTGGTTGTAGGAGAGCAATCTTCAAACATTTCTTCTTTGTACTACCGCTTTCTTTCTTTACATATGCTTATAGGAGATATTATCATTTGCATATGATTGATCAAATATTGTGACTTGCCATTGAATTGCATTTGGAATGACGGTTCCATTCACATCTTGTTCATTCTTCCGATAGAATCCACTGTTGCTATTCTATTAGTGTTCATTTGAATATATGCCAAATCACATGTTATATTGAATTTGACTAACTCAAGGCCCCAAGTCCAAATTGAGTTCAATTCATGTTTATTTCTTCAAGTCCGAAGCTTGTAAAGTTCAAGCATGAGTCTATCTTGAGCTTATGCCCATGACACTTGGTTCATTTGTTTCTTTGATTTTAAATCAAATGCAAGTTCAAGTTCATTTGTGTCCTTGCTGAAGTTAACATGAGAGTCCAAGCTCAATTGCATGATCAAATACTTACTTGAATTCAAATATCCAATTCATGTTCTCATTCTTGTTTGAGTTCAAAGTGCGAATTCAAGTTCTCTTGTGTTTGATTCAAATTTAGGTTCAATTTGATTAAGTCTTTTGTAGTTCACCAAGTTCATTTGTTCAAACAAGTCCAAGCTTAAGCTCATTTTTGTTCAAGTCATGTCACTGTTCATCTTGCAAGTTCGAGTATGAGCTCAAATCAAGTTCTCTTGTAGTTGTCCCAAACTACAATCTCAAGTCAAAAATTTCTTTGTTCTTTTGAGTTATGCTTAAGTTATGATTCAATTAGGTTTGAGTTCAATTAAGTAGCTTTGGTTCAACATAGTTCAAGTCCTCCATCATTTGCACATTTTTATTTATTTGGATTCAAGTTTGATTAAGTAGATTAAGTCAAGTCCATAAATCTCATTCTGCTCCAAGTCCTTGTCTGAATTTCAGACAAAATTTCGGCAGCCTCCCGGCGTCTCCCCCGTTTAGGGGAAAAACCAAGAGGCTGCCTACCCATCACGTAAATAAATACGTGCACGGTTGGTGTTGGTGAGACACCGCGGCGGTTGTATTTTTTTGTTTTCTCCCACCACGCGCAATAAAGGCGTGCATGAGGTTTTATAAAAAGTTTTTTTGAAAAAGCAGTTTTGATTTCCCCCCGTCCGGGGGTACTTATAAGTGACCCCGCTTCGCCGTACGTGCCGCACCGGGGTTCCATCCTACCACGGCCAATAAAGGCGTGCTTAGGACAGTTCTCCAGTTTGCCACGAATATTGAAGTGGGGTTTTGAATTTAGAAAAGTTCATACCTCCGCGGGGTTGTCGTGGTTGACACATGGATCGAGGGGTCACTCGCCTACCTCGTCGTAGGTGTCGCACCGGGTTCCCTCCTACCACGGCCACTAAAGGCGTGCTTAGGTGGTTTGCCGGTCCGACACGGACATCGAGGAAGGAGAGTGGGGGGATTTGCATTTTTAATTCATAATTAATTATAAATCATATATAATTAATTATATTTGACATATAATTAATTATATTTAATTCATAATTAATTATAAACTAAAATGTATAATTTATAATTAATGATAAATTAATTATATTTAATATATAATTAACTATTTAAAATTAATTATAAATTTATTAGATTTAGTTTATCATTAAATTAAGGAAAATATAATTAATTATATTTAATCTATAATTAATTATTTTTAATTTCAAATTAATCATAACTTAATTAGATTTAATTTATGATTAATAAAAAACTAATTATAATTAATTATATTTTAATATACAATTAATTATATTACTTTAAATTAATTGTAAATAAATCATTTTAATTTATAATTTTTTGATAAACTAATTATAATTAATATTATAATTAATTTAACTTAATTATAAATTAAAATAAGATTAAGCTTAATCTCATTAAACAGAGAGTTTAAGTCTCTTAAACTCTCTGTTTAAGAGACTCGGCCGAAGAAGCGCGGGTAAGGGAGAAAGCTACCTACACAGCAAGCGAGCTGCTGTTCTTACTTTAGATCAAAATGTCGGAACTTCTGATCCACACAGGAAGGGAAGTGTCGTCGAAGGAGCGAAACCGAACTACCGTGAAGGAGCCAGAGAAGCCGCGTGAAAGGGAGAAAGTTACCTTCACAGCCGAGCTCCTGTTGTTGCTTTGGATCGAAATGTCGTAACTTTCGTTCCTAACAGGAAGGGAAAGTCGTAGAAGGAGCAAAGTCGGACAGCCAAGGAGGAGTCGGGCACGGTGGAGGAAGACTCGGGTAAGTGCGACTGCTCTCTCTCTCTCTCTCTCTCTCTCTCTCTCTCTCTCTCTCTCTCTCTCTCTCTCTCTCTCTCTCTCTCTCGGGATCGGAAGAAGAGGGCACGGCTGTATGAGATCGGGAGAAGGAGCTCGGTTGCGGCTAGGTGGAGGTAGAGCTGGCTTCGGCTACTGAGATGGGAGGAGTTTGGCTGGCGTCGAGTGGGAGGAATGGGATCGGGAGTGGCTTCGAACGTGGGAGAGGAAGCAACGACGGGAACTCTGCGTGTGCGTGGGAGAGCAGCGGGGAATCGAAGGAGATCGCGTGTGTGGAAGAGCAGCCGAACAGAAGGCTTCGGCTTCTATTTAACGACGCCTGTGGTCGTTCGATCGAGGCGAGAGATCGTGACGAAGCGACAGTTCGGCGCCGTTCGCAGAGCATGGGGCGGGATTTGAGCAGGATATCGGGTATGGGCCGCCGATTTGAACAGGATTTGCGTGTGATTTCAACGGTTGTGGCATGACAGGTAATCATTTTAGACATTTTTTTTTTTATTTTGATTTGTCTGTGTCCTTTTGGCTTCACCTTGGAGGTCAACAGCCTCCTCTGTAGGAACACGAGCATGTTGTCATCTTGAATGAAGGAGTCTCACCTATCAGTGTTCGTCCGTACCATTATCCCCAAATTCAGAAAGGTAAGATCAAGAGATTGAGCAGGGAGTTGCTATAGGTAGGGATCATTCGACCTAGAGGCAGTCCATTTTTCAATTCAGTGCTATTAGTCCAGTGCTTCAACATCAATTTTTTTCGTTCAACCTTGAGGACAAGGTGGCTCTTTTAGAAGGGAGTATTGATGGACTGATTGAGCCTGTGGGCCCTGCTAGGCAAGGGGAGAGGGGGGTCAAAGGGGGATTAATTACTTACCTTAGAAGACCAAAATTGGGAGGGAATTAGGAATGTTTATTTAGGAAAATAGGGCTGATTTGATTGGGAGAGAATTAGAAAGGTTTATTTAGAAAAAGAAGGGTGATTTGATTGAGAGGAAATTAGGAAGGTTTATTTAGAGAATGAGGGCTGATTTGATTGGGAGAAAATTCAGAAGATTTATTTAGGGAAAGATGGCTGATTTGAAATCATATTTGGAAGGGAATTAGGAATGTTTATTTAAGGAAAGAGGACATATTTGAATTCAGATTTGGGAGGGAATTATGAGAGCTTATTTATGGCCAATTATATTGTTTTATTTTCATTATGTAATTTTTGTTTGTTGTAGTTTTTCTTTGGAATTGTTCCTAGTAGCGCCTAGGGTTTGTGGAGAGCTGTTCTACCTCTCAAACAATAGATCAACTTGTATCTTGGTTTGGTGTGTTAAAATAAACATTTTATCTTCTGATTTATGCTATGTTTTATCGTTGGTATTGCTATTTTTGCTATGTGGAGGTCAGATTACTATCAGATCATAATCATTTATTACTTCTCTTATTGCCTCACTCCCTACCTTTACAAGTGTATTCTAGGCGGCCTCGAACTCAACCTCCTGCAATGTCTCTTATCATCTCTTCTTCTTTAGTTGAGCATCCGTTGAAACTATGTCTTCAGATTTGCATATTCTCATTTTACTACGACAAGATCAAATATCATTTACTTATCATCCTATTCACTCATTCATGACATTTTGGCATTTATCTCTTTCTTACTATCATTTTGTTATGCTCTTGTTTGTGTTATCCATTTTTAGGCCATGTTTAGAAGTTACGCAACATCATCTATGAAAACAAGCTATGAATGCTCAGATGAATGCTTTTCATAACCGACATATGTGGGAATTGGTTGCCCCTCCCTCTAGGGTTCAACTAATTTCTTGTCAATGGATTTTCACTATCAAATTTTTTTCTTAATGGCTCCATTGATCATTACAAAGCTCGATTGGTTCCTAAATTTTTTACGTAAGTCAATGGATGGATATTTTGATGCATTCTCTTCGGTCAACGAGATTTTCTCTGTCAAAGATTTTATATCTATGGGTTTACTAGTCAGGGATGTCCTATGTTATTGATGAATGTTCGTAAAGCCTTCCTATATTATCATCTTAATGAGGTCATGTATATAGAGAAACCACTTGTATATGTTGCTCAAGCGGAGAAACACATTTGCCTATTTAGGAGGGCTATTTTAGGCTCAACAGAGCCCATGCGCCCACTTGCTTGGTTTTGTAATTTGAAGGTAGACCATAAAAGAGGGTGAATATTGTGTAAAATGACATGTCACTAATTTATTTCTAAAATTTTCCCAACTTAAAAATGTTTCAAATTATATGGAACATGAAAGTTGAATATACAATAATGAAGGCAATAGTGAATCAAACAAATTAATGATAATATTAATGAAGTGTATTTGTTTGGATGCCCTAATATATGTATGAAAGTGTATGAACGAAATAATATAATGTATGATATGTTGAATTTCAAGTATGATATTGATAGGAAACACTTGGATTTCCAAGTGTTTCTTACCCAAAACCAAGAATAACCAATGCCAAACTGCTGTCCACAGCAGAAATCAGCCAGGAAATAGGGAGAAACAGGAAGAAAACGCGAGAAATCTGAGAAGAAATTGCACAAAACTATTGTATTTCAATAGTAGAAGCAAAAATAATAAGAAAGATGCAATGTTCTTCGATTCGAGAGGAAGAACAACTCTCCAACAATCTCCGGCAACGCCAAGAGCCCAAACAAGAAACCCTAGAACTCCAAGAGAATTCAAATTCAAGATAATCCCTCATTCACACCCAAAACCCCTAATTAACCATAAATGAGTTTTACAAAATGTCTAAACAGCCCCTCGCATTCAAAATTTCCCTCCCAAAAATCTTCCCTGGCCCCC
This sequence comes from Dendrobium huoshanense, assembly GCA_016618105.1. Lineage (NCBI taxonomy): Eukaryota > Viridiplantae > Streptophyta > Magnoliopsida > Asparagales > Orchidaceae > Dendrobium > Dendrobium huoshanense. Next base: position 49,162,295 of record CM028344.1, read on the forward strand.
GTCGGCTTCGCTTCGCCCGCTCGGTTCCGGCTCCCGCTCGCGGTTCCGTTGCGAGTAGACATGGACCGGTCCAGGTTGGACCGGTCCAGCCGGCCCCTTCTGGGCCGGCGTAACATTACCGCCCTCCCAAAGAATCACCTTGTCCTCAAGGTGAAAATCAGGAAACTGCTGTTTCTTCCTCTCATATGGTTCCCACGTGGCCTCGTAGTCAGGAAGGTTCTTCCACTGGATCAACACTTCCTTAGTTTTATCTTCTTTCTGGCGCACCCCTTTTAGCTCCATAGGTTCTAAAATCATCTCTAAGTCTTCAGTCAGGGTTGCTGGTAGCTCAGAATTGGCGGTGTACTCCCCAATGGCCTTTCTCAATTGTGATACGTGAAAAACTGGATGTATAGTTGCCGATGGAGGTAGTTTCAATCTGTATGCTACTGACCCAATCTTCTCCAGCACTTCATATGGCCCAAAGTACCTTGGAGCCAGCTTTTCATTCCTCCTGTTGGCAACTGTCTTCTGTCTATATGGTCGGAGCTTCAGAAACACCCTCTCCCCTGCTGCAAACTGTATGTCCTTCCTATGCCCATCCGCTTGCTTCTTCATAATTTGCTGTGCTCTCAGTAGATGCCTCTTTAGCTCTTCAAGTACTCGATCTCTCTCCTCTAAGTACTCTTCTACTGACGACACAGGAGTGCTGCTACTCCCAAAATGCACCAAGTGTGGAGGATCCCTTCCGTACAGTACTTTGAATGGCGTCATCTGTGAAGCTGAGTGAAAGGAGGTGTTGTACCAGTATTCTGCCCAGGATAGCCATTTGGCCTACAACTTAGGTGTCTCCGACATAAAACATCTCAAGTAGGTTTCCAAACTCCTGTTAACCACCTCCGTTTGACCATCTGTCTGTGGGTGATAAGCGGTGCTCCTTTTCAAAATTGTTCCTTGTAACCTGAACAGCTCCTTCCAAAAGTGACTGAGGAACACCTTGTCTCTATCGGACACGATTGCCTTTGGTATCCCATGCAACCTGACAACCTCTCTGATGAAGGCTGAAGCCACTGTTACTGCGGTGTAAGGATGTCGGAGGGGAATAAAATGAGCATACTTGCTCAGTCTATCCACCACCACCAGGATCACTGTGAAGCCTTCTGAGCGGGGCAACCCATCTATGAAGTCCATGGATATTTCCTCCCACACGTCCTGGTAACGCCAACGGCTGTAGTAGCCCCCCTGGTGACATAGCCATGTATTTGTTCCTCTGACAAATCTCACATCTGGCCACCATCTCCTCTACATCTCTATGCATTCCCTTCCAATAAAGCTCAGCAGCAATCCTCTTGTAGGTCTTCTGCACCCCAGAATGACCACCAACCGCGCTCCCATGAAATTCTTGGAGGATGTTTGGGATGTGGATAGAAGTCCTGGGCATCACGAACCTCCCTTGATACAACAATCTGTCCCCCTCTACTGAGTACCCTGGGTGGCTATCACCTTCCCTTAATAAATCAGCCCTGATCTTTTCCAACCCCTCATCTTTCGAGCTCTCTACTTTGATTGCCGCCCAATCTAACATCAAAGGAACAGACACACCCACTGTCTGAAGTTCACCCAAACATCTGGACAAGGCATCAGCAGCTTTGTTTTCCCCGCCTGGTCTGTACTGAATTTCAAAGTCATACCCCAGCAATTTTGAAAGCCATCGCTGATGCTCTTCAGTCACCATCCGTTGCTCTAACAAGTACTTCAGGCTCCTCTGATCAGTCCTGACAATAAAGTGTCTGCCCAATAAGTAAGGTCTCCACTTCTGGATGGCCAGTACAATAGCCATCAGCTATCTCTCGTAGACAGACTTCAGTCTAGCCCGGGATGACAGTACTTGACTGAAGTAAGCTATGGGTCTGTGGTTTTGCATCAACACTGCTCCCAATCCATAGCCTGAAGCATCTGTCTCCACCACAAACACTTGATTGAAGTCCGGCAGAGCAAGCACTGGCACTGTCGTCATGGCTTTCTTCAGCTTCTCAAAAGCCTCTGAAGCTGCTTCTCCCCATAAAAAATTGTCCTTCTTCAACTGCTCTGTCAGTGGCCATGCTATAGTGCTGTATCCCCTCACGAACCTCCTGTAGTATCATGTCAATCCCAAGAATCCTGCTGAGCCCCTTCAAGGTCTTGGGTTGAGGCCATGCCAGCATTGCCTCTATCTTGGACTGATCTGCAGCCACTCCCTCCTGGGATATCACATGCCCCAGGTACTCCACCCGTGCCTGAGCGAAGTCACACTTCTTGAAATTGGCCTTCAGCTGATGCTCCCTCAGCACACCCAACACCACTTTCAGGTGCTCTAGGTGTTCCTCCTCAGTCCTGCTATAAATTAGTATGTCATCAAAAAATACCAACACAAACATGCGGAGGTGTGGCTTGAAGATCCGGTTCATCAGGGCCTGGAATGTGGCAGGTGCGTTGGTGAGGCCAAAAGGCATCACCAGAAATTCGTAGTGGCCCTCATGAGTCTTGAAGGCCGTCTTCTGCACATCTTCCTTCCTCATCTGAATTTGGTGATAGCCTGACTTCAGATCGACTTTGGTGAACAAGGCTGCTCCATGTAGCTCATCCATCAACTCGTCAATCACCGGGATAGGAAACTTATCAGGCACAGTCTCCTTGTTAAGAGCTCTATAGTCTACACAGAACCTCCAACTCCCATCCTTCTTTTTCACAAGCAGAACTGGACTAGAGAAAGGGCTCACACTGGGCTGAATGATCCCTCCTTCTAGCATTTCTCCTACAAGTTTCTCAATCTCATCTTTCTGCACCTGAGGGTATCTGTAAGGCCTCACACTGATAGGAGATACTCCCTCTTTCAGGATAATCTGGTGCTCCTGCTCTCTGTCAGGTGGTAGTCCCACCGGAGGTTGGAACACATCCTCAAATTCCTGCAGAAGAGGCTGAACCAACGTGGGAATGAGCTTTTCCTCCCCCTCCTCTTGCTCCTCCAGGCTCTGCAGCTCCACAAGGAATCCTCCTCCTTCCTCATGGATGATTTTCGCCATTGATCTGAGTGACACTCCAGCTCTGGACAATCCGGGTTCCCCTTTTAACTTCACCCTCTTCCCCTCTACAATCAGCTCCATCACCATGGTCCCCCAGTTCACATTGGTTTCACCCAAGGTCTGTAGCCACTTCATGCCCAGAATGACATCTGTGCTACCCAACTTCAGGGGTAGGAAGTCCTCTACCACCCTGATCTCTTGTAGTCTCATCTCCACCCCTTTGCAGATCCCGGTGCTGGACTCAATCTTTCCTGTCCCCATCATCACCCCATAACTGCCTGTCTCAGTAGGCTCCATCCCTAGCTCCTCCGCCACCTGGGTGGATATGAAATTGTGGATTGCCCCACTGTCAATCAGGACCACTACCTCCCTCCCAAGGATCTTCCCCTTCACCTTCATCGTATGGCTAGGAGTAAATCCCAACACAGAATTGAGGGATACCTCAGCTACCTCCAACTAGGATCAATCTTCTCCTCATCAGAATCATCACACTCTTCAGGTGCCTCGTCTATATAGACGGTGAGAGCCCGAAGGGCGAGATCCTTGCATCTGTGCCCTGGAACAAACTTCTCCTCACATTTGAAACAAAGGCCCTTAGCCCTCTTCTCCTGCATATCTTCCTCAGTCAATTTCTTGAAGCTTCCAGCAGATCTGGTCACTCCGCTCTTCTCCTTTCCACTCTCCTTAGGGACGCTGGGCTTGGCCCTTTTGGAGCCAAGTAAGTGGTATTTGTCCTGGTGGGACCTCCTGAGTGGTTGTTTCTCCAAGTTCGGGCGTTGGTCTTTTGATTCTCCACCAACTGAGCCAATTCCATCGCCTCCCTCAGGTCTCTTGGTCTCATGACCTTTACAGCATCTCTAATTTCTGGTTTGAGGCCCTTCATAAAATTTCCCTCCAAAGTACTGTTTGAGAGGCCCTCCATGTCTCCCACTAAGCTCTCAAATTTCTTCCTGTATTCCTCCACTGTTCCCTCCTGAGTGAGGGCGTAGAACTGTTCTGATATCTCTCATGGGCTGCTCCCCCTGAATCTCTCCCTGATAGCCTCCTTGAAGTCCCTCTAGGACCTCACCGGTTCCCACTTATCCATGTACTTGAACCAGGCAAACGCCGCCCCTTCCAAGCACATACTAGCAGCCATCAATTTCTCCTCCTCCATCAGGCCGTTCACTGCAAAATACCTCTCCACCTTGTGGATCCACTCATCCACATTTCCCTCCTCGAATACTGGCATTTTCAGCTTCCTGGCCCTCATGTCCACCCCGTATGCCCTATTCTCCCCATGGCCTCCTCTGTCCCAAGCTATGGGGTATTCCCAAGTTCCTCTTTCTCCATATCGGGGCTCATCCTCCCTCCTTGGCCGCCGGTAGCCATCTTCTCCTCGTGCCCCACCATGGTGGTTATAGATCCCCCACGGCCGGTCCACTACGTCGGGCCTCCGACGTCGCCAATCATCTTCTCTTCCTTCCCGGAAGTCTCTCCGTCTGTCATGTTCTTCTCGCCTGATGGACTCCCGAGGTGGCATCCTCCCGTTGCTGTTAAGCAGTTCCACCTCCTCTTCCTCTTCTGGATTCACCTTCTCCTTACCCCTGCTCCCACTACCTTCTCCTTACCCCTGCTCCCACTACCTTCTCCTCTTTCCTCCACTGGCACAGCCCTTGCTTGCCCTTCCAACAACTTCTTCATCATCTCCTCCAAAGCCATGAATTTCCCTTCCACATTCTCGCTAAATGTGGCCATCTTCTCCTCCAGATCCGCCTTAAGTTGACCCATCTCGGTCTCCAAGACTTCTACTCGCTTAGATGTCATGGGAAACGACGAGATGCCTCCGGATCCTCCAAAAATCAGCAAAAAACTGCAGCGAAACAATGGAGAAAACAGCCCTCCACTGTCCGGATCTTGCTCTGATACCAATTTGATAGGAAACACTTGGATTTCCAAGTGTTTCTTACCCAAAACCAAGAAGAACCAATGCCAAACTGCTGTCCACAGCAGAAATCAGCCAGGAAATAGGGAGAAACAGGAAGAAATCGCGAGAAATCTGAGAAGAAATTGCTCAAAACTATTGTATTTCAATAGTAGAAGCAAAAATAATAAGAAAGATACAATGTTCTTCGATTCGAGAGGAAGAACAACTCTCCAACAATCTCCGGCAACGCCAAGAGCCCAAACAAGAAACCCTAGAACTCCAAGAGAATTCAAATTCAAGATAATCCCTCCTTCACACCCAAAACCCCTAATTAACCATAAAGGAGTTTTACAAAATGTCTAAACAGTCCCTCGCATTCAAAATTTCCCTCCCAAAAATCTTCCCTGGCCCCCGTCGGCTTCGCTTCGCCCGCTCGGTTCCGCCTCCCGCTCGCGGTTCCGTCGCGAGTAGACATGGACCGGTTACGCCGGCCCCTCCTGGGCCGGCGTAACAGATATGTTGAAGTGTGAGCAAGCTAAATTATGCACAATAGTATTAGCATATTGCTTTACTATAACTACACAAATTTATATACGCTAATATATTCAATTCAAATGTAGTGGTGATATAAAGAGGATTATGTATAAGAAACAGTAATATTTTAGTTAGGCATATTACTTATATTTACTCAATGGCTTAACATATGTATCATTAATCAAGTAATCACCACATGTACATGAAAGCATATAAAAGTGAAGTAAACTAGTCACTATAATCCCCACTAATGCTACCATCAAAACTACTTTGTTTCACTCCACGTGTAGGTGGAGAAATTCTCTTACTCCAATTTCGTCCTTAATGGGTGATGGAGATACACCCTTAAACTTTTATTTCAAAGCAAGAAACAAGATATTCCTAGTCTTCTCCAATAGGTCATGAGCTTCACTTTTTCAAGGTGAGAAACCTACTACTCATAGCCCTCTCTTTAGATCATAATATTCCTACTTTAAGGTGATGAACTTATCACTCTTAGCATGCCTAGCTAGATAATGAAAATTAAGTTTAAAACCAAATTAAATATCTCATGAGCCTTGGAAGTGACTCAATTGTTATTTTCTATAAATATGTCTTAGATATTTCCTTACAAACCTTAATTGCGAAATGAATATAATAAAATCAATCAAACATAATACAATCTCTAAAAAAATTACGTAAGAAATATTTTATAAATAACCAAAGAAGATTTATGATTGATGATGAATACTTCGTAGCTTTCTCCAACTTCTCTCTAAAAGATGTAAGAATATTAGCTCATATTTTCTTGATTTTTTGCATTAGTTGTTTTTCTTGTGAATTTCTTAGATTTTTATAGCCATTAGCGCTATTAAAATTATTGTCAACGAGCATGTTGACATTAAGATTATCGTAATTAAGCTTTGATAGCTATTATACTTCATAAATCATTCATAATTAATTAATTATCAAGTCTGAGCATATAATGTAGTATGAAATACATCATACTGTCCGCCATTGTAGTGCAAGATTTATATTTTACTGTATGACTAAAATAAGTCAATATTTTACTTTAGACTTTCAACGAGTAATTTAAAAGCTGTTTTTTGAATTAGATTGTACTGTACAATTATCAATGGTTTTTCCCAATCAAACTGATGATGGCTTTGGTGCTATATTATACGCAAAGAGAAGAAAGAAATGTGGGATAATATAGAGAGAGACTATTGCATTTCTTATTCTTGAGGTAGTAATGAGACAATAAATAGGAGATACATGACTCAGTTAGAGGATTTAGAATATAAAGAAATGAAAAAAAAAAAGGAAAAAATAGTAATTATGCTCGAATAGGAGAATTGAGGGATATGATTTGAATCAAGGGCTTGATTTTCAAACTCTAGATCTGTATATTTCTATCTAGGAGGGAGTTGGCTAGGAGAGTATTTCCAGAATAGAATTCTGGACTGAAAGCGGGAGGGTTACCAGAATTGCTAGTGTAGCCGACCATCTTGGAGCTTGCCCAGAATAGATTCTGGAATGACAGACAATATATCGTCTCTTCCATCTTTGCTTTTTGGTTCATTCGGTAGCTAATAAACGCATGCATGATTTTCACAAAATACAGGTTATTTTTTTATCAATCATGCTCTCTCTACACTTCTCAATAATTGATTGCTCGCCAACACTCAATTCTCCTGACTACTTATTTTTCTTTTCATTCCTCGAATTGTTTTATTTTTTTGTTAATATTTTTCTCCCATATGATAAACTCTTTAGCCATTATATTCCTTGTGTATTTACATACTATATATATATATATATATATATATATATATATATATATATATATATATATATATATATATATATATATATATATATATATATATATATGATCCCTTTGATAAATATCTACGCACATAAACTGACATTATATTTTATGAGAATAATTATTTCTTTCTTAAGACCACTCTTGGATCATCACCATCTATTCATCTTTCTCTTGCTGCTTCACTCCCTATCTCTACAAGTGTACTCAAGACGACCTCAAACTCAACCTTTTGGAGCACCTCATATCATCCCCTCTTTAAAAATAAAAAATAAAAAATATCATCTTTTCTTCTTTAGTTGAGCATGCCTTGAAATTTTGTCTTTAAATATGCATTTTCTCATTGTGTGACGACATGATATAAGATCATTTACTTATTATCCTATTCACTTATTCATGGGCTTTTAACATTTATCTTTATAATATTATAATTTTTTCATGTCCTTTGTTTGTTTTTCTGTTGTTATGACATATTTAGAAGTGTTGCAACATCCTCTATGGAAGCAAGTTAGGGGTGCAAACGAGTCGAGTCGAGCTCGACTCGTCAGTCAAATGCCGAGCGAACTCGAGTCGAGCTCAAAAGTCGAGCTCGAGCTCGACTCGCGACATATAAACGAGCTGTCGAGCCGCTCGTCGTGCCGTTCGATTTCGATTTCCAACCCTCCATACGCGTTTTCCCGCCCAGTTTCTCGGTGAGTGAGCCAGCAACAGTGCAGACTGCAGACACCTCGTTGCATGTGGTGTTCTTTTTCCGGCGGATAAAAAAAGATGGCATGCTTTTTTTATTTTGTCTTGTGTAAAACTGTGACACCATCTTTTTTGGAAATGATTTTTAGCTAGAGTAATTAATGCTTGGCTGCAACTTCTATTAAAACATTTGAATATGACGCCTTGGAAACAATTTTTTTTAATAAACTAATACAGCCATGTATTTTTTAAAGATTTAAAATTAATAAAATAGTGATTATTTAATTTTTTTTAAAATATTAAAATATTAATATTTATTCGAGCCGGCTCGCGAACTCATGAGCCGAGCCTCATGAAGCTAGAACTCGAGCTCGAGCTCGACTCGTGAGCTCGATAAGCTCGGCTCGCGAGCCCATAAACGAGTCGAGCTCGAGCCAGCTCGTGAGCTGGATCGGCTCACTTACACCCCTAAAGCAAGTTATGAATGTTTTTTTTTATAATTGTCATAAATAGGAATTGGTTTCCACTTTCTCTAAGGTCAAATTAATTGCTTGTCAATGGATTTTCACTATCAAGTTTCTTCCTAATGGCTGGTTGCCAAATATTTTACTAAATTCTATGCATAGATTATTTTGATTCTTCCTCTTCATTTGTCGAGATTAACTCCATCAAAATTTTGATATTTATAGCTTTATCAATCAAGGATGGCCTATGTTATAAATGAGTGTTAGTAAAGCCACTTGAGTGCGTTTCTTGAGGTAGAAACTCATCTTTTTATTTAGAAGGCTATTTTAGGCTCAACAGAGCCCAAATGCTTTGTTTGACAAATACTATGAAGTTTTTGCGAAAGCTGGCCTTCTCAGTAGTACATCAATCATCTGATTCATGTCAAACATACATCAGCATGCTTAATTGTGCTTATCATTTATGTTTATGTTGCTTGTTGGGAGTGATAAAAAAGCATTGTATAAGCAAAACATTATTTATATAATTTTTTTTTTAACTTCATTTTTGTTCCTCCTCCTCTCAGCTAGTTGAGATACATTCTAACAATGTTTATCAAACTATTCATGATGGTGACTGATTTTCTCCTTATGCCTTCTTTCCCTTCGACCTTTTTACAACTCCACCGTCAAGTTTCTTGTAATGGAGATTAAATTTTTGAATAATGCCACATGGGAAAATTTTGGTGGCTCTCTTTTTGTATTTTCCTCTCAATCTTGAGGACAATGTTATTTTTCATAGCGATGGGAGTGTTATACATTAACAATATATCTTTAGTCAAATAAAATACAAACTAATTAGTCAATACATATGTAATAAGCACTAGTTTATATGTAATAAGCACTAGTTTATTTCTTATATTTTATTTTATTTTAAGTTTGTGTTAGGTAGATCAGTTCTATATTATAAATTTGATCTATCCAAGTATTATAGATATCGTTCCTATTGTAAGAAAAGATTATGGAATAAAATAGTTTATGATTTCTCTCTTTTTAGTCTCTTTTTTCTCTTCTGTCTCTAAGGAGTCTACACCTACTCGAAAGGTGCAAAAACCTTTTTGATGAAGATCAAGAAGCATAACAGATGCCCTAAATGTTTTCTTAAGATTTTTTCTAGTTTTCTTGTAGCTAGTCAAGGGTGTATCCATCTAAAGGAAATATCCTTTAGTCTCTTATTATAGACTAGTCCTCTACAGTGCTAAGTTTATGCCCTAGTGATAACTAAAGCATGTCTGACGATAATATATCGTATGAAAATCCATCTTTGTATCAAAGATTGTTTGAAAAATTAATTTATTTGTTGATTATACGACTTCATATCTCTTTTATTGTAAGATTTGTTAGCTAATATATGCAAAATCTATAATAGAAGTGAAGGGAGGTGTTTTTCGCATTCTCAAAACACATCAAACATTTTATCAGGAAATGGCCATTGCATACTCAAACTGGACACTTAAACGTTAAAGCATTATCTGTTGTCAACTATATTGGATATGACAAGTGTACTGTGCGTTTGTCGGAGGTATTATGAATTTATGATCACGTCATCTCAAAATTATCTTGATCGGGCACGAATCTTGAGGCAAAAAGCTAGTTGGAAACTTCAAAAATTTAATTTTGGGAGCATCCGAACTCCGATTTCAGCAAGCTTACATCAAACTGAGCGTTTGGAAAACGAAACCCAACGACATCAAGATCAACCAATCCAGCCCAAATGAGTTCGAATCAAGGCTCAAAGTGCTGTCCGAGGTTCAAACAGCATTTGAGTTACCAAACGGTCTCCGATTTTAACGAGCTTATACTCGAATCGAACGGCTCGACGAGACGAATCCAACGAGCCCAAGATCATTGAATTCCGACATTACTAAGGCATTCAAATGATCAACGAACGGTGCATGATCGTAAGATTCAATATCGACCGTCCATTCAACCACTCCCTATTCGCCCTGATCTCACGCCTATTTACGGGCCATGCCACCCAGAAAATCTATAAATAGAGCCCTCATTTCTCATGAGAAGGGACTCAAGCAAGAAGAGAAGGAAGAGGAGGAAGGAGCTCCTCCTCAGCAGCCGCCGGACCACCGCCGGACCACCGCAGACCTTGCCGACCACCGCAGGAACCTCGTCGGACCACCGCAGGAACACCGCCGGACCACCGCAGACCTTCCGACCACCGCCGGACCACCGCAGGAACCTCGTCGGACCACCGCAGGAACACACCGCCGGACCACCGCAGGACCTTGCCGGACCACGCAGAACCTCGCCGGACCACCACCTTAAGGCCTGACGTTCAGCCCCTACGTCCTACTGAAGACCGACGTCCTGCCAAAGACCCGACGTCTCATTCAAGGCCCGACACTCAATCCCTATGTCCTGCCAAAGATTCGACGTCTTGTTCAAGCCCGACGTTAAGTCCCGACGTCCTACTGAAGACCCGCCGTCCTGCTGAAGACCTGACGTCCTGCTTAAGACCCGACGTCCTACTCAAGCCAGACCATCAACATCCGATCTTCCAAGTGACACTGGGACTAACACCTGACTCCTTCTCATACCGCCTACGGTCCTTCTGACCACTGTCGCCTAATACGGTCCGTCCGACCTCCATCACCAGACAACGGTCTCCGGCCGACTACGGTCTCCTGCCGACTACGGTCTCCGGCCGACTACGGTCTCCAGCCGACTATGGTCTCCGCGCCGACTACGGTCTCCTTCCGACTACGGTCTCCGGCCGACTAAGGTCTGCTGCCGACTACGGTCTCCTGCCGACTACGGTCTCCGGCCGACTATGGTCTCCGGCCGACTACGGTCTCCGGCCGACTACGGTCTCCGGCCGACTAAGGTCTCCTGCCGACTACGGTCTCCGGCCGACTACGGTCTCCGGCCGACTACAGTCTCCGGCCGACTAAGGTCTCCTGCCGACTACGGTCTCCTGCCGACTACGGTCTCCTGCCGACTACGGTCTCCGGCCGACTACGGTCTCCGGCCGACTACGGTCTCCGGCCGACTACGGTCTCCGGCCGACTAAGGTCTCCTGCCGACTACGGTCTCCGCCGACTACGGTCTCCGGCCGACTACGGTCTCCGGCCGACTAAGGTCTCCTGCCGACTACGGTCTCCGGCCGACTACGGTCTCCGGCCGACTACAGTCTCCGGCCGACTAAGGTCTCCTGCCGACTACGGTCTCCTGTCGACTACGGTCCTTCAGGCCAAACAAACCTGTATATGTAACTCTTACCATGTAATGCAATCTATATGATGTACATTTGCTACATCAATCCAAGGCCTTCTCCTAAGGAAGGGCCTCATTTGTAATCGACTACAAATACTAGTGGATTCATTCAAACTGGGCCAGGCCCCGTGGTTTTTCCCCCTTTTTCAGGGGTTTTCCACGTAAAAACTCTGGTGTCACTTATGAATGCTACATCCTCTCACTTATCTGATTGTGTGCTGGATCTTCGTACAACGCTAAGACGTTAAACTATATATTTCTCTACCGCCGCGAATATTCCAGGACGCAACAGTTTGGCGCCGTCTGTGGGAACGTAGTTCCCGACTGGGGGGCAACTTTTTTTCCAATCTCAAAAGTTCACACATAGCATCAATATCATAAGAAGCAGATGCGGACTGGGGGGCAACTTTGACTCAAACCATGGTCAAATAGATCCTCCAATACCTTCAACATCAAGTTGATATTTCAGGAATATCCGAGCAAATGTAAGGATAATTCAAATCAATTGCAAGCTTCATACAGTCCCTTATTGGATTTCTACTCCTTGGGCAAGGTCTTAACCTCGACCTCCAAAAGGCAGTAACGGTCTAAAGATAGACCTTCTTCACTTTCGATTCAGGATATACGCGGCGTTCGCCCCCTCCCAATCAAAGCAAAATCAATCCCAGGGGGATTCGATTCGGCCTCTTCCACACAGGTTAACGTCGTCGAGCAAAGACTCCGACATACAACCTCGGAAAGGTCTCACATCCTTGGTGGATTCTCCCGACCTCTTCCACACAGGTTAACGTCGTCGAGCAAAGGCTCCGACATATAACCTCGGAAAGGTCCTACATCCTTGGTGGATTCTCCCGACCTCTTTCACACAGGTTAACGTCGTCGAGCAAAGGCTCCGACATACAACCTCGGAAAGGTCCTACATCCTTGTTGGATTCTCCCGACCTCTTTCACACAGGTTAACGTCGTCGAGCAAAGGCTCCGACATACAACCTCGGAAAGGTCCTACATCCTTGGTGGATTCTCCCGACCTCTTCCACACAGGTTAACGTCGTCGAGCAAAGGCTCCGACATACAACCTCGGAAAGGTCCTACATCCTTGGTGGATTCTCCCGACCTCTTCCACACAGGTTAACATCGTCGAGCAAAGGCTCCGACATACAACCTCGGAAAGGTCCTACATCTTTGGTGGATTTTCTCAACCTCTTCCACACAAGTTAACGTCGTCGAGCATAAGCTCCGATATACAACCTCGAAAAGGTCTCACATCCTTGGTGGATTCTCCCCGCTCTCCACACAGGTTAACGTCGTCGAGCAAAGGCTCCGACATACAACCTCGGAAAGGTCCCTACTCCTCTGGTGTAGATTCTCCCGACCTCTTTCATTCACACCAGGTTAACGTCGTCGAGCAAAGGCTCCGACATACAACCTCGGAAAGGTCCTACATCCTTGGTGGATTCTCCCAGACCATCTCCTCACACAGGTAACCTTCGTCAGGCAACGTAGCTCCGACATACAACCTCGGAAAGGTCCTAAATCCTTGGTGGATTCTCCCGACCTCTTCCACACAGGTTAACGTCGTCGAGCAAAAGGCTCCGACATACAACCTCGGAAAGGTCCTACATCCTTGGTGGATTCCTCAACCTCTTCCACACAGGTTAACGTCGTCGAGCATAAGCTCCGATATACAACCTCGGTAGGTCTTACATCCTTTGTGTGGATTCCTCGATCTCTTCCATACAGTTAACGTCATCGGGCAAAAGGCTCTGGGCGTACAACCTTGGTGATCCTACATCATTTGTCTAGATCCAAATCTGTTAACATCATTGAGCAAACGGCTGCTGACAAACAACCTCGGATAGATTACTCTTGGTTAACGTCAACAGAATGTCATCAATGATTCCATCGACTCTCCACAATGTTAAAAGTTCTACCCCCGATTTTGAATTTCCCCTGTCGCTGAACTTTTCCTTGCAGGACTTTCGACAGACTAATACCCGACGCCGAATTCTCTTGACGTCGGACTTCTGCTCGTCAGTGGACTTCTACTCGACTCAGACTTCTGCTCGTTAGCAGACTTAACTCGTCGTACGGGTTTCTGCTCGTCGACAAACCTTCGTCGCTCTTCTACCCGACGTCAGACTTTTACTCCTCAGCGACTTCTCCTTGACGTCGGACTTCTGCTTGTTAGTGGACTTCGACTCGCGTTGGACTTTCCTGCTCTCGTCGACAACCTTCGTCGCTCTTCTACCCGACGTCAACTTTTACTCCTCAGCGGACTTCTCCTTGACGTCGGACTTCTGCTCGTTAGCGGACTTCGACTCGTCGTTGGGACTTCTGCTCGTCGACGAACTTTCGTTAGTCTTCTACCCGATGTCGGACTTCTGCTCGTCAGCAGACTTCTACTCGACGTCGGACTTCTGCTCGATGTCAGACTTCTACTCGTTAGCAGACTTCTACTCGTCATCAGACTTCGCTCATCGACGAACTTTCGTAGGTCTTCTACCCGACGTTGTACTTCTACCCAACGTCTGACTTCTGCATGTCGTCGGACTTCTGCTTGTCAGCAGACTTCTACTTGATGTCAGACTTCTGCTCGTTAGCAAACTTCTGCTTGTCATCGGACTTCTGCTCATTAGCAGACTTCTACTCGTCGTCGGACTTCAGCTCGTCGACGAAGTTTCATCGGTCTTCTGCTCGAGGCCGTACTTCTACATGACATCGGACTTTTCCTTGTAGTCAAACTTCTGCTCTTCAGCGGACTTCTACTCATCATCAAACTTCTCCTCGTCGACGAACATTCATCGGTCTTCTGCTCGAGGCCGTACTTCTACACGACGTCGGACTTCTCCTTGTCGTCGAACGTTTGCTCGTCAGCAGACTTCTACTCATCGTCAGACTTCTGCCCGTCGACGAACTTTCATCGGTCTTCTGCCCCAGGCCGTACTTCTCCCGACGTCAGACTTCTACTCGTTAGCGGACTTCTACTCGTCGTCGGACTTCTGCTCGTCGACAAACCCTTCGTCGGCCTTCTACCTGGCGCTGCACCTTTACCCGACTACAGACTTCTGCTAGCCTCGGACTACTAACCGTCGTCGGACTTCTGCCCGTCGATGGACTTTCGTCAGACTTGTACTTGACGCTGCACCTCTACCCGACTTCGTACTTCTACCAGATGTCAGACTTCTACCAGTTAATAGACTTTCATCGGTCTTCTATCCGACGATGTATGACTACCCGATGTTGAATTCCTGCCTGTCATCATACTTCTCCCTGATGCTGGAAGTTTGCCCGTCATTCCAACTTCTCTCCTTACAACGGTTTTTCCGATCTCCATCGCCAACCACCAAACATCGGAACTCCACAAGATCTCTCGAAGAAAAGAGGAAGAAAGGGGAATCTCCGGACTTCCTTGCCAGGAGAGGGCCTCAGAAAACTGAGGGAAAGCCTCAATAGAAAGGACAGAGGGAGATGAGGAAAGAAGAAAATCTCTGGACTTCCTTGCCAAGAGAGGGGCCTCAAAAACTGAGGGAAGGCCTCAATAGAAAGGACAGAGGGAGATGAGAAGAAAACAGGAGAAGAAGAGAAGAAAAGAGAAGAAGAAGAAGAGGACAATTTTTCTAAAGGCCTCAGAGGCCTATTTATAGTGTTTTGAGAGAAGAGGGGAAGTTTCTAGAGTTATCCAGAAATTTCGAATTTATGGAATTTTTTAGAATTTTTTTTGGAATTTTCTAGGATTTTTTTCAGAATTTTTTGGGCAAAAAATAGTAAAAATTGACATTTCTACACGAGTGGGGCCCACTAAAGTCGGTGCAGCCAACCGGCCACGCGAAACGGCGCGGCCAGCTCACCAATCCGCGGCCAGAAGGCGCGGATTGCGGCCGGCCACGGCAACCAGCACGGCAGCCATGCTGCGGCCGGCGGTGGCAGCAGCCGCGGAGCAACCCGCGAGCACGCGCGCAAGGCGCGCGGGTGAGGCTAGCCCAGGCGCGAGCGCAGTCCGGGCACTGTAGCACGCGGGGGTTCCGCACGCAGGCGGTTCCGCGCCAGCGGCAACGGCGGTGCCGGCCGGCCAGTTCAGCTGCCTGGTCCGTTTTGGGCCCGATTTTCGGCCCGGATGGTCCGATTCGGACGTTTCTGGGGTCCCCGGACACGTTTTTCGACGTTCCGGACTTGATTTCGACACTTTCGGAACTCAACGGAGCCTCTATGATCAAAGTCGAGCAAACCATTAATTTTTGGAACGCAATTTTTTGCTATTCGGCCAGTGTAAATTTCAGAACAAGTATTTTCGGACTTCTGGAACATCGACGTCCGAAAATAGGGGGGCAACTGATACGTCATCTCAAAATTATCTTGATCGGGCACGAATCTTGAGGCAAAAAGCTAGTTGGAAACTTCAAAATTTAATTTTGGGAGCATCCGAACTCCGATTTCAGCAAGCTTACAGTCAAACTGAGCGTCTTGGAAATACGAACCCAACGACATCAAGATCAACCCAATCCAAGCCCAAATGAGTTCGAATCAAGGGCTCAAAGTGCTGTCCGAAGGTTCAAACAGCAATTTGAGTTACCAAACGGTCTCCGATTTTAACGAGCTTATACTCGAATCGAACGGCTCGACGAGACGAATCCAACGAGCCCAAGATCATTGAATTCCGACATTACTAAGGCATTCAAATGATCAACGAACGGTGCATGATCGTAAGATTCAATATCGACCGTCCATTCAACCACTCCCTATTCGCCCCTGATCTCACGCCTATTTACGGGCCATGCCACTCCAGAAAATCTATAAATAGAGCCCTCATTTCTCATGAGAAGGGACTCAAGCAAGAAGAGAAGGAAGAGGAGAAGGAAGGAGCTCCTCCTCAGCAGCCGCCGGACCACCGCCGGACCACCGCAGGACCTTGCCGGACCACCGCAGGAACCTCGTCGGACCACCGCAGGAACACCGCCGGACCACCGCAGGACCTTGCCGGACCACCGCCGGACCACCGCAGGAACCTCGTCGGACCACCGCAGGAACACCGCCGGACCACCGCAGGACCTTGCCGGACCACCGCAGAACCTCGCCGGACCACCACCTTAAGGCCTGACGTTCAGCCCCTACGTCCTACTGAAGACCCGACGTCCTGCCAAAGACCCGACGTCTCATTCAAGGCCCGACACTCAATCCCTATGTCCTGCCAAAGATTCGACGTCTTGTTCAAGGCCCGACGTTAAGTCCCGACGTCCTACTGAAGACCCGCCGTCCTGCTGAAGACCTGACGTCCTGCTTAAGACCCGACGTCCTACTCAAGGCCAGACCATCAACATCCGATCTTCCAAGTGACACTGGGACTAACACCTGACTCCTTATCTCATACCGCCTACGGTCCTTCTGACCACTGTCGCCTAATACGGTCCGTCCGACCTCCATCACCAGACAACGGTCTCCGGCCGACTACGGTCTCCTGCCGACTACGGTCTCCGGCCGACTACGGTCTCCAGCCGACTATGGTCTCCGGCCGACTACGGTCTCCTTCCGACTACGGTCTCCGGCCGACTAAGGTCTGCTGCCGACTACGGTCTCCTGCCGACTACGGTCTCCGGCCGACTATGGTCTCCGGCCGACTACGGTCTCCGGCCGACTACGGTCTCCGGCCGACTAAGGTCTCCTGCCGACTACGGTCTCCGGCCGACTACGGTCTCCGGCCGACTACAGTCTCCGGCCGACTAAGGTCTCCTCCTGCCGACTACGGTCTCCTCTGCCGACTACGGTCTCCTGCCGACTACGGTCTCCGGCCGACTACGGTCTCCGGCCGACTACGGTCTCCGGCCGACTAAGGTCTCCTGCCGACTACGGTCTCCGGCCGACTACGGTCTCCGGCCGACTACGGTCTCCGGCCGACTAAGGTCTCCTGCCGACTACGGTCTCCGGCCGACTACGGTCTCCGGCCGACTACAGTCTCCGGCCGACTAAGGTCTCCTGCCGACTACGGTCTCCTGTCGACTACGGTCCTTCAGGCCAAACAAACCTGTATATGTAACTCTTACCATGTAATGCAATCTATATGATGTACATTTGCTACATCAATCCAAGGCCTTCTCCTAAGGAAGGGCCTCATTTGTAATCGACTACAAATACTAGTGGATTCATTCAAACTGGGCCAGGCCCCGTGGTTTTTCCCCCTTTTTCAGGGGTTTTCCACGTAAAAACTCTGGTGTCACTTATGAATGCTACATCCTCTCACTTATCTGATTGTGTGCTGGATCTTCGTACAACGCTAAGACGTTAAACTATATATTTCTCTACCGCCGCGAATATTCCAGGACGCAACAACTTTGAAAAGTAAAAAATAAATTGTTGTGGCTAAGTCGTATGTTAAAGCTGAATATATGACCATGGCTTGTTATTAATATGAAATGATATGGGTAAAGATTCTTTTACAAGAGTATGATTTTTTTGGGAAGCAAGCATATTTTTCCATATTGTGATAATTGTGCAACCATATATATTGCCAACGATCCAGTGTTTTCATAAAAAGGTCAAGCACATTGAAGTTGATTTTTATTTCATACAGGGTGTTGTGCTTTCTAAGATAATTATATTCCTCAAGTTTTTTTTATTAGAACAAGTGATGGATGTCTTTATTAAAGCTTTGAGCCATCCACCATTTATTTTGCTTATATATATATATATATATATATATATATATATATATATATATATATATATATATATATATATATATATATATATATGTTGCGTCCTGGAATATTCGCGGCGGTAGAGAAATATATGGTTTAACGTCTTAGCATTGTACGAAGATCCAGCACACAAGCAGATAAGAGAGGGGGTGAAACATTCATAAGAGACACAAGAGTTTTTACGTGGAAAACCCCTGAAAAGGGAGAAAAACCACGGGGCTTGACCCAGTTTGAATGAATCCAGTAGTATTTGCAGTCGATTACAAATGAGGCCCTTCCTTTGGAGAAGGCCTTGTATTGATGTTGCAAATGTACGTCATATAGAGCGCATTACATGGTAGGAGTTACATATACATGTTTGTTTGGTCGGAAGGACCGTAGTCGGCAGGAGACCGGGGTCAGAAAGACCGTTGTCTGTTGATAGAGGTCGGACGGACCGTAGTAGGCGACGGAGGTCGAAAGGACCGTAATCGGCAGGAGACCAGGGTCAGAAAGACCGTTGTTTGTTGATGGAGGTCAGAAGGACCATAGTAGGCGACGGAGGTCGGAAGGACCGTAGTCGGCAGGGGACTGGGGTGACCGTTGCTTGTTGATGGAGGCCGGAAGGACCATAGTAGGCGACGGAGGTCAAAAGGACCGTAGTCGGCAATATTCTGGGAGAACTGTGGGCATCAGGTGGTGGCCTGGTGGAGCTCAAGGCCTCAAGTAGTGGTCCGGCGGAAGTCTGGGCCTCATGTGATGTTCTGGTGGAGCACACGGCCTTTGATGATGATCTGGCGAAGACATGGGCCTCTGACAAAGGTGAGGGCCTCTGGCGAAGGTGAAGGCCTCTGGCGAAGGTTAGGGCCTCTGACGAAGGTGAGGGCCTCTGGCGAAGGTGAGGGCCTCAGATGAAGACGTCAGGCCTGAACGTCGGGCCTTGAGCAGAACGTCGGGCCTTCAGCAGAACGTCGGGACTTGAGCAGAATGTCGGGCCTTCAGCAGAATGTCGGGCCTTCAGCAGAACGTCGGGCCTTCAGTAAAACGTCGGGCCTGAACGTCGGGCCTTGAGGTAGTGGTGCGGCGAAACTCCGGCGGTGGTCCGGCGAGGCTCCGGCGGTGGTCCGGCGAGGCTCCGGCGGTGGTCGAGGAGGAGATTCTTCCTTCTCTTCTCCTCTTCTCTACTTGCTTCTTGCTTGGCCCCCCTATTGTGAAGAATGAGGGCTCTATTTATAGATTTTCTGGAGTGGCATAGCTCGTAAATAGGCGTGAGATCAGGGGTGAATAGGGAGTGGTCGAATGGACGACCGATATCGAATCCTACGATCGTGCACCGTTCGGTGGACATTTGAAGGTCTTAGAGATGTCAGAATTCGGCGATCTTGGGCTCATTGGATTCGTCTCGTCGAGCCGTTCGATTCGAGTATAAGCTCGTTAAAATCGGAGACCGTTTGGTATCTCAAATTGCGGTTTGAATCTTCCAACAGCGCTTCGGGTCCATGATTCGGACCCATTTGGGCTCGGATCGAGTTGAATTTGGTGTCGTTGGGTTCGTATTTCCGAGACGCTCAGTTTGACTATAAGTTTGCTGAAATCGGAGTTCGGATGGTCTCCGAATTAATTTTTGAAGTTTCCAACTTGATTTTTTGCCTCGAGATTCATGTCCAATCAAAATAATTTTTGCATGACGTATCAAAAAAAAAAAAAAAAAAAATATATATATATATATATATATATATATATATATATATATATATATATATATATATATATATATAGTGCATTCTTGTGCGCTCCACTTTGAGAGGGAATGCTAGCATATGACAATAGGAAAATAAAATTAGGAAAGATTTATCTTAGGGGAGTGCCTGATTTGGAAAAATGTATTTAGGCCCCTTAATAGTGATAATTCTCCCCTTTATTTTTTTGATTGCATATATGATGTTATAATTGCAACATTTAAATTTGGTTGTGGATGCTATTGAATGAAACTTAACATTTCTTTTATTTTTTTAATGCATTCAGGGAGCGCAGAGCCATTATCATGGGCTATAAGAATCAAAGTTGCGCTGGGAGCTGCCAGAGGACTCTCTTTTTTACATAACGCTGAATCACAAGTTATATATCGAGATGTGAAGGCTTCAAACATTCTCCTTGATTCAGTATGCTTTGTAGAAAGTGTTCAGATTCTTTTACTTTCGCTGATCATTCGCAAGTGTTCTACTTTGGATGCCTAATTCTTTAAATGCAGGAATACAATCCGAAGCTTTCTGATTTTGGCTTGGCAAAAGCTGGCCCGACGGGGGATAGGACTCATGTCTCCACACAAGTTATGGGCACACAAGGATATGCAGCTCCTGAATATATTGCAACAGGTTTAGTTCACATGTGTGGCAAATATATGCACTTTAATAGGTTTTTTATTATTATGCAGAGATTCAGTTTCTTTGTTTTTTTTTTCCCATGAATTGAATAAGAACTTTTGGTTGAGGCCCTGTTTTTGTTCAAAACCGTTGTTGTTGTCTGTTTCAAGCCTGTTGTTAAAAACTTGAGAGTTGATGTTATCTTGGCAGTCAATCTTAACATCTATATCAAAATCCAACTGAATCGATACTTGATGTTTGCTAGCGTCTGGGCATTCCCCAAAGCCAACGAACCAAGTCCTAACTTTAGTGGAGTAAGAAATGTGCAAGATTTGTCTAGATTTTCACCCTTAAATAATTTCTATATTTTATTCAATCATGATTTGAAGTAGATTGAATGTGGTAGAATTAAAAATGTGTTAAATTTATGAATGTTGGACAAAGAAGTGAGACTTTATTAGAAAGATGCGGTTAACATTTGCATATAAGATGATTGGAAATAAAAAATGATTTGGGAAGGTATATTTGTGTAATGATATGGGTATGTATATATTAGGGATGTCAAAACAGGTCAATGAGTTTGGTTCGGGTTCGACTCAAAATTAACTCGACTCAAATCCGGTCAACCTAAACTCGACCTGTTTAATAAACGGATAAAATTTGAGCAAGAACCCAAACCCGATCGCAAGCAACCTGAAACTAACCTAATAACCCGTTTAAAATTTAAAAAAAAAAAGCTTATTAAACATAGATTTTAAGTTAATTGATAAAAAAATAAGAAGATTATTCCCAAAAATAAAATAATTTAAGAAAAAAATATTAATCGAGACATTTTTGAGTTAAAATCGGGGTGGTGGGTCAACCCAAACTTGACCCGTTTTTAAAGGGTCAACCTGAATTGAATTTTTCTGATCGGTTCAGGTGGGGTTATTTATTGACACTGCTATGTACATGTGAAGAATGATAAGGAAGAAAAGGGTCAGATTTATGATGCAACGATACTTCAATGCTATTTACACAACACCACGTATTTAATACGTGTCATAAACACGGCCAACGCGTTTGATTATAAAAGAAATAAATAATAAATCACATATATGATATATCGAATATGCATGTCATGATTAAGTGAAGTGGGATTTACATACATACCATTTTATATCATGTTATGTACATTATCTAACACCCAAAACTTCAGTATTTCATACCTACCACTAGGGCTGCAAGCGAACCAAATGTTTGACGAGCTACTCGTTGTTCGGTTCGATTAAAGCTCGTTTGTGATCGTTTAATTAGCTAAACAAACAAACTTGAACAATATTTTAAATACTCGATTCTTAAATAAACAAATTTGAACACTAATGCGTTCAACTCATTTATGTTCGAGAATAACATCATTTGAAGTTCGTGAACAAGCTCGACATTAAGCTCGATAAAAGCTTGGTTCGTGTTCGATTTTGAACTCGTGAATAAGCTAGATAAAAATAATTAATATTTGACTATAAAATTAATAAATATAAATAATCATTGTCTTTGTTACATAGACAATTATTTTTATTATAAATGTGTTTGTTCATAGATATGTTCATGAACATATTTGTTTGATAGTTAAAAAAAATTCGTTAAATATGTTCGCGAACAAGCTCGATAAGCACTAAACGAACGAACATGAACCGAATATGAACACTCGTTAATTTAAATGAACCAAACATGAACACAAACAATAAAGCTTGAACAAACATGAACCAAACTTGAACATGCTGATATTAAATGAACACAAACATGAACACTCACATACTAGGCTCGGCTCGGTTCATTTGTAGCCCTACCTACCACCCATAAATCAAATATGGGTGCAATGAATGAAATATAAAAGTTTATTGGATGATATGAGAGGGAGGAATGAAATATAGGAATGACATTTTTGATAATAAAGTTGTCTATGGTTGGTCGGCATAAAATATTTAAATTTTGGATGTTAAATATGTAAATAACATGATATAAAACGACCTATATGTAAATCCCCCTTAAGTGAAATAGCGGTGATTGAATGAAATGACGAAACTGTGAAAGGGTCTAAGAAAAACAAGTGGCTTTTAATTTTCAAAGAAACAACTAAAACATGCCTTTAATAATTAATTATTTAAATTGCCTGTTTTTCATAAAGTTTATTTTTTGTTTCCTTTGTAGAACAAAAGTTATCATCATATGAATTAGATTGTATGCATATATATAAGTATATATGTGTCTAATATGTGTTTGCATTCTTTACTTCGAAAGTAAATGTGTTCCTCATTAAGATCTCATATCAATATGAGTGCATCCTAGATTTGCGCCAAGTATAATATATAGCTAAATTGTACAAAACTAGCAAAACTAGAGAGACAAACATTTATGTGACACTATAAGAAATGGAGGAGGATTTATAAACCCAATCCCTAGTAGTTGGGATATTACAAATGATATTGATGATAGTAGACTTTGCAATAATCTGCAATGAATGGTGATTATTTTGAATAGCTAAACTATGGCTTCGTTTGGAATGGCTTTCTTCTTGCTTTCTAAAACAGCTTTTAGTTATAAAATTTCTTGAATTTGAAATTTTTGTGCCAGAAAGCCGTTTTAAAAAGTAGTATGAAAGCTATCCCAAACGAAGCCTATATCATAAGCTTTTCTCTCTTACAAAATTCAAACCTTAGCAGGTAGGCTAACTGTAAGGGCTGATGTCTATAGCTTTGGGGTGGTTCTGCTAGAACTGCTTTCTGGACGCCGGGCTGTGGATAAGAACAAAGTAAGCACCGAGCAAATTCTTGTGGATTGGGCAAAGCCATTTCTTGGCGATAAGCGCAAGCTGTTCAGAATCATGGATACAAGATTGGAAGGCCAATATTCAAAGAAAGGTGCATTCACCATTGCGAACCTTGCCTTGCAGTGCATCAGTACTGATTCAAAGCAGCGGCCCCAGATGCGAGAAGTTCTTGCCCTGTTAGAGACTCTTCAAGATGCAAAAGATGGAACAAAATCTCTGCTGCAAATAGAGCCAAGGGATATTCCTGTTAAGTTGAAAATGAGGCCTCATGCTTCTCCTCAACGACGAAGAACAACCAATTCAACATCATTGCCATCCCAAATATGATCGATCATATATGTAAATTATGATTTTAAATGAATCCATTTCCTGCTAGCTGTTAGCAGCTTGTTTTCACTTATGGAAAATGCAGTTGTAATTTGCTGCATTATTTTTCTGAATTGTTTATTTAATCAGAGTTGTTGGTTTTAGGTATGCTTTGGTGTCTTGTGTAAAGCATTATAAATTTTAGGTGTATCTGCTATGAAATGCAGAGCTGTTAAAATGAGAGGCATTTCAAGTGCTGATGGTATTTTCCATGAAACTGGATGATTACGTGTGGAGAAGAGTAATATTTTTTAGCTGGAGTGGGTGAATTGTTGCTCAAGAAAATGTTTTATGAGAAAGATTTCGTAGTCACAGGTTTTTTATTATTTTGATTTGCATATTATAATCATAAATTTTATTTGTTCACTATTTATTTGTTGTTTTCAAAAAAAAAAAAGAAAAAAAAAAAAAGAAATATATATATATATAAAAGAGATTGCATACTCTGTACAAAATTGAACATATGTAAGGCTTTTGAAACTGTCTTAAGAGACTCATTCATATTATGGAGCAAAAAAAGGTTCCCTAGCATCTTTATTTGAAGGATTACGGCCTCGTTTGGTAGCAGACTTCCATAAAATTTTGGCAATAAACAGTTGTTTCAAAACTGTCTTTTTCTAACGGATAAGCAAAAATAAAAAAACTTAGAGAACCAGTAAGATAATGAAGATTTGAAAAACACAGTTTTACAAAAGTTATGCATCCAAATAGCAATCGAAATTTTTTTTCACTTTTTGAACGGAAATGACACTAATTAAGTTGTCTCAAACAAGGCCTAAAGCTTGCATGGAAAATGTAAACGATTACATATATGCATTAATGAAACTCTTGAATGTTTTTTAGCTCATCTTTTGATTTAAGATAAGGTTGCCCCCATCTTCTCTTTGTATTTTCTGCATTATTATGGATATTCTCTTTTAACCTTTTTGAAAGCTCAACTAGCATCACTCAGGGAAGTTACCATTTCTCTCATTTGCTTTATGAAGGTTGCATATGAAATTTTTGTTTTTGGGAAAATTAATCTTCAAAATATAAAATTTCTTGCTAAAATTCTGAATCATTTCAGAGATCTATCGGGTTTAAGCTAGAGACCCCAAGATTTAATTTGGAATAATTACATCTTTTTATTCTAGAGCTGTAAACGAGTCGAGCCAATCTCGAGTCATGCTTAACTCGAACTCAACTTGTTGGCCAAATCATGAGCTCGAACTCGAGCTCACGTTCGACTCAAGCTCAAAGGGCGTGCCCGAACTCCGCTCGTGATAATAGATGCAAGCTTAAGAGCCAGCATTAAAAAAAAAAAAAAGAAGAAGAAGCTTAGATGCCAGCTCGCGAGGTGCATGAAGAACTGATAGACGTGATTAGCACCCGAGAAAAAGAAAATTGCATTATTGTTGCTCTCTCTGAAGAATGCATTACCAAATTAATGATAGCTGCTATTTTTTTTCCTTGGAATATGGGATTTTATACATATTTTTTTAAAAGAAGCTGAAGAGTTAGTACAGCTCTAGTAATATTGCATTGTTGTAGCCTTTATTAGGATTGCTTTAGTAATTAATCCTGCATTTTTTTTTAAACTCCTACAGGTTTTCATATTGAGTAAAAATATTTATTTTTTATTTTTAAATCCTAACACCTAATATAAGCCAGCTAGTGAGCTCACAGTTGAGTTTTATCAAGTTAGAACTCTAGCTCATTTAATAGTCGAGTTCAATTTTAAGCTCGGGCTCGATCTTGCGACTCGATAAGCTCGACTTGTAAGCTCATTATCAAGTTGAGTTAAAGCCAGCTCAACTGATTTACATCCCTATTTTTTGTCTAATTAGTCAACTAGAGCCTCTAGTAATTCACTAGTATAAAAAAGTCTAGCAAAAATAATTATAAATAATATACATTCATTTAGAGTTATAAATTTATTTCCCAAAATTTATGTACAATAAGTAGGAGTTCAATCAACAACGTCAATTTATCATTAAACAATTCTAGTCACAAAAGAATAAAACGAAAAATACATAAAACAAATATTAAACCTAAAAATCCTAATATCAACCAGCCTCACTCTGTCTTGGGTCATTTTCCTGGCCTAAGAAGTTTGTTAAAGGATTCTTAGGCATGGCTGGTTAGTGTAAGAAGTTTGTGAAATGATTTTTCTCAAATATCTACACCTCTGACAAGGCTGACTCAGAAGTCAATAACTTTCATCTAAAAATTTGTGTGTGAGGCTAGTTTTCAAAATCTAAAGGGTTATTTTTCTCCTGCTCCAATTCTGACTCTCCCATCTGGTATAAGAGGATTTTAAGTATTCAGTGATGTTTTATTGAAAGGATTGGGATGCGTTTTGATGCAACATGAACAGAAACTTATAACATATGCTTACAAGCAATTGAAGCCACATGAAAAAAAGTTATTCGACTCATGATTTGTAACTTATTGTTGACATCTTTGATTTAAAGATTTGAAGAAACTATTTGTGCCATGTTATGTGTGAGATCTTTATTGGCCATCAAATATATTTATAAAAAAAAGAGTAGTATTTTTAAAGCAAATTAAAAAAAATTTATATGAACAATCTTTGGAAACACATTAACTCCCCTTGGCCTATTGGTTGAGAGCTTAGGCTTCCAACTAAGAGGTCTAAGGTTCGAGTCCATAAGTATGCGTTGTGTGTGTGAGTTTGCCTTATAAAAGCGTGCCACAACAACTTAGGCTGTGCGCTCGTCTGTATAAGAATTTTTTTTAATATATGAATATTTTTATGTAATTTTGATTAAGTTGAAATTTAAAATAAATAAAATTATTTTAAGAATAATACAATATATTAAATTTTATATTGCATTTATCTTAAAATAAATTCAACTATTTTGATACTCATCCTAACAAAAAATTTTTGCTTGTCAGTAATATATTTATTAAACTTATATATTTATAAGTTAATAAACAAAAAAAAAAATAGTTATGATACGCAAGCATATCTCTCCAAAATAACTACCACCTTTAAAGATGTCTCAATTATAAATGCCTTACATATAATTAGTGTTGTTATAAAAGCTCATTGTTTATTTTTTTTATCATTTTCGTTTGATTATTAGTTTTTGTTTGATTATTCTTTATAAGCTTATTTATATAACACGCTAATTACCAAAAAAAAAAAAGTTGGCTCGAAGGAAGCTTGATTGTTTGTGCATGTATGTTATATTCATATATATATATATATATATATATATATATATATATATATATATATATATATATATATATATATATATATATATATATATATATATATATATATAAGTTTCAAGTATGAGGTGAATGAAGAAAATGATCAATAGTCAAATAAGTTTATCCAACCTCGATCTCCCATGTGTTTATTACACCCAAAATGATTTCAATTCTGAATTTTTGTGCAAATATGGATAGTGTATGACTAGTTTGTCACCGTCTTTTGTTATTGTAGGTAATAATGTGGACATATCATATGCATAATAAGATGATGTCATGGACAAACATGTTACAGATAAGGGTGGCTCCATGGATCTTTAAACACAAAATGTGTCCATTTGATATTATAACTCCCATTTTTGACAAGCTTTAAAAGAGTAAATGGGTAAGGTATTCTTTTTCTTAATGTACCTTGGGGCCAAAGGCTACAATCCAAGATATAGAGAATAAAAATATAACTCTTATCTTATAAGGGACAATGCTTAAAAGTACACCCAATTCATTAATGGTCATTGATATAGTGGTCTCATGCTTGAGTTTATCTACAATTCATTTGAAAGTTGGACAACTTTTTGAGAGTAAAAAAGAGTAAAATAAAATGTCCATATGTATTTTACGATGAAAAAGAACATTTGATTAAACATGAAAATATTAGGTAAATAAGTATGGATTTATCCATTGCACTTTAAAGACGTGCTCATAGATCTTGCTAGCTAAGAAGTTAACAAACTCAATTAATATATTTGAGATAAATATCCTAGAATCATATCGCATTTTGCACTTTGTTTATTATATTGAAATATCACTAACAACCTCAATCGTAGCACATCAGACATATAATAAAGAGATATTCGTTATATTTTATTCTGATTTGAATCCAATGATAACCATATTAGATGTGAATATAAACTATGACATTGATTTGCCCCATAGGCTTGGCAGTGTTGTGAGCAAATGATCATTTATGTGTTGTACATTCTCTCAAAACATCCATTTAGAAGTTTTCATCTTATATAATTATGTTACATCGAAAAAAAAATTCAAAGATAATTATTGATCTTCAGCTTCACAATAAATCTTATTTCAAGTAGGTTCATTATAGGAAAATCACGCTTTATCGACAGACCCAATCCATCAGAAAACACGGAATTCCGTCGATAAAATACTTTTATGGCAGAACTTCACTCGACGGTAAAACGCGTGTCAGAGAACTCTTTTTAGTCATTAATACCGATGATTTATCCGTTAGAATTTCCAGAGGAAACTTTAGCTGAAAATTCTGGCGGATTATCCACCAGAATTTTATGCGGAAACTCACCACCAGAAATTATGGCAGATTATTCGCCGGAGTTACCCACTGGTCTGTGTCTGACGGATTATTCGTCGGAATTCCTGGCGTTAAGTTTCCATCGAAAATCCAATACATTTCATTGTATCTCCATTTCATAGATGAATGTTGGCATTGGAGGCGGTGTTCGGCAACGTAGGAAAGCGTCGGCGACAGAACCGGCTGACGGAGCTAGAGAAAGGAGGAGTGAAATGAGAAGAGCACGCTCGTGGAAAGGGAAATAGGGCTCTTTCTGATGATATTTCCGACAGATTTTTCACAGGAACATTTTCCAGCTGAATTTTTGTTAGTAATATTGCGTTGGGCTTAAGTAAGGTGACGGTATTTCCTCCAGTAATTTCTGGCATATTTTTCGCCGAAAGTAACGCTGGCTTTATAAATACTAACGGTTTGGCCTACATGCCATTTATAGTGGTCTTAACTGTAACATTGATTTGTGAGAGAGTACATGCACATACATAAAGTTTAATGTTACGTGTCTCTAATGCAAGTATGAATTAGCTGTATCTTGGGACCAAAAAGTTAGTTGTTATGGCTTATGTTAAAAATTTTATATGCATAAATGATAGTTAGTTGCATATACTAAAAATCTATATCGAGTAGAAAACGAAGAGATGTTTCAAATGAAATAAAATGAGTTATTATGTTACCCTCATTGGTAAAGTCAAAGAGTGGCAATCGAAATAAAAATAGAAAACCTTTAAAGGGATAGAATGATGCTGTGCAATATACTTAAAGCTAATATTGAGTGAGAGATCTTAACTAGTAACTTTCAGGGCTAAGTGGCCCATCGCCTTCTTAATATTTTTATTATACTCTTCTTGCTGTTATAAGAATATTTGTAACTACTTTGATTTAATGTAATTCTTAAAGTAAAGCCATTGATTGGCTATGCAATGATGTAATGCCTGTCATTATAATGTGACATAGGTGCTAATTTGCATTATATTATATATATCTTATAATCTGATGCATTATAGTTGTTGTGATAGCTTTTTGATATAATGTGGGCTAAAATTTATCTTATAAAATAAGAATATTAATAAACTAGAAAGATTTGTTCAGTAATAAACTCTAGCTCTGATACCAATTGTTGGATCTTAATATCCATATATAAAATGCGGAAATAAAAAATTAGGATTTTTAGAAAATTAAATTGAGACATTCTTCATATTAATTTTCTTAATAAATAATTTGATAATATGAAATGAAGAAAACTTACCAAATTATTGATTGAGATTGTAGATCTTCTTCGTCGAAACGTTGATTGAGACCGTAAGTCTTCTTCTTCTAATAACCCCACTAAATATACTTTAGTGAGTTGGCACAATCAATCAATTATTGATGAACACTTTTCCTTTTAAATCTAATTTGTGTTCTAAATACAATTTAATCATTCAAAAAGAAGAAACTGTGAGACCAATATTCTTCTCATATATCTTCTTCCATCTCTCATGAAGGAATCATCTATCATTATCTTCATGTAGAACTTAATTCTTATTTATAAGAAAAGTTCACATCTTTTCATAAACACCTCTTAGTATTTCATGAATCATTTTTAATAAATATT
Source organism: Dendrobium huoshanense (assembly GCA_016618105.1). NCBI lineage: Eukaryota > Viridiplantae > Streptophyta > Magnoliopsida > Asparagales > Orchidaceae > Dendrobium > Dendrobium huoshanense. The sequence continues at coordinate 49,192,347 of CM028344.1, forward strand.
AAAATGATAATTATCATAACACATCATCAATCTTATCTTTAATATTATCTATATTTTTTTAATATTAAAAGATATTTGATGATAATTATCATGACACATCACGACTTATCATCAATCTTATCTTTATCTTTTAATATAAAGAAAATATTAATGATGAGTCATAATTATCTTCATGAAAAATAAAATTAAAAGGTAATCATAAATGTGTTACTAATGTGATCATAATTTAACATTTATATTATGTCACATTCTTAACGATAGTGTTCAATATATAATAGAGCTTAGGTGATGAAGAAGGGTCCTATGGACCTATAATTCAAGCTCCAATAAATTTGATTATTAATTTAACTCTTAAATTAATAAATCAAAATTATTAATTTCAATATTGTTCCACTATAAGTATGAAATTGCACTCTTGAAATTATAGTATAATTTACTCAATAAAAAAATTTGAATCGTCCATTGATTTAATCATTACATATAAAATAATCCTTCATAAAAAGTTCATAATTAGAGCTAGGTAATTCTGTTACCTCACTAATTATATCTTGATCCTTGAATTCCAATTAATTATCTAATGAACAATAAACTTTGTGACATCGTCACGAAATTTGAACGCTCAATTGTTCTTGCAAGTTCTAAATTAATTATTCAAAGGAACTAATTTTCTAACTTTCAAAAATGAAAGGAATGGATTCCATATCTGTATATTAACATTCTCAACCATTTGTTTCATTGTGTTTCTAAAATACAAGGATTGAGTTTATTTCTTTCAAACTTTTCCCAAGTAAATCAAAAAACCAAATGTCACAAATAGAAGTTTATTAATAACTCAGGATTAAGATTGTTTTATATATGATCATCTTTATGATTAATTTTAAATTCTCTATAATTAAAACAGAATTTATTAGAGAATTCAAAATTTATCTTATCCAGTTCTATATAATCATATTATATAAAGTACCTCCATCCTTAATATCTCCATATCGAATAATCCGGATAAGATTATTCCATTCTTAATGTTGATGGACCGCACTAATAATATTTAATTATAGATTCCAACTTTAATTAATAGTTATGAACTTGTTTTGATTATTATCCATAATTCAATCCTCTTGTATATAATTATATACTGAATTATGGTTTCATAAATAATCATGAAATAAAATTGTTATATCAAATGATAATATCGAAACATGTTAAACTTGTCTTTAAATATTTATTTTCATAGAAAATATATTACAATAATATTTCTTTAGGGCACATTCCCTAACAGAAACAATGCTGCCAAAGATACTTACTAAGTGCCTTGAGAAAGCTTAAATAGAGGGCTTTAATCGTAAAAAAATCATCCAGTATCATCGCAGGATCGTCCAGTACAATGTACTTAAATAGAAGGTTTCAGAAAATCCTAAAAACTCAATTCTGGCGCCAATTATTATCCTATATGATCGTAGGATCGTCCAGTACGATGTATAGAATTTGACATGATAGTTCTGAGCGATATCCGAATGGTCCAGTACGATCAGTTCAAATTTGTATAGATCGTCCAGTATAATATTGAGGATCGTCCCGGATGATTAGAAGAAAAATTATGTTATTTCTTCTGGGACGATCAATTTGTCCCATATACCTCACGGGTTGTCCAATACGATTTTCAATGATAATTCTGAACGATCAAATTGAATAAATTAATCATAATTAGTCTCATAATCACATGATCAATTTAGACATTATTATTAAAGATCGTCCAATACGATGTACATCATCCTAGACGATTAGAACAAAAAAATGAAATTCAAAATATTGACTAAATTATAATTGGCGGGTATTTTTCATGATTATAACTAATCATCATGGATGACCAAATCGTCCAGTACTATTAGTTAGATGAGATGATCGTACAATACGACATAAGTCGTACAGTACGATTAGTTCAAAATTTGAACTTCTTGTTTTGACTCAATCTCACCAAGCAAGCATACACCCTTACATGACTCGACTCAAGAAATGAAAAAGTACCTCATTGAATATTACAAAAATCGTTACAACATAACCCATTCTATCTAATCTTGAGCATTGAATATTCATTGGATGGTGCATGATGTTCTTGAAAAGTTGGTGCACACACAAACAAAAATATATTACAAATACAAGTAGACAACAAGATGTGAGGCATAATAATTGTTATCATAAAAAAATATAAACTTGCGAGCTCGAGTTGCAACAATATTTATCTTATAATATGATGTATCATAGTTGTTGTGATAGCTTTTTGTTAAGCTTTCATATGTTAAAATTGTTGGAATATACTTTATTATATATATTTTTTGTAAGCCTTGCTATAACCTCATTCAAACCCTGTTCAAATAAGGTTCGAATGAGCTTAGAACTATGTTTGAACATTGTTCGAACATGGTTTAATTAATGTTAAAAAATTTGTCAAATATGATGCTAATCTTGTTTAAGTTAGAGATGCTAATTCATGTTGATGGGATTTTGATCCAAATCCAACACATTTAATTTATAGGTTAGAATATTTTCTGAAATACAACCAATATGGATAACATAATTTTTTGGGATCAACACGGTCAAATTAACCAAAGCATGACCCGTTTAATGTGTTGATATGCATGTCTATTTTAACAATGTGTTGCGCTTCGTAATATCTAAATCCAATAGAAATTAATCTAAATTCAAGTTGAATTTGAGTTATTATGATCAATATGAGCCAAACTCAAATAGTAATCAGGTCAATATGAGCCTAAATTTTTCAAATCCTATTCATGTCAGCTCATGTCGGATTATTTATTTGCAACTCTAATTTAAATTAGTGTTATTCTTGATAGATCTTAAATAAATAATATGAGATCAAAAGAGAGATTTCAATAAGAAAAAAAACTTTGGGCATATTTTTCATGCGAAGAAGGTAAATTTGCAATTTGAGGTATGATAGTACTATAGTAGTAATATAAGTCAAATTTCCAAAGTGTCGCCGGCCGTGCATAGGATACATATATTCTAGTTGTACCGTTAAGGCGGTAACACGCACTCCGTAGTCCATTAGGGTTTCGTTGCTCCAGAGGCGGGGAAACGGCGATGACGACGAATATAGGATGCGACTGCGGCCGCAGCCAGGGTACCTTGTACTGTCCGGTGGAGGTATCATCCACCGAGAAGAATCTTCTTGCCGAACTACGTTACCAATTGAACTCTCTGATGATGCGTCTCGAGGTGGCTCCTTAAACCCTAACTCTCGATTGCGTCCCGGATCCGACGATCCCTAAACTTTCATAAATTTTCAATCACCTAGCAATTCTCTATACTAGGAATTACAGCGGGAGAATGATAGATTGATGTCCCGGATCTCAAGATGTCAATGCTCAGAGGTGTGTGCGCACAAGCCTTGCTGAGTTCATGTTTAGATTGTGCCCGTGTTTTTAAAATTTTGACTTTTAAAATAAACATTCGTGCTAAAAAGTAGAAATTACACAATGGTCGGTAAGGACGGATAGTATTGATGCTGAAAAATCACATAGTTTTCCAATTTAGACAAATTCTGATGTCCTGGCTTTCATAAGGATTTGGTTTACGTACTTATACAGTTTAACAAACGTTTCTAATATCAACACACTGAGAATTATAGTTGGGTAGTTTATTGATTGATCAAAATTTTCTCAATTTTTGGTTGGTAAGCTAAGTTGATAAAGGAACAGGGATTAGAAGATATGTATTGCTATAGATTGAGGCACATTCAAGGTTAACCCATCTCCATGGAAAATTGAGAAAGGAAGAAGGAGATAAGCATTCAAGAGAATGGTTTTACTGAGATTTTTCTGTATCCTCTCCATAGGACCGACCTTTCATATTTTGATTGCATTCCATTATTCTTTCCTACTACGAACATAGAAGCTTTGTGTGGAAGAACTAACAACCCAAGGCAACACCCAAATCACCCCATTTCCATCAAAGACTTAAAGTATAACGATAGAGGGTTTGCGGGAACTTCTTGTAAATGCTTGAAACAGAGACATTCTAATCACTAATCTTAGGATTTGATGTATGAATATTCATCCCATGATAGAAATTGTGCCACCAAGCAGGGTTATCCATAACATAACATCATAATTATTGTTTGATCCTTCATTTGATGAATTCTATTTGTTTGTTGGTTTCTGGATGGTGAGCAATGCAATAACATAGTTTTGTACCAAGTGTCCTAAAGATTAGTTCCAAAATCTATTCATGAATCCCTTGTCTTGATCTAGTAGATTTTTTTTTGGGGATTCCATGGTGTTTGCAAACATACAACAACAACAATAACATCAAGCCTTTATTCCACTACGGGTCGGCTACATGAATCTTTTTTCTCCATTGTATTATGTTAAAAGTCAAATTCTCATTTAAATTTAATAAAGAAAAGTTAATATCTAATATTTTATAACCAAGTATTTTTAGGTTTACCTCCACCTTTCTTAACATAGGCCAAATCTAATACATCTACTCTCCCAAAAGGGTCATCAGAAGGCTGCCGTTTTCATGACCAAACCATCTAAGGCGACTCTCTCTAATCTTACCTATCACTGGAGCTGCTATAACCTTTTCACGGTATGCTCGTTTTATATGTTTGCAAACATATTATATGAAATTGTTATCGTCGTTGTTGTTACAAAATAGTGTGCTAAGTTGAAAAATTGTGCATACCTAATTACCTAGTGAGGCCATCAACAAGGACCATGACATCAGTTTTTCAACAAATGGGTGGTAGTTGAATGATGAAATCCATCCTGAGGTCTATCCTTGGATATGATGGAGGTTGAAGTTCCCGAAGTAATCTTATTGGAATGAGGGGTTGGTACTTGATGATTTGGCTGTTCAAACTCTTGAACCTTATGTTTCATTAAAGGTCATTTATAATATTTTCTAACCAAGTCTTTTTCGGTCTATATCTACCTTTCTTAACATAAGTCAAATCTAATACATCTACTTTCCTAACTGGGTCATCGGAAGGCCGCTGTTTAATGTGTCCAAGTCATCTAAGGCGACTACACTGGAGCTACTCCAAGATTTTCACATATATGCTCATTTCATATATTGTTTATAAGAGTAGAGCCACTCATCCACCTAAGCATCTTCATCACTGCAGCACTTAATATTATGTTTCACTTTTAATGGCCAACATGCTGCACCATAAAGCATTCAATGTAAGATGTCTAAATTGTCTTTTGTACTAACATGTTTGTTTAATGTCAGGCAAAAGAGGAAGAGTCTGTTGCTAATTCTTCTGCAAAATCTGAAGGAATTTGCCAAAGTATGCAACAAGATAGTGAATTGTCCATATCTGAAGCAAATATTAATACCTCGCACTCTAATGACCAGTCTGAAGTTTCAAGTAAGGAACACAAGGTATAGACAGTAACTAATTGATTATGTTTATTCCATTTATTATTTACAAAATATTCTAATAATAAATTATTTTTGCAACACATTAGCATAGTGTACATGTTGAAACGTTGTCAAATTGCTCGAGCGTCGAGCAAGCAAAACCACCAGGTACATACCTTATATTATTTTATCTGTAGGCATATTGTGTTTCTTATATTCTTTATTGAAAGTCCCGATATATAACACCTAAATGCATGCAACCATCAATGAAAAAAAAAGAAAAAAAGAGAACTTACTTTTATGATCAAGAATTAAAAAAAAGGATCATTTGGGGGTGTAAATTGTTTTCCCAAAAATACGCCTCTTACATCCTTGATATTTTGATTACTTAGTTTCTACTGCTTACCCTCACTTGTCAAACAAAATGTCTTGCGATTATAAATATAATAGACTTAAGAACAAAGAAAATAGACTCTAGAAAAATGTCATGCAATTTAAACTATGTATATAATTTTTTTACACTTAATCATCCCGTTTAAAGGATTCATGTCATTATTATTCGACAAGTTTTACGCTAGCTGTCGACTATCTAATGCAACCTCCACTTTTCTTATCCAGGACTTGGAACTTGACAATAACAGTGTTTAAAGGTTTTTGCTTTAGTAGATCTAAAACGGAATATATGGAGTGTAATTTTAGTAGTAATAGATCTAATGAGGGGATTGTGACTTTGGACGATCAAGTCATTAATAAGAGTACACGTTTTAGATATCTTAAATCTATTGTTCAGAGTGATGGTGAAATAGATGATGATATTATCAGCATAATTCATGTTGGATGGTTGAAGTGGAGGAATGCATCGGGCTTGTTGTGTGATAGAAAAGTACCCCCTAAACTTAAGGGAAAATTCTATAAGATGGTGGTGAGGCCTGCAATGCTTTATGGTGCCGAATGTTGGCCATTAAAAGAGAAGCATAATACTAAGTTAAGTGTGGCAGAGATGAGGATGCTCAGGTGGATGAGTGGCTTTACTCTTAGAGATAGGATACGAAATGAGCATATATGTGAAAAGGTTGAAGTAGCTTTAGTAGAAGATAAGATTAGAGAGAGTCGCCTTAGATGGTTTGGTCACATTAAACGGCGACCTTCCGATGACCTGGTTAGTAAAGTAGAGATACTAGATTTGACTTATGTTAAGAAAGGTAGAGGCAGACCTAAAAAGACTTGGTTAGAAAATATTAGGAATGATCTTTCTTTATTAGATTTAAATGATAATTTTACTTTTAATAGGACACAATGGAGAAAAAGGATTCATGTAGCCGACCCCATGTAGTGGGATAAAGGCTTGATGTTGTTGTTGTTGTAATCATCCTGCTTTCAATAAAAGTGTTTAAAGGAAAATGCAAGGAAAATGTTAGGTAACTAATCCAAAACCACGAAAAGAAGTTCTTTCCATGCGACAGAGTGCATGGTTTTAAGAAATGGGAGTAATCTACCTTGTTTAACGCCAAAAACTCTATTTCATTTAATAAGAACAAAGTATTCTAGAGTGAGGAAGAGGAATTCTAGAGGGAGGAAGAGGAACTCTCTCTTGCTCCCAACTATCAGAACTCACTTTTAGATCTAGATATTCAATATGTCTAATCTCCCTGTGACATGACATCTAGTGCCTCCTTTATAAATAAGGGAGAGTCTATAATAAGAGGCGGTCCTCTTAAAGGTAAAAAAATGTTGCCATTTTGTTGCTTGAAATTAGGGATCTACGTTAAAAACAATGAAGTTATTTATGGTGGATGCTACGTTGATTTGACATTTATGTCAGGCTAACACCCTAATTATTTTTCAACAATCCACTCGGTAGAGGAACCATTTGACTTATTAGAAATCTATTTGACAATATTGATGTTGATTGGCCTACAACAATCTGGTTGGCTATGTGGAAGCTTCTTGATAGTTGCTCAACTCTTTTGAAATTCTTTTGGGTTGTGACTTCTTTGCTCTATCATGGTATTTGATCTTTTTTTTAGTATTTTCAAACATTAAGTGTGACACCCCTCGATACCTCTTAACAATAACTATGGGCTCCGAAAATTCGGCTCCGGCCTCCGCCCGACTGTTGATTTTCTTTCGTTCAGGGGGAGTTTTATCAGAGTAAGTTTTGGGGTAAATTTTTGAAATAGATGAGTTTGTAGATAAGACACTACCCAGAGATTTCACCCTCATTTTGTGCGGACTTTATGATCTGAGTTATGGTTTCCTATAGGCGCAAGCCCCTATAGTTAATTACCCCTCACGATAATGAGAGAGAACTTTCGATTAAGGCTAGTCGTCAATCAGATACGTAGCATCCGTAGATAAGTAGTATCGGGCGTATATTAGCATCATGAGTTTGGAATTTGGAAATTTGAAGAGTTTGATATTTAAAATTGGAGATATCACCATCTTGCACTTAAAGTAGATGGTGGGGGAATGGATGATGGACCTGATCAAGATCCCATGGTTCCGTCGTTCTGGGCCATCGTGGTCCCTGGTCTACTTAGTCAGAGGAGGTAGTCGACCCAACCTGATAGAAGGTTCCTTGTCGGCAGCCATGTGTTGCTTCGTCCAAGGGAACCTTGTAGACCTAGGGTGGAGGTTTGCCTAAGTTGACAAATTTGAATCCAACTTAGCTAAGAGAGGGATTTGTGCCCTATCGGTCATATCCTATTGATTCATATCTCAAGGATTTGATGTCACTAGAGAACGTATTAGCTCTGGCCATAACCGTTATATGTAGTGCTATTTGACGACAAAACCACTCGGTTCAGAGGGCTTGGGGTTTTAACCGTTTATCCTGCGGTGCCATTTAGCGGCAAAACCGCTGGTCAGAGGACATGTACCACATCCTTATTGACAGAAGATTGTTTGAAAATGGATCCTGGTAATATTTTTGACTAGGCATTAACTCTGTGTGAGCTGAAGTAGTTTTCAACTTGTCCACCCCTGCAAACTGTTGCGGAGCATTGATGAATTTTGCTTTAAGTAGTTTAATGGATTATTTTAATTTTAAATATTCTAATCTTGGGATTTTTTTAGATTTTTGGATTTTCGTGGGTATTTGGATGAAATTTGAAATATTTGGAATTACCCATCTAGTTGAGATCTTCATTCAACACGGCCATCATCGAGGTGTTTGAGTTTAGTTCCAGTTCTAGATAGAATCTTGTCGACTATGTCTGGCTACCAACAGAGGATCGAGTTTCATAGGGTTTATGCCTTTATAAATGAATTTTCTTGATTGTAGGCCTTGAAGGCCTAATATGAATGTATTAAGATAAATATATTGGTCGTCGCCACCATATATTTATTTGATGGTTCGAACCCTGTCGACTCCTATTGATCCGCATAGAAGGATCAGATTCGAACTTGAATTCACTTATTGACCCGCGAAGCATTCCTAGACGTCACATGTGTACCAATAACATGCTCATTGAGGCCCATACGGGTGTTTGGGTGCATTTTATGATTATTTGCTGAACCTTGTCGACTCCTACTTACATGCTTAGGAGGATTAGGTTCAGATTTAGTGACTCTCGCAGTATCCTTAGACGTCACGTGTATATCTAAAACACGCTCGCCGGGGCCCATGCGGGTCGTGATTGTATTTATCCCATTAGTGTACATATGTGCATGCATATTATAGTGCATGTGCGGGGGTACTTCGAAATATTTGTAAACGCCTTCTGTCTGCTTGCATAGATGTTGCGGATCCGGTGGCTTGTTGTAGCAGCTTATAGATTGAGCTATTTGCTGCTTTGTACATGTAGACTGTCGTGCACTACATGTTGCTTTTTGTAGGTGGATCATAGTGCACAAACGAATCTCCTGCTTTGTGTTTGTCGATGCTTGTATTCGTTGTAGTTCTTTCATATTTGCTTGCGGATAATATACTGTACAACGAGTTTCCCAGAATGACTCATAAGAGCTTTCATTTATTGTAGTCCTTTGGCATTTATTCATAGATAATATGTAATATTTGTAGTGGGGCTCCAACAGAAACTCGTGGGTGCTTGTATCTGTCGTATTCTTCATGCACTTTGTTGTGATATTTGGCTTATGTAGTACATCTACCACTGCTACAAGTAGGCAGGTAGATGTATTCCTTTACAAATTGAAATTGAGTTCAGGATACTGCATTTACTGAAGTATTTCTGCATCTACCCATAAGTGGCATGTGGCACGTACATCTGTCTTTGTAGAGAGCTTGTATGTATTGCAGATCTTTATTCTTACTTGCAAATAACATGTGTAACGTGCATTGTATGCTCTTTGTTGTCATTTGCATGATACTTGCATTCATCTTATGCTGTAATGTGCATATTTGCTTATGACTTTGTTATTTGCAAAAAGTTGATGTACCCATCTGCGCACTGATGTTGATTTCCAGATGGATTGCATTTATTGTATATTCTCTCTATACACTTTGGCTAATAGATAGTTGTGTTCCTTTGCAAGCTATATGATGTTGAGTGTAAGGCATCATCATATTCATAACATGCCTTTCATTTTCAATGCATATTAACCTTCAACATTTGTAGGGGGGTGGTAGCCTTTATTTGCTAATTGATCGAATCCACTTGTAGGGATGTTGTAGCATGCTATTGATTATTCATCATGTCACTTGATAGTCATTGCAAATACCCCAGATCACCTACTTGCATGAGATCTCATTACCACTTATGAGTGATTTATATTTTCAAGAATTTAGCATGTTAACTTGCAAGCGGATGATTTTGGTATGTATGAAAAGGCCCGTATTCATTATGCTTTATTGCCTTGGATTATGAACAATACATCGTATGCATCACATATATATCAAGTTAGCATATTCATTGGACATTGGTCCTTGCTTGCATGTTTAATGATATTGATTGGCAAAGTTATAATTCTTATGATGTTTCATGCTATTCATTCGATGTTCAATTTTTTGTTCAAGTCCAAGTCATGTCTATTTGATATTCAAATCAAGTCCTTTGTAGTCAATTTTGCAAGTCCAAGTTCATATTCAAATCCTTGTAGTCTTGTTGAGTTCAAGTCCAAGCATAATCCTTTGTTCTGTTATTCAAGCTCAAGTTCAAATAAAAGTCCCATATAGTCCAACTCAAGTATTTGCTTGAGTTCAAATGTCCAAGATCATGTTCATTTCAATTAGATTTGAGTTCATTTGAGGTTGAATTCGTTTGGATTTTATTGTATCAAAGTTAAAAAGTCCGAGTCCACTGTTGTTCTTTTGTGTTCAATCAAGTCCAGGTACGATCTTGTGTTCACCCAAAATTTCGTCAGCCTCCCGGCGTCTCCCCCATTTAGAGGAAAAACTAAGAGAAACTAGGCCTTCCCAACATACGCAATGAAGGCATGTATGGTAGATGTCCTCGGATGAGGACACCGCGGCCGTGATATTTATTCCCACCGCGCGCAATAAAGGCATGTATGGGGTCTTTGACAGTACCTGTTTAAAAAGACAGTTTTCTTTCCCCTCGCTCGAGGGTACTTATGAATAACCCCGTTTCGTCTTAGGCGTCGCATCGGGGTCCCATCCCACCACACGCAACAAAGGCGTGTATAGGCGGTTTTCTGATGCGTCACGAACTTTGAAATGTGGCTTTTAGGTGATTACCCGCCTCACCGTAGGCGTCGCACTGGGGTCCCATCCCACCACGCGCAATAAAGACGTGTATAGGCGGTTTTCCGGTGTGTCGCGAACTCTGAAGGCGAGAATCTAAGTTTTAGAGAATACATACCTTCGCGGGGTTGTTGGAATGTGGATCGAGGTAAGAGGAGGGTTTCTTTTTCTATTTACCATTAATAATTATTAACCACAAATAACCATAATTAATTATAATTAATGATGATTAATTATAATTAATAGTAATTAGTTATAGATAATTGATTAATTAATTATAATTAATTAATAATAATTAATTATAATTTAAAATAATTAACTATAAATAATTACTCAGAATTAATTAACTAATTATAATTAATAATTAATTAATACTAATTAATGAATTAGGATTAATTGATTATAATTATAATTAATTAATCATTAATTATGATTAGTTAATAATAACTAATTGATAATTAATTATAACTAGTGATTAATTAATTATAAGTAAAAAAAGATTAATTATAATTAGTAATATTTAATTATAATTAATAATTATTAATATAATAATAAAAATAAATCTCTTCCCTCTCTCTCGGTTTGGCATTTTTACGGGATTTGGCCAAAATAGAGCGTGAAAGGGAGAAGTTACCTTCATTGCCAGTTATCCCTTTTGTTGCTTTCGATCAAATGATGTAACTTCCGATTTTTCAAGAAGGGAAGTCGTCGAATGAGGTGAAGGCTTGCGGCAGCAGGGAGATCCGACAAAGCTAGGGCACAAGCCGGTTGAGAGCTCAGTAGAGGTAGGAGAAAAGCTTCTTCTTCTCTCTCTCTCTCTATCTCTCTCTCTCTCTCTCTCTCTCTCTCTCTCTCTCTCTCTGTTTCTCTGGACCAAAGGAGTCGGACAAGGCTTAGGGCAGAGGGAGGTTCGGTGAGGGTGAGGAGGTTTCAAATAGAAGAGGGGGATGAGGCCAAGAGGCCGGTTGGAGCTCGGTGGGTGGCGACTGGCGAGAGGTTGAGAAGGATCGGAGCTTTTGCGTGTGTGGATATTGAATGACCGCCCCAGAGCTTCCTTCTGCTTGCGTTTTATAACCGAGAGAGGCGACGATGATCGAGGCTAGTTTCGCGCAGGCAATGCGGAGAAGTGACTGGAGCGACGCCGATTCAGCGGGATATCGACGGGATTCAGGGATCTGACGGGTAAGATGTATGGTTTTGGATTTCTTTTTTTGTTCTTTTATACAGAGGTTAACAATAACATAGTGTGCTTCAGAAATGAACATACCATTCAGTCTTTATCTTTTATCATTCCTCGCACAATTTATACTTGAATAAAAACATCCAACCATAATATCATTTATATTATAAACAGAACCTTCAAATTAATCGAAATTTCATAACATAAATATTTACAGAGCTATTAAGAAATCCAAAAGAGTACAATACTGAACAATTTACATACCTCAAATGTAGACTTACAAATAATGTTAAACAATAGAACATAAAGTGAAATAAACTTGAACTTATTATGCATCAAGTTTTCCCTTTCATTTTCCTGTAACAACAGGAAGTATAAAATACTGCTGAGCTATGAGGCTCCATAAGTTATGAAAATTAAATTAAATTGCATAATTATAAAACTTTCAACATCAAAATCATAAATGAATCAAACTTGCAGTTTTTATAAAATAATAGAAAATTATATTTAGCATTAACCTTTACTTCCTTTGAAGTTTATATAGAATATCAATATTAGTATTTTAAATATTTGATTAAACTTTATCAGCATGTTAAATGGAGCCCATGTAAGCCTAGTATTATCGTCATTGAAGAACATAGAGATCTCTTTGCCCCACTTATTATGCAGATATCATATCTCTGGGGTTTCTTTTGCCTCACTTACAATGTAGTGTCATACATGGGGACCATTTTGCCCCACTTGCAATTGTAAGTTTTACATCATTTCATAACAAAATTTACTAAATTGATATTCTATAAACTTCATATTTTCATAGTTCATACTTGTATTGTAGGGTTGCAGATTTCCATAATAACATTGTTGTTATACTGTTTGAATGAATATCATGATATGTAGTAGGTACAGAATAGTACTTCTTTTCAAAATGTTTGCAACTAAAAAAATGTTCAACTAATCATATCATATCTTTTATTAAATTCCAATTCCTCAAATATAAGTGTAGTAACTCATACAGGAATACTTGATTGATCACATGTATAATATAAAATCACATACTTTAATGACTATCTTTCTAAATTGTTGTTTAAAATCATTGTACATATCTCATGATAGCATATACTCTTGAATTAAAATTTGCATTACTTACATTCTTGAAGAGCTGACTCAAATCCTCTACCTTGTACCCTTGTTCAATTGTAAGTAATCTGCATTCATCTCTTTTGCATTCCATAAATTCCACAATCTATTGAGATTAATTTTTCGTAACATCAACTTTTTTTTAATATAATATATTACCTCAAAATCTCCCTTCTGCATGTACCAGGTAATTTTCAATATAATATATTACTAACGCGTTAATGAGTTGTTTTTCATATATAAATATATTATGTAAATATTATAGTTATTTGATCAACCAAACTTAAACCATTCAGGAAGCAAATTTTCAACAAATATAATGGCACATTCAATAGTAGACATTTCTAGCTATTAGGAAGCCAAAAAAGAATAAAAGACAAATAATGAAGTGATTCAAAAATATTAGTAAAATTAAGAATATACTCATGAGATTGAGTGACTAACTAGAGACTGAGAGACAGAGATAATGTGAAGAGAGTGTGTGAAGATGAGGTGAAGAGAATCATTCTTGGTAAGAAGCTTCCAAGGGAGACACTATTAGTGCCAACAATAAGAAATAGTGAAAAACATATAAGAATTGGTGGGGTAGTGAGCCTAAAATGAAGAACACTAAGAAACGACTAGCTATAGTGGTAGGGAATAGAGAACCAATGAGCAAAGATCTTATCAGTATGAGAAAGAACGAGGCAAAAGCAAATAATGATGCCTAGTTATTATGGTAGATGTTGAACAAACCTATAAAATCTAATTCAGGATTTGCTCTTAGCAGGAGCTTAGTGCAAAACACTATAAAAAGATGCAACAAAATGGCATGGCATGCCCACTTTCTTTTGAACTTGCGCTTCACTGGTAAGTGATGCACACGGTCAGAGTAGTGCATCGTTTCAATTTTTTTTAAGCGTACTATGAAGCATTCTTTTAGCAACATTAGATATTGTGATTAGTAATGTTTAAACTCAAGTTTAAAAAGACATGAAATAATGATGGGTGTAATAAGAATTCGTAATGCTACTGTATCGAGTGCTGAAATGAAAGATTAATGTTCATGTGATCCTACCCTTATAAAATAGTACACATAGTTCACTACTAAGATCAAATGATCCTTTTACAACAATTATGTCATTTATTTTTTTATTGATGAATGAGTGACAAATGTGTTTGACTGTGAAATAAGTTGTAGAATGATACATAATCGTTTTGTATTAAAAATTTGTATTTTCTTGAAATGCAGTCAATTCTTTATCATTTTCCAATTGATGTGCCCATACACAAGTATAAGTTCAAGTTGCAATGAATATACTCGTATTCTTATGACTTTCCATAATCACAATATGATGGGGACATCAGAGCATGGAAAGTATATTAGAGGCATGGCTGCCGATCTACTGCCACGATCGAGTCTATGTATTTTTGAGACATTTCATGTATTTATTTTTTATTATGTTATTTATCTTTTATTATTTATGTTGTATTTGTTTTTCCCGTTTTACCATTTTCTTAAGGGAGGTCGTATGTAAGCCTAAGGGCATTGTCGTCTTTTTATTTTGAGTCCATTGTACGAGGCTATTTATAACACCTATGTTTCTCTTTGGAGTTTTAATGAATGAATTAATGATTGATAAAATTTTCCCCTTGCTATATTTCTTTGTGAGATCTTGAGAATGTTTGAGAGATGAATTCCTAGGAGAGGGAATTTGGATCACCCACCAACCTTGGAGACGGCTGGGTTCAAGGGTTTCTTTGTTATCTATTTTCTTTCTCTTCATCACCTAATCCCACCTCACCCCAAGCCGCCGGCCACCTTCATCCCCACCATCCCTCCACCGAAAACTCCCTACAACCCACATAGCCGCCTACCCTATCTCACCTCCCCATCTTCCCTCCACAAATTCCACTCCCCCTTGAATACTTTGCATAAGCAATCACTCCTAAGTTAGGAAAGTTTAAATTCAAAATTATTTGAATTTGAATACTTTTCTAATTTAAGAAGGCTATTTTAGGAAAGTTTCCAAATCCTTGCTTATTTAGTTTAAATTATATTAGGATGACATATTTCATCCTTAATTTAATCCCTTAATATAAGGAAGCATTGAAAGCTTCCTAAATTCCCTCCCTTAGCTATCAAGCCGCCGCCCCCCACCTCTATATTTTCTTGGACTTATTTCCTAAAACCTAATCTCCCCCTTTGGAGTTAATTCAAACATTCAAAGCTCCCTTGGCCGAAATTTCCTAAGCCCCATATCTCCTTATTTCTTCCCAAAATCAAATATTGGGATTTGGAAATAAATCCCCTAGCCCCTCTCTTCTTGCCGCCACCCATATCCCCCCCTTCTCTCTTTAATTAATTCCAACCTAAG
Organism: Dendrobium huoshanense; assembly: GCA_016618105.1. Lineage (NCBI taxonomy): Eukaryota > Viridiplantae > Streptophyta > Magnoliopsida > Asparagales > Orchidaceae > Dendrobium > Dendrobium huoshanense. The sequence goes on from CM028344.1 coordinate 49,208,068, forward strand.
GGATTAATTGAAACAATTTCTCTCCACTACGATTTGCCCAAAATCTGAACCTAGTTTCCCCAAATCACTTCCCTTGGCCGGCCACCCTCTCTTGCCACTTCCTACTTGGATTCTTGAAAGAAACCTCTCTCTTTCAAAGGGAAACGTCAAGGACAGCGAAGGATCATTACCTTCAACACTTCAATACTCGGGAGAGACTTCTTCCTCTCCAGTTGAACCTTCAAGGAAAGCTACGACAAATTTCTTCAACATCTCGCCTACCTGTTTCCAGGTTTTGTCAAAGGTGAACCTCTTCCCCTTTTCAATTACCTTCCTAATCCCCTAATCTTGTAGGTGATGACGAATCAGAAGGAGCCGTGCTTCGCGTTAGGCCTAAGCTTAGTAAACGTAGGATTGAGCGTGTTTTTTATGCTTCTAATCTTATTGTTAGATTAGGGATTTTGTTAAAAGCTATTTACTTCACATGTTGTTGAATTTCTAACTTGTTTTGATAATTCAAGCGTTTGGCAAGTGGCTTAGCCTAAACGTAGGCACCCCTCTCTTGTTTTCTATTGTCGTTTCGATTGCTAATAGTTTTTAATCTTATTTGCTTATTCAAGAAATCGTGCAAGTTTTTATCACATCCATTTTAAGCATTGTAGTCCTGCATCACAATATTAATGTTTGTTATAGAAATTTTTAGTAAAGAAACTATAGGTTTAAAAGAAGTCTTTTTAGACGTGCAATATAATTTTTTCTATTGATAGAAAAAAAAAGAAGTTTTTTCTCTTCTCCAACCATATGGTATATTCATTTTATTTTGCCTCTTTAGTTAACTCTTAATGTCTGTTGTACGTTTAATGATTGATGTTTTTATAACAAATATGTTGTAGTCTTGTATTTTTTGTGTTAGAAAACTATAAATTTGAGGGTACACACACACACACACACACACATATATATATATATATATATATATATATATGAGTTGCTGCATACACCTCTATGGTATTAAGGCAATAAAAAAAATGCTTGAAAAGAGGTGAAGGTGCTATACTGCTTTTTATAGAAGCTTTGAGGTTAATCAATGGGATTGGTCTTCTTTTTTGAGAAGCAGAATACAAAGTGCATAATTTCTTTTGGAGGATTAAGAGCATAATACAAGCTTAACAAAGTACGTTTGAAGTATTTTGACAGCAAGTCAGCAACTTTAAATAAAATAGGAGTATGTTAAGATGCTATTAGTTTATCATGGGATAGGCATGCATACTTGAGATTATCATGCAAAAAGGCAGTGCTCTACTCATCATAGGAGAATTTGAGAAGTACATACCTAGCATAGCTATTATTAAGAGTATGCTGGATATTTTTAAATTCTTATAATAAGATTGATGGAGTTCATTGATCAAGAAACAAGGATGGGGAAAGTTGCTGTTTACTAGCCGAAATTTTCTTAAAGTTGGAATGTCCTACTAAATTATACCCTTGTTATACCAGAAACTATTTCGTTTAGACATATACTAATCTTTTCATTCTCTCTTTTCCTTTGAACTATCTTTACAAATTCTGAAAGCTTGTATATTATTTCTATGATGTTTGTTTTCCAGTTTCTCTTTTCATCTCATATTTTTCTAGTCTTGAATTCCTTTTTCTCCCAATCAGGTCAATATATTGCCACTCATGAGTATGCCAGGAGATATGTTGCTCTGAAAATCACCTATTTTGGCCAAAGGTTATTATATGATACTTGTTTTATTGGATTTGTGTCTTTTGATGACTTTATTATAGCATACAATTGAACCCATAATGTTTGAGGGCTATTACGCTTTTTCTTAAACATTCACGTGACCAGAGGTTAAAGAGTTTTCTTTATAAGCTATTTGTTTGTAGGCTGCCTTGCTGTGCATTCACTAAAAAAATTTGGGCTTGAAATGCATCTCTAGAAGAAAACGATTAAAAAATTATTCTTACTTGGCTGCAGCTTGGTGAGGTTGGGGTTGGGATTGAGGGTGGAATGGGATTGGGCAGGGGGTTGAAATGTGGTGTGGGGGTGCTTAAAGAGGGGACTTGAATTTCATTAAGAGATGTTTTTTTTTGTGGTGTTTTATTTACATATCGATTTTATCCAAATCAATGACTCTCTTGATGTTTTTGAATGCATTAATATAAAAAAAGGCCACTTTGTTTTTCTGCTTTACTTTACATTGTATGTCATTCATTTGTGTTCTTGACTTCTTGTTCATGCTCGCCATTCTTGTTGTTTGCTCATAGGGGAATGGACTTTTACCTTTTCCACTTTGAATTATTAGGGTTTAATTTGCAAGTATAAGAGGCCATCAATAGCTGAAATATATTATGACCATTCAGGACAGAAGTTCTAAAAATGCCTTCAGTGAGCGTGATCTGTAGATTTTATGTGTTTATGTATGCGTGCATGTGTACATGAATATGCAACCATGTGAGTGTGTGATGTGTCCATGTCTCTCACATGTTCGCCATAATTGATGTAGATTTCATGGTTTTGCTTCAGAGGCACAAATGGAACCGACTGTTGAGGTACTTAAAGAAGTCGATCTTTTTTATTTGTTAATTGCATTCTAATTGAATGTTAAAATTGTGCATTTTTCATTTTCTTAATTGGTATGCCAATAAGTGCATGAATAATGTTTTTTTGCAAATCTATTAAAGGTTATTGTGGAAATCTCTTTATGTATGCACTTGTAATTTTCATGTCAACGACCCTCTCCATTATTGGCATTTCTTCACTTGCCATCAGTGCTTATGCTGGTTCTTTCAAGTGCAATGCGCAAAGCATAGTGTACAAATAAGGTTTTTGGTTTAAGGTGCAAAGAGCCAAGAATGTCACTTTGTTTAAATCAATTGATTGAACTTAAAAATTTAGATACCTACTTTAGACATTTATATTGGTTTTGCTAAATTCATACTACCTCCAATAAAATTGACCTTTAAGCCAGATTCATAATTTAATGCATTATTATTTTAAATCAGCTTTTTTAATGAAAAAATAGAACTAACTTGAAGTCATCAAAGAAAATTACCAATGACGTGTATTACAGTGCTGTGAAGTAGTTTACATTATGAATAAACAAATAAAAGATATTGTAGAAATTAATGAGCATGATATAAACTTCTTATCAAACATCGCTCATGTAGTAGGTCTTTAGGTCTAGGATTTCCTTGTACAAATTTAGGATGGATGAGCAAAATCACATACATGAAATCAAGTTCACTATTCACTAACTTTTAATTTAGATATATAACTCGCCTTTTTTAATATAAATAAAGAAATGCATAGAATTTACTTCAAACAATAATTCAAAGATTGCCTAAATGAAAAATTTTGCAAGAAGTTTAAAATTAACAAAACCGTATGATGGTCACGATTCACATTGCAATCACCATGATGATCAAGATTAGTCTCACTGTTTGTTTCTTTTAACACCAAACAGGAGATGCATGTGATGATGACATCTTGTGGGTTTGTAAAAACGATTGGCTTTGCTGCTAGTCTTCCGAGCAGCTCTATCAATGAAGGGGGGATCCTTGTGTCCCCAGATGTCACCAGGTTTCCTTGGGGTTCATCCTCAAGGGTTAACTGAACAATGAAGTTCTCCAATACTCGTGCTTTAATAGTTGATCGGAAAATATATTCAATATTTTACTTAATTAGTTTAATAAGCCATTTGTTGTGCTGCTCTGTACGCTCAAGCTTTTGTAAAAACTTGTTGGATGGGTGGCCATTAACTACGCTGAGTGGATGGGACTTGGAAGTATGGCCTCAAGCGTTTGTAAAAACACATGGTGATTGCTTTAAAACATATATGATTTTTTGAGTTTGTAGACATTATTTTTGTTGTTACTAGTCTCAAACCCAGGTGGTATAATCATATGAACTTCATCACACTATCCTTATTTAGGAAGGCATTTTTGGCACATTCAGTTGTAAAGTTTCTTGATAATCAATCCCATATGTTTGTGAAAACCTTTCAACTAGTTTAGGCTTATTCCTTTTAATGCCCCCATCAACCTTGTATTTGATTTTGAAAATTCATTTGCACCAAACAAATTTCATTCCCTTTAGCAGGGCAGAGAGTTTTCATGTGTCATTTTTTTCCAATGCTCGTGTTTCTTAATGAACATCTCTTTATCTGAGTACTTTTAATGCTTTATAAATGTCACTGGGGGATGGCCATGCTCAAAAGATTTGTTATAAATGCATGCAATTGAGGAGATAAATTTGCATAGAAAATATGCTCATTGATTGGATGTTTGATGCTAGTCCTTGTACCATGCCTGTGAGCAATCAGGATGTTAAGGTCATAATCAATTTGCCTTATGAAGATTAGTTGAAGTTTGGGTTAGATAATTGGTTGACATCAAGAGAAATGCTTTGATCCTCCATGTTTGTTGAATGTTCTTGATGTTTATGTAGAAAATTCCTTTATATCTTTCTTAGTATATGTGATGTTGTGATTTTTCAGCGTGGTAAGTGGAATGGGTAAAAGTAAGTTGGGGAGATATATAGGCTCAAATAAAATAGGGTATATAACACATATTTATTGGAGTTGGAGTTGTCCCCCTGAATGTAAGTTTTGCAGAAGAAATGTTTATTTCAAAAAATGTTATGCCTATTGTGTCGTATCATTTTTTTTTTGGTTTGGAAAGTAGCCAATGCCATTGCATTTTATGGCTTTAGGGTTAAGTATGCTTTTGTCATGAGGATGAATGTAAACTAAGGCAGTGCAACCAAAGTTTTTAAGGGAGATGATAGAGAGATGAGTGATGGGTAGGTTTCAATGATGATTTGACCATTTTTTTTTTAATTTTAGGATTCTTAATGACATACGATTAATGAGTTATGCAAGATGTAAGGGCAAGCTCTCTCTAATAATAGTTTGAAATATTGCTAGTGATTACAATGGGTCTAGCAACTTCTAGTGGATGCCTATTTTTTCTACTTGCAAACCCATTTTGATGAGGGATATTATTACAAGAATTTTGGTGAGCAATTATTTGTTGAAGAAGATACTACCCAAGAGTGAAATGAAAGTATTATATTACATCATTGGTTTTGACGGCTTGAATTTGGATTCTAAACTTGATTTGTATGCAATGATGAAATTTTTTAAAAATAAATTTGTGATTTATCTTTCGTATAGAAAATTCTCATGTTTTACTATGATCCTTAATAAATGTTATGAACATCCTAGCTCTTGAGATATTTATAACTTGAAATGATCCTCATATATTAATATGAATTATAAACAGTTGAAAGACTTTACAAGGATGGCTTGGATACATGTATGTTATGTATTTGGGTAGTTAGCAAGCTTCACATTAGAATGAATTAGATTTATTTTGGTGAAAAAGGAAGGGAACAATTTCTTGATGCTATATAAAGTTGGGATGATCAAGGCATAGATGTTATAATAATTGCACTCTCTTTATGGTAGGATGCATATTGAGATTTTTTTTTTTTTGTAATTCTTGATTTTCTTTGGCATTTAATTGGTGGAGTCCAACATTTTCCTTAGCATTCCCAGCCATCCTCCTTAATGCAGCATTCTATAATTGATATTGAGTAGGGAGAAAATTGTTGAAATAGTTAATATCTTTGGTGATTTCATTAATTTATAAGAAATTGCAGTAAAGTTTGAGAGCTAGTAAGACTAAATTTAGATCAACAGAGTTATAGATGTTGATTTGCTCAATTCCCGTTTCTTGAGACAAAGAACCATCATCAAGCTTTACATTGTAGTAGTTATTGAGATCGGGATGTATTTTGTTAAACAAAGAGACATTGACAATCATATCAGATGCTTCTGAGTCCCCAATGCAGTATTGAGAATTCCCTAATTTTGAATTGAATGCATTCAAAGTCATAACTTTTTTGTCATTTATCTGGTGCTAATTTTAGCTGTGGTTAGATTTATTTTGAGAAGTGCCGATACTTCAGGATATTTTGGAGCTACTTGGTTACCCATCATGATATTTTCCTATTTCTTTCTCTTTAGACTTCATGGAGCGTTTGTTATGTGGATGGAAGGATTTTTGTCCCAAATATCCTACATCAGACATCATTAATATTTTTATTTAGTACGAGAAATAATTTTTATATATTGCATTTCTCAACAACTTTATGATATTTTTTGCAACCCTTAAGACACTCCCAGTCCAGTTCTTCAAAATCATCAAATTGTTGCCAATATTATATTGGGCAATGGAGATATTACTTTGTTGAAAATCATGCAGGGCATCTTTGATTTCAAGTAACTTTGTATCATTTTCATTATAAGAGTACATTTCTTTTGTGTCATCCCAAATTTCTTCAACGACCTTATAAAATATGAATTTAAAATTTTTAGCAATTCTATAAAATATGAATTTTGGCAAATTTTTTTTTCTTGATGTTATCGTTGTCGTTGTCAGGTCTCAAGCTCTGAATGAAAAAAGTGAAAGTCGCATTAGGTAGTCTACGGGCAGCGTAAAACTTGTCGAATAATCATGACATAAATCATTTATATTTTGTTAATGTTAAGGCGTTACTTGGAAGTGACGCATTGTATAGCCTGAATACAACTAAAAGTATGCAAGGCTGTTGCATGAGTGTCTTGGTGTAATGTTAAATAATCAAGGGTTCTCACATCATGGACGGATATGGGCAAAGAAGCTAGTCCATGAAATTAGAATTATGATAAAAATTTGAAATATAGGTTCATTAATGGACTTAATAGATATTATGATTCATGGGAATATAAATATTCTATACATTCAAGAAATTAAGAAGACTAAGGAGATTGATAGTTTAGAATTTAATATATGGTACTCAGATAGGAGTAGTATTAAAAATGGTGTATGTGTGATTATAAATAAAAGTTTGAAGGATAATGTTGTAGAAATTAATATAATTTGAGATAAATTTTAGCTTTAAAGATTGTCGTTGATGCTAAGATTATTAATAATATATGTGCTTAAACTCTTCAAGTAGGCTTGGATGTGTTCAAAATTAAAATTTAAGAATGAATTGGAAGAATTAATACAAATAATATCTCTTAATGAAAGAGTTTTTATTCGAGGATATTTAAATGGACATGTTGGTAGAGTGGTAGAAGATTTTAGCAGCATTCATGGTGGCTATAGGTTAGGGGCGACTTATTAAGGTGGTAAGATCATATTAGATTTTGTTTTAGCTTATGATTTTGTAATTGCTAATGTCTTATTTAAGAAAATAGAGGAGCATCTGATGTAGACACACAAGAAGAAAACTGACACAATGAGTAGAACTTAAAACAAACTTTATTAAATAAAAGCAAACGACCCAAAACTTGACAAACACAACAAGAAATACTAGGAGATTTTAAAGAAATAAAAAAATGCTATCCTCAAACAACCGTCAGAGCGGATTCCTTACATGCATCGAATAGTAGATTAAATAAAGAAGTGCATAAGACTAGTAAACCGATGGTCCACCACTGCAAGACTGTCCAAATGCTTCCAAATCAACCAAGACACGACACCCTAAAGTTGCTTCACTGTTGAGAAGAAGGATACAGATGGAGTGGCACTTGCGGAGAGACGAAGAGGTTAGAAGCCCGAGAAGAAAGGGTGGAAAGAGCTCGCAGGATTTTCGGAGGGGATGAGAAAAGAAGGGTGGAAAGAGCCCGCAGGATTTCCGAATAAACCCGCAGGTTAATAGGACATATGCTCACAAATATCAACTATCTTTCGTCACTTCATCATCTCTTATTTATAGGCAAAGTAGAGGAATGTCAAAAGCCACCTTAGTTAATGTTCACAACATCCCAAGCATTTATTTTTCAAAGGATTTCCAAGAGCCATTTCGGAAAAACAGCCCAGCATCTCACGGAACCAAGGAGCCAGCAAGCAGGCCGAGAATTCAAAGCAGCACAGTTACGGGAAAAACATCTCAGTTCGGAAAAAACAGAGGCCGGTTGGACTCCCAAGGAAAAAAGCACACCAATAATAATTCTAATGCTTTGAATTCAGCCACCAATTAAAGAGCAAGCCACGGTTTTCCAAAAGACAAGAAGAAAAAAGGAAGGGAAGGGACAAGACCACTCCAAAAGTAAATCTTCTTAATGAGGTACCTTTTTGGATATTAATGAGCTACTAAACTTCAGCTCAAGCAACTTAGAGAACAAGCTCAAAACCGAATGCTCCAAAACAGCCAACCCGTGAACCACCAGCAGCCAGGGACCAATCGAGCCAGCAAACCAAAGGTCTACCAAGCCATATGCACTACCTACCATGATCATTGGATGCTTTCCCATCATTGGATAGCTAAAAAAGAAAAGAAAACAAAATATACTATTGTTCAAATAAAATAAAAAGTACAGAAATTTCTTGATAGCATCAATTCTCCCTTGGTGAAAAATTCTCATCTCCTGATGAGAACGTATCAGCAACTCGTTCATAAAGCTTCAAGTTTTTCTTTTTTAGATCAGCAGCATTTATCCAGGTACAATCAGTCAATGGTCGATTGTTCCATTTGACCAGGAACTTTTTATGCTCTCCATGCCTTGTCTTAATAGCTTTCACATCAATAACATCTTCGATTTGATCTTCAGACTTTACCAAAGGAGCATAGAGTGGTAAAGTTTCAATATCTACAAAATCGTCAGAATTTCCTTCATACAAAGACAGGTCAGAAACATTAAAAACAGGTGAAGTGCCAACAATATCTGGTAAATCTAGCAAATAGGCATTAACACCTAATTTTTTAATCACACGAAATGGACCAAACTTCTTTCTACTTAACTTTTTAAAAGTGCCAACATGAAACCTTTGGCGACAAAAGTAAGCCATTACTAAGTCACCTTCATTGAAATTTGCTTCTTTTCGATGTTTATCAGCCTCAGACTTATATTTAGCAGTAACCTTCTTAAGTTTTTCAAAAACCTGTTGTTGGACGGTTTTTATATGATCAAATGTTTCAAAAGCCTTAGTACTAGTTTTTTTAGGAAGAGATAAAGAATTTCTATCCAGAATGTGAGGAATAGGTTGCCCATAAATAATTTCTAATGGAGTTTTGCCAGTAGAACGATTAACAGAATTATTATATGCAAACTCAGCTTGAGGCAACACTAAATCCCATTGAGATGTTTTTTCACCAGCAAGACTTCTTAACAAATTTCCTAAGCTTCGATTTACTACCACAAAAACATAGTCATATTTTCGAAAAGTAACTGGTAAGTTTAAAACAAAATTCATAGAAATATCTTCCCAAGGTTTGTTTGGAATAAGCAGAGGAGTATACAAACCAGAATTTTGTGTAGTTCCTTTAAAAGCTTGACATACCTTGCATTGTTTTACTAATTTAGCAATGTCTTTTCTCATGTGGGGCCATAAATACTTTTCTTCAACTAAAGCAATTGTTTTTCCTTGCTCAAAATGTCCTCCCAAACCTCCACTATGCAATTCTTTCACAAGTTGTTCTCTCAAAGAACTTTTTGATATGCAAAGTCTAGTTCCCTTAAATAAGAAACCTTGATGTATAACAAATTGAGCAGAAGGATCAATCCCAGAAGCACATCAAGCATTCCAAATATTTTTAAAATCAGAATCATTTGCATAAGTGTCTTTCAAAAAATCAAAAGAAGTAACAGTCGGAAAAACAGTTATCAACAAATGAGACCTTCGGCTTAAAGAATAAGCAACTTTATTCAAAACTCCAGTTTTATGTTTGATATGAAAAGTGTATTCTTGTAAAAAAGAAACCCATTTGGCATGCCTTTTGTTCAGATTTTTTTGTGATCCAAAAAATCGTAAAGCCTCGTGATCAGTATTCAAAATAAATTCTCGTTGAATCAGATAGCATATCCAGAATTTCAAAGCTTGAACAATGTCATAAAATTCCAAGTCATAAGTAGAATTTCGAGATCGAACATCATTTAGCTTTTCACTAAAATATGCAATAGGATTTCCTTCTTGACTTAAAACAGCACCAATACCAACATGTGAAACATCGCAATCAACTTCAAAAACTTTTTTGAAATTTGGTAAGCTAAGAATAGGAGTTTGACTCATTTTTGATTTGATCAATTGAAAAGTAGTGTCAGCCTCGGGGGTCCATTTAAAAGTTCTTTTTTTCAAACAGTCAGTGATAGGAGCAATAACAGTACTGAAGTTCTTAACGAATCGATGATAAAAAGATGCTAACTCATGAAACCCTCTTACCTCTCTGATATTCTTAGGAACAGACCAACTTTTTATTGCTTCGATCTTCACAAAATCTACTTTGATTCCTTTAGTAGATATAATGTAACCCAAAAATGTCAAACTCGAAGTCATAAAAGAGCATTTCTTTAAATTGATGTACAGCTTCTGTTCTCTCAAAGTTTTCAGAATCTCTTTAACATGAAAAAGGTGTTCAGATGGATGAATGCTATAAATCAGAATGTCATCAAAATATACAACCACAAATTTTCCAATAAAAGATCGTAAAATATGATTCATTGTTCGCATGAAAGTACTCGGGACGTTAGACAAACCAAAAGACATAACAAGCCATTCATATAAGCCCTCTTTGGTTTTAAAAGCAGTTTTCCATTCATCTCCAGGTCTAATTCTTATTTGATGATACCCACTTTTCAAATCAATTTTTGAGAAAATTTTAGCACCACTTAACATATCCAGCATGTCATCCAGTCTAGGAATTGGAAATCGGTATTTGATGGTTATTTTGTTTATTGCACTACTATCCACACACATCCTCCATGTTCTATCCTTTTTTGGAGTTAGCAAAGCAGGCACAACACAGGGGTTCAAACTTTCTTGAATCAAGCCTTTTTTTAACAATTTAGATGCTTGTTTAAAAAATTCATCATGTTCAGTTGGACTCATCCTATAATGAGAAAGGTTAGGCAAAGAAGCTCCAGGAATCATGTCAATATGATTTTGTCGCATAGGAGGCAATTCAATTGGAAAATCACCAGAAGTTATATCAGAAAACTCATCCAATAAAGCTTGCATTTTTTTAGGAATATGAAAAACAGTATCAGATTCTTTTCCCAAATTCAAATAAGCAACCTCAAAATGTTTCAAATCATTATCATTTAAAAACAATTCAGGAGAAATAATTTTGGCAACTGTGTTTTTCTTAACTGGTGAATTCGGCACATTCTTTTGTGGATGAAAAGTAAACTCCTTATTATTTTTCATCAAAGTATATGTGTTTTTCTCTCCATTGTGAACAGTTATATGATCATACTGCCAGGGACGACCTAAAAGGATGTGACATACTTCCAAAGGCACAACATCACAAACAATTTGATCTTTATAAGTTCCTCCAATCGTTAAGTTCACAACATCATAAACAGTGCATTGTTTATTTATAGGAACCTCACTTCCCTCTTTGAATCAAGATATTTTATACGACTTATCAAAAGGTTTCGTTTTCAGCTTTAATTTCTTCACCATATGTTGTGATACAAAGTTCCCTGAACTTCCACTATCAATCATTAAAGTGCAAACTTTTCTTTCAACAGTACAGGTAGTTCTAAAAATGTTCCTCCTAAGCCATTTATTTTCCTTTTCAGTTTGAGCAGTTAAGACTTGTCGAATTACTAACAATGGTTCTCCTTTATCACCTTCTAAGTCAAATTTTTCTAACTCAGCTTCATTTTCAGATTCTATTTCATCTTCTTCCTCTTCTTCTATTTCATTTTCACCTTCTATGAAATTAGTTCGTGGAGGATTATTCTTTCTGCAAGTAGCTGACAAGTGACCATATAACCCACATTTGTAACAAGGTCCAATTTGCTTAGATTGTTCAGACGGTTTATTTCATGCTACCCCTTTTCCTTTTTCTTGATTTTGACTTTCAACAGTTTTAACTTTTACATTCGAAGTTCCCGCAGAAGTCTGAGTTTTAGTTCCACTCGTTTGCCTTCGTTTATATGTTTCAGTGATTTTATTGTGACCCTTTTCCCTTTGATGTTGCTTTTCTAATTTTAAAGCCATACGATAAGCCTCGTCGGTTTTAATGATATGATGCAAATTGAGTTGATCTTGGAATATTGTTCGAGCATGATCAGTTGGCAAGAATTTTCCTTTCATTTTCTCCTTCATTCTTTCCCAATTTTGGACTTTTTCTTTGCCTCTTCTTAATCTGTTGTTTTGTAAGTTTTTCCACCAAGTTAATGCATGTCCCGTTAGTTTCAAACTTGCAAATTTAACTTTTCGATTATCCGGAATTTCTTTCCATTAAAAAAACTGATCCATTTTTTCTACCCATTCTATGAATTGTTCAGGTTGCAATTTTCCTTCAAAATTATAAACGTCAATTTTAATTCCATGATCCCAATTTCTTTGTCGCCTATTTTGATTTTCAGGTTCTTCTTCTTCACTCCCAGAAGATATTATACTAGGATTAACATTAGCTTGATTGACATTTAGATTAGCAACGGCTTCAGCTATTGTATTAATGTGATGTTGCAAATCATTCAATTGTTGCATCATTTGTTGCCAACCCCCTTGTTTATTAGCCATTTTTTTTTTGACACGAAAGAGAAAGACTCCTATAAAACAAAAAAAAAAGATGAACTTGCTCTGATACCAAATTGATGTAGACACACAAGAAGAAAACTGGCACAATGAGTAGAACTTAAAACAAACTTTATTAAATAAAAGCTAACGACCCAAAACTTGACAAACACAACAAGAAATACTAGGAGAGTTTATAGAAATAAAAAAAAAAAATGCTATCCTCAGACAACCGTCAGAGCGGGTTCCTCACATGCATCGAATAGTAGATTAAATAAAGAAGTGCATAAGACTAGCAAACCGATGGTCCACCACTGCAAGACTGTCCAAATGCTTCCAAATCAACCAAGACACGACACCCTAAAGTTGCTTCACTGTTGAGAAGAAGGATACAGATGGAGTGGCACTTGCGGAGAGACGAAGAGGTTAGAAGCCCGAGAAGAAAGGGTGGAAAGAGCTCGCAGGATTTTCGGAGGGGATGAGAAAAGAAGGGTGGGAAAAGCCCGCAGGATTTCCGAATAAACCCGCAGGTTAATAGCACATATGCTCACAAATATCAACTATCTTTCTTCACTTCATCATCTCTTATTTATAGGCAAAGTAGAGGAATGTCAAAAGCCACCTTAGTTAATGTTCACAACATCCCAAGCATTTATTTTTCAAAGGATTTCCAAGAGCCATTTAAGAAAAACAGCCCAGCATCTCACGGAACCAAGGAGCCAGCAAGCAGGCCGAGAATTCAAAGCAGCACAGTTACGGGAAAAACATCCCAGTTCGGAAAAAACATCCCAGTTCGGAAAAAACAGAGGCCGGTTGGACTCCCAAGGAAAAAAGCACACCAATAATAATTCTAATGCTTTGAATTCAGCCACCAATTAAAGAGCAAGCTACGGTTTTCCAAGAGAAAAGAAGAAAAGGGGAAGGGGAAGGGACAAGACCACTCCAAAAGTAAATCTTCTTAATGAGGTACATTTTTGGATATTAATGAGCTACTAAACTTCAACTCAAGCAACTTAGAGAACAAGCTCAAAACCGAATGCTCCAAAACAGCCAACCCGTGAACCACCAGCAGCTAGGGACCAATCGAGCCAGCAAACCAAAGGTCTACCAAGTCATATGCACTACCTACCATGATCATTGGATGCTTTCCCATCATTGGATAGCTAAAAAAGAAAAGAAAACAAAATATACTATTGTTCAAATAAAATAAAAAGTACAGAAATTCTTGATAGCATCAACATCTCATCACTTATAAGAATAAATTTAATAAAACTGAAATTGATTATTTTCTTATAAGAAATATATGTTGCTTAAATTGCAAAGGTTGTAAAGTCATTATGAGTGAAAATTTATTTATCCAGCAATGCTTATTAGTTTTATAATTTAAGATGAATACATGGAATGTGATTTTAGTAGAAATAGATCTAGTTGGGGGATTATGATTTTGGGTGATCAATTCATTAAAAAAAAGTGCACGCTTTAGATATCTCAAGTCTATTGTTCAAAGAGATGGTGAAATAGATGAGGATACTAGTAGTAGGATTAAGTTGGATGGTTGAAATGTAGGAATAATTCAAATTTGTTCTGTGGTAGAAAAGTACTCCTTAAACTTAAGGGAACATTTTTTAAGATGGTTGTGAGACCTGTAATGCTTTATGGAGCAAAATGTTGGTCATTACAAGAGAAACATAAAATTAAGTGTTGTAGAGATGAGGATGCTCATGCGGATGAGTAGATTTACTCTTAGAGACAGAATGCAAATGAGTATATACTTGAAAAGGTTGGAGTAGCTCTAGTGGCAGATAAGATTAGAGAGAATTGCCTTAGATGGTTTGGTCACATAAAATGTCGGCCTTCCGAATATCTGGTAGGAGAGTGGATGTATTATATCTGACCTATGTTATGAAAGGTAGAGTTAAACTTAAAAAGACTTGGTTAGAAAGTATTAGATATGACCTTTTTTTCATTAGGTTTAAATGAGAATTGGTCTCTTAATAGGAAGCAATTTAGAAAAATGATTCATATAGACAGCCCCACGTAGTAGGATAAAGGCTTAATGTTGTTCTTGTTGTAGTTGTCTTTTATATTGGTGTCGATAAACTAGCACATTGCCAAATTATTTTTGATCTCCATAGTATGAACCTTGGGTCTTCTTTTTAAGGAGTTATGGTGACACTTGTGAGGTTATCATCTTTGCCTTTGCCACTAATGACCATCATGACTTCTTGGGCCCATTGGAGATAGTTTTTTTTGTTAATCTTGTGACCAATAAATGGTGGTTTTGATAAGCTTACTTTAATTGCCAAGCTTGCCATGAGAAATAGATTTCCGATTGGGGGTGGTGTTGAAGGTGAGGCTCCTATTGTCGGCCATTTTGTGTTGGACTATGTTTGTGGTTATGATGACATATGAACAAGGAGAAGAACTAGAGAATCATTTGGAATAGGAAGTTCAAAAGAGAGAGTTTTGGTATCATGTTGGAAAACATAGAAAAGAAATATAATCAAATTTCTTATTCCAATGAGAAGAATCATGGGCTACATAAATAAATAATAGGGAAAATGATCAATTTTGATTCCTTAACTCTTTATGAAGGATCAAAATGTTCCCCACTATATTAAAGGATCAATTTTGTCCCTCAAGTCCTTAAAAATGAACCAACATAGTTTCATGGTGGAATTATTTTGGTTCCTCTTTAAAGAGTTGAGAAACAAAAATAATCCTTTAATATAGTTGGAGTTTATTTTTGTCTTTCATAAAAGTCAAGCGACCATTTTGTGTCCTTTTCTCATAAATGATACAAAAACCAGAGAATGAAAGTAAAAACATGAAATAAGAGAAGAACAAGAAAATGGCAAACACATTAATTATATAAGGTATTCTCCTTATGTAAGTAACTAGGAAATTAGGTGCATGTGACAGAATTATCCTTCCTTGGACTGGGCAATGGAGCTGTACTTAAGGCAATCAAGGACAACAAGACCATCTGATGTGATGCAAGCTTGAGTTACACAAGATTAGGAAAGAAAATTTACTATTAGCTTAACCTCTTATAAAAGCATGCGTCAATTCAAAGTTGGTTATGAGAATTCTTTGTGTTCCACTTGCTTAGGCAAAGAGATTACAAGGAAATTAACCGTACGATTTAATCAAATACAAAGGAGAACGTAAAGTTAAAAGCTAATGACTTGAATCCAACGATTGATAAGGAGTTGTTCACCTTGAGGCATTTCTCTCAGTCCTACGAATCTAGGTTGAGCAGAGGAAGATCGTCCACGCTAGGAATGAGGTCGCCACGAGGAGGGAGGAGCCAAGGAATTTCATTGTTGAGAAGGAACTCGGAGGTGGAGGTGGCACGGGGGGATGACTGTTGATGATCCAAGTGTAGTCTGAAAATTGACGGTCGATGACGGACACAAGGACGGGGAGAATCCGATCCAAGTAACCTCCAATGGTGTCTTCGTGTTCAAATCCCACGTCGAAGAATGGAGATCGTAGAATGTTGATATTACCGTAAGCGTCGAACACAAGTCCCCATTCAAGTTCGGGATCCGCCATGCAACATGGAAGTGGAGGGGGGAAAGGTGTCGGCCGGCGTTGGAGCTTGGGATGAGAGGGGCGACTAGGTTAGAGAATTGTTTAGGGAGTTTTAAGAAATCTGAAATTACTTCAGATTTAAGTGGTTTTGGAGGGAGAATTTTGAAATTTGAATCCTAAGCGTTTATTGTAATTAATTCCTTAATGAGGGGAATTAATGGGAGGGAGCCCAATAAGGGCCGGCGGCATGGAGAGAAGAGGGGAGAGCTTTGTGTAGAAAACTGAAATAAATTTCAGTTTTAATTGAGATGGGAGGGAAGTTTAATTGAAATCAATTTCAGATTTAAAAAATAGAGGGGGTGCATTGATGGCAATCAATGGGGAGCCCAAAGAGGGGGCCGACGGCTTCAAGTGGGGAGAGGGAAATAGGGAAAGGGGGAGAGAGGTTTCCAAATACGGATGATGACTAGGAAAGTTAATTGTTTAAATCCAATTCGATTTTAATTGTGAAATCGAATTCATTCAAAACTTTCCTTAATTGAAATTTTCCAAATTTGGAAAGAATTTGAATTTTGAAATTCAAATTCCAAAGAAGGCTAGGGAAGAGAGGCGTGGGGGGAGTGGTGGAGAGGGGAGAGGCCGACGGCAAGGTGGCCGCCGGTGGAGCTAGGGTGGCCGACGGGTTGGGGCTCCAAGGGTGGTGGCAACAGTGGAGGGTTCGGCTTCTTCCAACTCTTGGGCCTGGCTTGTGGTAGCTTATGGAGGAGGAGAAGAACTCGGATTGTAGTCTTTGATGAATCACCTAGAGAACTCACAAAGAGATCTCAAGCAAAGAAGAACTCACTAAGTGATGCGGACAAAAGATATAGGGAGCCTATATCTCCTGATCGCAAAGGACACGACGGACTTCTAGGGACGAAAACGACTAAGGACGAGAAAACGGAAGAACAAACTCTTACATTTCAATTTTAAAACCAAATTAAAAAAAAAAACTTTGACGACGACTTACAAACAACACGACAGACACCCTAAAGTTGCTGCACTTTGAGAAGAATGATACAGGTGGAGTGACACTTGCGGAGAGACGAAAGAGGTTAGAAGCCCGAGAAGAAAGGATGGAAAGAGCCCGCAGGATTTCCGGAGGGGATGAGAAAAGAAGGTTGGAAAGAGCCCGCAGGATTTCCGAGCAACCCGCAGGTTAACTGATTTTTCCAAAAATCAAATTTCATTCAAACTTCTTTCAAACATAAACAATCCCCCATATTTATAGGTATGAAAGGGAATACAAAGAGACACTAACATTAAATTAACACATAATTCAAAGCATTAAAAAGCATAGAAAATTCCCCCTCAAGCTCTCGGTTTACACCCAAACCAGGAACCAAGGAGACAGCCACGGGAGACGAAGGGAACCGCACGGACCGAGAGCCATAGCCACGGGAAACGAGGGGCGGACACGGAACAAGGAGCCAGCCGTGAGATCCCAAGAGGTAAAGCACAAAATTCAACTTCCCATGGTGGAATTCAAGGAGCCACACATGGGAAGACTAAACAACTATCTTGGATTCCCAAAAGCCATATTTTGGAAATCCAAGAGACAACTTTTTAAGATATTAAAAACTAAAATAAAAATACATTAAAATAAAGATAAATATGAACTAAAATTCATAGCTAATAATGAGCTAATCTCTAGTTCAATAAATGAACTAAAGCCTAGCTCATAAATGAGCTAAAATTCTAGCTCAATTGGATTGAGCTAGTAGACTCAAGGGAAGCCAAAATCTGAATTATTTTGGACAAGTGTTGACCCCTCCTTTGTCTACATCAGACTCCCCTTGTGAAACTCATCTCCTGATGAGTTCGCTTTAGATTTCTTTCGAGGATTTGAAGACGGCGCATCTAATTCATTGATCAAATCTTCATACTTCTGTATGATCTCATCTCGTTCTTTCAGGAATTTATCTTGTAAGCGCTGCTTATTTTTGAAATACCTTTCTGTACGTATGTGCATCCATACTTGAAGCTTGTACAATTCATACTCCAGTGGATTTTTTGATTTTGTCGGGATCCATCTATCCATAGATTCTTCAATGTCTTCTGTCTTGCTTTCTTCAAATTTTTTTGTCTTTTTTCATTTTTTTGACAGACTCAAAAAAAAAAAGACTCAAAAACTACAATACTCATAGAAATACTCAACCTAAACTTAGACTCACAAATAAACGCTTTTGACAAACTTTGACTTGACAACAAAACTAAACTTTGACAACTAACTCACAAACCTAGGACTTCCTAACTTGCTCTGATACCAAATGATGCGGACAAAAGATATATGGAGCCTATATCTCCTGATCGCAAAGGACACGACGGACTTCTACGGACGAAAATGACTAAGGACGAGAAAACGGAAGAACAAACTCTTACATTTCAATTTTAAAACCAAATAATAAAAAAAAAACTATGATGACGACTTACAAACAACATGACAGACACCCTAAAGTTGCTGCACTTTGAGAAGAAGGATACAGGTGGAGTGGCACTTGCGGAGAGACGAAAGAGGTTAGAAGCCCGAGAAGAAAGGCTGGAAAGAGCCCGCAGGATTTCCGGAGGGGATGAGAAAAGAAGGTTGGAAAGAGCCCGCAGGATTTCCGAGCAACCCGCAGGTTAACTGATTTTTCCAAAAATCAAATTTCATTCAAACTTCTTTCAAACATAAACAATCCCCCATATTTATAGGTATGAAAGGGAATACAAAGAGACACTAACATTAAATTAACAAATAATTCAAAGCATTAAAAAGCATAGAAAATTTCCCCCCAAGCTCTCGGTTTACACCCAAACCAGGAACCAAGGAGACAGCCACGGGAGACGAAGGGAACCGCACGGACCGAGAGCCACAGCCACGGGAAACGAGGGGCGGACACGGAACAAGGAGCCAGCCGTGAGATACCAAGAGGTAAAGCACAAAATTCAACTTCCCATGGTGGAATTCAAGGAGCCACACATGGGAAGACTAAACAACTATCTTGGATTCCCAAAAGCCATATTTTGGAAATCCAAGAGACAACTTTTTAAGATATTAAAAACTAAAATAAAAATACATTAAAATAAAGATAAATATGAACTAAAATTCATAGCTAATAATGAGCTAATCTCTAGTTCAATAAATGAACTAAAGCCTAGCTCATAAATGAGCTAAAATTCTAGCTCAATTGGATTGAGCTAGTAGACTCAAGGGAAGCCAAAATCTGAATTATTTTGGACAAGTGTTGACCCCCCCCCCCCCCCCCCCCCCCCCCTTTGTCTACATCACTAAGAGATCTGAAAAGAACTCACAAAGAGAACATAAGAGCAAGAAATTTTTATTCATCAATCATCCCTCATACAAGATACAAGAGCCATATATATATGCTCCACATGACAACAAGTACAAAAGTCTAATATGCCTCTTGGGATACAAAAGCAAACAAATACCCATAAGGGTAAAAATAGAAAAACTGAAAATGAATGCATAATACATAAAATGCAAATACAAATAATCATCAGTAGTAAAGACTCTCCATCATGGCCGTCGATCTCCGGTGTCGTCTCTGATAAACGCGCCAGAATCTCCTGTCGATGTCCCCATCACCATCGCCTAATTTATAGCAGGATTCTGCTTGCTTTTCATGCAGGGACCCAGAATTAATTCCTGGTTAATTCCTTAACTAATTTTTGGCCCCCCTTATAACTTCCTAACTTTGTTCCTGATTTCTAGCAGCAACAACATTTAATCCTGTGTAAAATAGCTGTCCAACCCATGATTTTGCCCAAAAATTTCACAATAAGTTATACGTTACAGTTTTTATGCATATATTTATAGAGTATGTATGCATACGTGCTTCTTCATATGCCTGCATGTGCCCCACTTTCACTTCATGCACAATCAAATAAGAGGATTGGAAGTTTCAATTCCGTATTAGAAAAAAACATCCTTCTAGGAGTGGAGACTATCACTTATAGAACTAGATGTGCTTCTTTCTTGCACTTATGGGAAACCAAATAAGTTTATTGTTTAAGAGGTCCTTCATGTGATCCTTTATCTTAATCTTCAATTAACCCTTTGTTATGAGGCCATGCTAAATGAATCTAAGTGTTAGGCAATAAATAATTCATTCCTATTTAAATTTAATGTTGAACAAGTTGAATGTTAAAATGATTAGTGAGAAATAGTTATATTAGAGTAATAATGAGTGCAATGTCTATTGAAGAACAATGCATCAGAAAATAGACTGTTGTTTGGGCATATAGAATGGGTTGTAGAAGATACAGCAATAAGATTGATAGTTATAAATTTTAAGGTCTAAAAGAAAAAGGTAAGCCTACAGGTAACACAGCTAATCCCGAGCAAAAAGATTTATAAGGCTAGTGATGATGGGATATATTGCCTTCCTATTGCTTCTAGCTTATGTATTAAAGCTCCATATGCAAATTTTAATTTGAAAGGTCACATAGTATAATGTTTTGCCGATGAAGGTATCTTCAGCACAATTTACTTTCTCTTTTGTGGACTGTTGTATTTGCAGTCCGAAATTTTCAAAGCACTTGAAAGGACAAAGCTTTTGATTGGAACAAGGAAGAACTCACATTATTCAAGGTGTGGTAGGACAGACAAGGGAGTTTCTGCAACTGGCCAAGTATGCTTTATATGTAGTTGTTTTCTTGAGATGTTTCTTTTTTTGCTTTATTTCCTATATTTCTAACGTGTTATTACGTTATCCAAATATTTATATATATCTGGAAATATATTCCTTCCACCCAAACGATCAAAATTTTGTAGACTCTCATTCTACGTTGCAAGCCTTAATTTCCCATAATACTAGTAAACACATGCAACTTATGACATGTTGATGTGTTGGTGCTTTTGGGTGGGCCAAGTGTTTACATAAGTATCTTTATACACAATTTTTTGTGATCTAAAAACCTATGAGGAGGTAGGGATAACTTTTTGACTCAGCATAGGTACACTGCTTTTGAAGTGCCGCCTAAATCTCCAGATAGTTTTATGCCTCCTAATATTAGACCACGTTAATACTTATATAGTTTTTGGATGTTTTGAAAAACAGTAGCTATTTAGTTCATCTATTCTTTGAAAATATTGTTCAATCAGTCTAAATAGAAATAGTTACTTTGAGATCACACGTGGAAGCATTGCTGATTTGTTGCATTGCCTATATATATATATATATAATCAATGTTGTTTTTTAATATTAGAAATACATTCATAGGATTTTATTTTCACACTCAGAATGAGTGAATAAATCATCATTTTCTTGAACTTATTTTCCGTCAACAATCAACCTTGTTCTAAGAACAGAAATGGAATGAAAAATCAAATATACTTTTGCAACAGATTTTGAGCATTTAAACTTTGGACAGGCTTTAGATTTGTCGTGCTTGACAAATATGTGTCTCAATTTATCTTTATTTTTATTAAATCTGATACAGCCTTTGCGATCAAATGGGTAGCACATTTTTGGCTCAAAATTAACTTCAAATGGTTACCCACTGATTGCATGGGAGTTGTTGGTTAGGATGTCAAGGGATGCAAGGCTAACTATGGTAGGTGTGCTTGATGGATGATGAGATTAATACCGTATACAGTATACTGTATATGAAGGTGTTCGTTAGATGGCGTCATACAATTATGCATTAGTCAAAATATCCTAATTTGGTTGAATTAGGAAACCGGAATAACTTTTTATCAATCCTGAAGCTTTTTGTTTGATAATAACTTTTTTTATTTTTTTTTTTATTTTTTGTTTGATAATAACTTAGGTATGTTTGTTCTTTTGACAAAAAAGTGAAGTCATATTTTGTTATAGTGCATTTTTTACATATTTTAATAATTTACCTTTTATATAAAAAAGTCTCCATGCATTGTCTTGTTTCACTTTACCGTTTCCAATTGGCATGACCGTGCCTCATATCGGTGTCTTCTCTTCTAGCTTGTTTTGTTGATTTTCTGGATTATTTATTGCTGATGTTTGCATGGGTAAATGAACACTTTCACATGATGTTTAACTGGCAATATGAATTTTGTGTAGGTTATTTCTTTATATCTACGATCAAACGGAAAAGAAATTGGAAGAGGTAATCAGAATGGAACATGGGAGAAAAGTTTTTTTGTCTTAACTCGTGTAATCGTTTTCCGTACTTTCGGATGTCATTTGCTAGTCTGAAGAAAAAAAAGCTATTCTCTGTATATTGCACATCTATTCATTCACACCCTTATTTGACAGGCTAAACTTATTTCTGAAATGAGTAACTAAAGTTCGGATCCAATTAGTACAATGTAGAGGCGTTTTTGCTCATCTTGCAGAGGAAAAGATAATCAAAATATTTACTTAGCTAATGACTACAGGTTTTCTCGAGATGTAACGTATGTTTCTATAATGTTACAAAATTTGATTCTTTATACAGGGGAGGAAATTAATTATGCTATGGTGCTAAACAGAGTTCTTCCAAAAGACATTCGAGTAGTTGGATCGGCTCCTATTTCATCAGAATTTAGTGCAAGGTTCTTTTTCTCCTTTATTTGTCTTGCTACTCTTCTCTTATTATTAGTTTCCGTACCATTTTCATAAATGCCTACATTTTTGTAGCAGACTGCATGCAGAATCTTTCAAGTTTATATTTGGCATGAAAGTGTTTTCCCTTTTCATTCTTTAAGATGAGACACCTTTATGCTTGACATCTTAAAATTAGGGATGTGGATGGTGGGGATGGGTAGTGATGCGAACTTTGCAAATCTCTAATTTTTTATTTGTTGGCAATGCAAAATGTGCATTGAGATGAGTAAATTAACAATGTGAATGTTGAGTTTACTTCAGTATTAGGGTTTTGGATTTTAGTCTTATATTTCTTTTTTAGTGAAGTCTGTGATGATTCCTATGAAAATGTAGTGCGTTCTTTGTTCTGAACCCTTTTCTCTGGTATGGTTTGGTATTTTGTGTTGGCTTTGGGTTAGTTTAGCTAGTTTATATATGAAAGTTTATTTTTTTTAGTAGAAAACTTTTGGAAATTAGTCTTAGTTTTTTTTTTAGTCAAGTGTATTATAATTCCTATGAGAGTAGGGTGTGTTCTTTAAAGTTTTGAACTTTTTTCTATGGTATGGCTTGGTTATATTATTGATCATATTTTTTGATTTATAAATTGTGTGGATTTGTGTTCATAAATTAAGATCTTGAATGTCACGACCCGTCCCGGATGCTCGATCTATCGAGGCAGGTACAAAAAGTCGGTCGATAGTACATTTACAAAAGTATAAAATAACTCATCATCAAAACTTTTACAATAAACTGAAGAGCCACTAAACACAAAAATCTATTTTACCTGTTGTCATTTGCACCTCGTCTTCTGTAAACATGCTCTTCTCTTTCAGCCATTATTTCTTTAGGAACTTACCTGAAACATTTAAACTCGTGGGTTGAGTTTACTAAGTAAACTCAGTGGGTAACTATTTAATAATCATTATTATTCTTTAATAGACATCATTTTATTTCTTTGCATTAATTCATTCTTTTCAATAATTTACATCTCTAGATAATTTCTTTCAAAACGATTTAGAACATTTTATAGCTTTAATTTTCATTCATATTTCTTTTCTTTCTATTTGCTTTGCACAGGAGCACCGTCTCAAAGTACCCTAAGGTACAACCTTTTTCATTTCCATAGCCTTTTCCTTTTCCAGAACCTTTTCCTTTTCCTTTTTCGTACACGAGTACGGCGTCCCCAGCCAGTACCATAAGGGAGTGAACTCCTGAATTATTCATATATATCCTTTTTCCTTTCTTTTACATTTATCATAACAATTTCATTCTATTTCATATGTCGTTTCTTTTCAATATCTCCTTAATACATATGATATTTTCTTTTCATTATTCAATTGATTTATTTCTTATTAGAATAATACTTACAATCATTAGGCATTTAATCTTTCAACCCTTCATATGTAGTAGTCTTTAAGATAAAACTTTGAAAATAATATTGTAATACAAACTATTTTATCGTACTAAAAGAAAATGCTAAATTTTGAATTTCATAATCATAATTACCTACTTTGAACTTTTCAGGTCGTCGATGCTTGATCTATTCTTTAATCAATTTCTCTTCTATTTAAATCCTCGCGGGATCAACACTTATGACTTGATATTTCACTTTCAAAAACCCTAATTTCAAACAATAACTTCTATCAAAATAATATTTTGATTTAAATTCTAAATATCACTAAAACTGAAATTGGAAGGAATTCACTTACACTTTTGAATGGAGACTTCTCAAACTCTCAAAATCCTTCTTCTCGAAATTTTCTTTTTCTTCGCTTCAATCCCTTCCTTATCTTTCAAGAAACATATCATTCACTTTGGATGAGGTAAAGGGAGGAAATTTATACGAGAAATCTGAAAGAAAAATCAACAAACCTTTCCCTTAATCCTTATCGTCCGTTTCTCTTGTTCTTCAAATCTCTCCCAAAATAACTCTCTGATAACGATAAGAATGAAAAGGAATCGTTATTTCCTATCATTAAAAACAATCGTGTGCTAAAATTAGAAAAATGAAACTCACCTTGCTCTCCCGCACGAACGCCCGTCGCCGCCCTCTCTATTTCGCGCGAAAGGTCTGTTCCGCGACTTGTCTGTTCTCGGGATTTTAAAGGATGGGCCAGCCGGTTCAGTTGAACCGGCCGGAAGAACCGGTTATCACAATCTCCCTTCCTTAAAAAAATTTCGTCCTCGAAATTAAACAAGTATAATGAAACATACCTTAGTTAAAAAGATGAGGATATTGACTCCTTATTTCAGCTTCTCGCTCCCAGGTGGCATCTCTTTCTAATCCATGTTTCCTTAAAATCTTCACAAAAGGAATTGCTTTATGCCTCAGTTGTTTTACATCATAATCCAGTATTCTTTCTGGTTCTTCTATATATTTCAAATCAGACTGCAAGTTAATGGATTTTGACTGTATTCTTTTAGAATCATCTGAGACATACTTTCGAAGCACTGATATGTGAAACACATTATGAATTCCTTGCATGTGTACTGGCAGATCCAATCTGTATGTCATATTCCCAATCTTTTCAATGATTTCATAGGGACCTATGAATCTTGGGCTCAACTTCCCTGTCTTTCCAAACCTTTGAACACCTTTCATTGGGCTAACTTTTAAGAAAACAAACTCTCCAACTTCAAATTCCACTGGCCGGTGCTTTGCATCATAATATTTCCGTTGCTTGTCTTGAACTGCCTTTAATCTGTCTCTGATCAATCTGATTTTGTTAGTAGCCTCATCTACCATTTCAATTCCAATTATCTTTCTTTCACCAGTTTCTACCCAACACAAGGGTGTTCTGCACTTTCTTCCATAAAGGGCTTCATATGGTGTCATTCCAATACTAGCTTGAAAACTGTTGTTGTAAGCAAATTCAATTAATGATATGTGAGTCTCCCAATTTCCTCCAAAATCTAATACACATAGTCGCATTAAATCCTCCAAAGTTTGAATTGTTCTTTCTGATTGCCCATCTGTCTGTGGATGAAATGCTGTACTGAAAGTCAATCGTGTACCCAAAGCTTCTTGAATTTTCTTCCACAATTTAGAAGTAAAACGGGCATCTCTGTCTGAAACTATAGATTTTGGAATCCCATGCAATCTCACAATTTCATCAATATATAGCTTTGCCAACTTTTCCACTGAATCTGTCTGCTTGATTGGTAAGAAATGAGCTGATTTGGTTAATCTGTCAACAATGACCCATATTGCATCTCGATTCTGCCTTGACCTAGGTAATCCAACTACAAAATCCATCGTAATGTCTTCCCATTTCCACTCAGGTATAGGTAGGGGTTGCAATTGTCCACTTGGCCTTTGATGTTCTGCTTTGATCATTTGACAGGGAATGCATTTTGCTACAAATTCTGCAACACTTCTCTTTAATCATGGCCACCAAAATAAACCTCTGAGTTCCTGATACATCTTTGTACTGCCTGGGTGAATTTCATAAGTTGAGAGATGAGCTTCCTGCAGTATCTCTTCTCTTAAGCTTCCAGCATTTGGAATACAAATCATGCCTTTATACTTTAATAACCCTTCTCCATCAATAACAAAGTTCTCTAATTATCCTGCTTGTACCTTCTGTATGATGGCCTGAAATTTTTCATCTTGAGATAATGAATTGAGCACTCTATCTTTCAAGGTAGATTGGATCATCTGTTGATTCAACATCATATATTTTGTCTCCTTCAGATTGACTACTGAAATCTCTAACTTTTCCATATCTCTGATAATCTGTTCCTGTTGGGTTATTAGCCAATTTGCATTTCCAAATGTTTTTCTGCTAAGTGCATCTGCAACTACATTTGTCTTTCCAGGATGGTATTGTATGTCCAAGTCATAATCTTTAATGAGCTCTAACCACCTTCTCTGTCTCAAATTAAGCTCTTTTTGATTGAAAATGTACTTGAGGCTTTTATGATCTGTAAACACTTCACATCTGACCCCATACAGGTAATGTCTCCATATTTTAAGTGCAAAAATCACAGCTGCCAATTCTAAATCATGAGTAGGATAGTTCTTTTCATGAATTTTCAGTTGCCTTGAAGCATAGGCCACCACTCTCCCATACTGCATCAATACACATCCAAGTCCTCTCAATGAAGCATCACAGAAAATTTGGAACCCTTCTGAACCTGATGGAATTGTCAAAATTGGGGCAGTCACTAGGCAATTCTTCAACTTTTGGAAAGCTCCTTCACACTGGTCACTCCATTCAAATTTTACTTCTTTCTGGGTTAATCTGGATAATGGCACTGCTATCTGAGAGAACCCCTCTACAAATCTCCTGTAGTAACCAGCAAGTCCAAGAAAACTCCTCACCTCTGAAACAGTCGTTGGCCTTGGCCAATCTGATATAGCTTGAATTTTATTTTGATCAACTGAAATTCCTTCTCCACTAATCACATGCCCCAGAAAGTTTACACTGCTCAGCCAAAATTCACATTTTAAAAATTTGGCATATAACTTGTTCTCCTTTAATGTTTGCAACACTGCTTGCAGATGACTGGAGTGGCTTTCTTGATCACTTGAATAAATTAGAATGTCATCAATAAATACAATCACAAATATATCCAGAAATGATTTAAAAATTCTGTTCATCAAATCCATAAACACAGCTGGTGCATTTGTCACTCCAAATGACATTACTACAAACTCGTAGTGGCCATATCTGGTTCTGAAAGCTGTCTTTGCTATATCTTCCTCCTTAATCCGTAGCTGATGATATCCAGATCTCAAATCAATTTTAGAGAAAACTGTAGCCCCTTCCAGTTGGTCAAAAAGATCATCAATCCTGGGCAATGAATATTTATTCTTAACAGTAAGCTTATTCAATTCTCTGTAATCTATGCACATTCTGAAGCTCCCATCTTTCTTCTTTACAAACAGTACTGGAGCTCCCCATGGTGAGGAACTTGGCCTGATGAACCCCTTATCGAGCAATTCTTGTAACTGACCTTTCAGCTCCTGTAACTCTTTGACTGCCATTCTGTAAGGTGCTCTTGCCACTGGTTCTGAACCCGGTATCAATTCAATAGTGAAATCTATCTCTCTTTATGGTGGTAATCCTGGCAAATCATCTAAGAACACTTCTGGATACTCTTATGCAGATCAATAGGAGTCGACGAGGTTCGAACCTTCAAATAAATACACGGTTGTGTCAACTGATGTGTTTATTTTAATCCATTTATATTAGGTCTTCAAGGCCTATAATCAAGAGAATTCACTGATAAAGGCACGAAGCCTATAAGAAACCCGATCCTCTGTCGACAGCTCGACAGAGTTGACAATGTTCATTCATAAACTGCAAATTTTTTTTAAATGACCCCTGACACCCCGATGATGGCCGTGTTGAATGCAGATCTCAACCAGAGGGGTTTCCAAATATTTTCAAATGTCTCCCAAATATCTACAACCCATTTCAAATATTCCATAGCTCCACCCAAAATACCCATAAAAATTCAAAATTCCACAAAAATTCCAAAATCCAAAAAATATTTAAAATTGAAACTATCCATCACAACACTTAAAGCAAAGCCCATCCACCCTCCGTAACAGTCTGCCGGGGTGGACAAATTCAAATAAACTCTAGCTCACAAAGTGCCAAATGCCTAGTCGAAAATATCACTAGGATCCATTCTCAAAAAGTTTTCTGCCAGTAACGACGTGGTACGTGTCCTCTAACCGGCGGTTTTGCCGCCAAATGGCACCGCAAGATAAACGGGTATGACCCGGGACCCTCTGAACCGAGTGGTTTTGCCGCCAAATGGCACCACAGATAGCGGTTATGGCCAAAGCCAATACGTTCCTTATTGGCATCAAATCCTTGAGATATGAATCAATAGGATATAATCGATAGGGCACAAAGCCCTCTGTTAGCTAAGATGGATTTAAAATTGTCCCCTTAGACAAACATCCAACCCAGGTCTACAAGGTTCCCTTGGACGAAGCAACCCATGGCTGCCGACAAGGATCCTTCTGTCAGGTTGGGTCGACTACCTCCTCTGACTAAGTAGACCAGGGACCACGATGGCTCGGGACGACGAAACCATGGAATCTTGATCGGCTCTATCATCCATTCCCTCACCATCCGCTTCAAGTGCAAAATGGTGCAATTTCTATTTTAAATATCGAATCTCCAAATCTTCCAATCTTCAATATCCATTGCTGCTACTATATGCCAGATAATATGTATATTATACGTATCTGATTGACGACTAGCCTTAATCGAAAGTTCTCTCTCGTGATCGGGAGGGGTAATTAACTATAGTGGCTTGCGCCTATAGGAAACCAGAACTCAGATCATAAAGTCCTCGCAAAATGAGGGCGAAATCTCTGGGTAGTGTCTTATCTACAAACCCATCTGCCTTCCAAAATTTACCTCGGAACTTATTCCGTTAAAACTCCCTCGCCGAATAAAAAGAAAAAGCGGCGGGGAGACCGGGGCCGAAATTTCGGAGCCCACACAACCTTAAGCCCATATCTTTTTGCTTTAGTCATGGATGTTCTCACTAGACATTTGCAAAATGATGTACCTTGGTGTATGCTTTTTGCTGATGATTTATGATGCCGAATGTTGGCCATTAAAAGAGAAGCATAATACTAAGTTAAGTGTGGCAGAGATGAGGATGCTCAGGTGGATGAGTGGCTTTACCCTTAGAGATATGATGCGAAATGAGCATATACGTGAAAAGGTTGGAGTAGCTCTAGTAGAAGATAAGATTAGAGAGAGTCGCCTTAGATGGTTTGGTCATATAAAACGGCGGCCTTCCGATGACCAAGTTAGGAGAGTAGAGGTATTAGATTTGTATTATGTTAAGAATGGTAGGGGTAGACCTAAAAAGACTTGGTTAGAAAATATTATGAATGACCTTTCTTTATTAGATTTAAACGAGAATTTGACTTTTAATAGGACACAATGGGGAAAAATGATTCATGTAGCCGACCCCACGTAATGGGATAAAGGCTTGATGTTGTTGTTGTACTTTATATCAGAGTTGAGAATAACCATGCTGATGTACTGAGTGGTGTTTTGATTTTGTATACAATAAAAATCGAGGTAATGGGTTTTTGTTGCATTACGGAGGATTATGCCATTTGTTAGTACTTAATGAAATATATCATGACTTAAATAATGAAGCACTTGGGCTTAATGAAGAATTTATGATTAAAGATGACCATCTTCTTAAGGGAAGCTCATGCGTTCCTTATTCATCTTTAAGAGCTTTTTTAAATCTAGAATTGCATGCTATGACCAAGGATAGATATTATTGGCCAAGTTTAAAGACTGATGCAACTCAAAGAATTTCACAATGTAGAACTAGTCTAGCGGGTGAAATAAAAGAGATGACACTAAATTATACATACCTTTACCTATTCTTTATGAGACTTGGGAAGATATTAGCATGAAATTTGTGTTAAGATTACCCTAAACCTTTAGAAAATCTCTCTCCCAAATCATATTTCAATGGTTTAAATTGCATAACTTGCCTAAAATTATTGTGTTAGGTCGAAGCGTGATATTCATAATATATTTTTTGAAAAACTGTGGAAAAATGGAAACTCAATTAAAATTTTCAGCTGCTTATTACTTACAAATTGATGGATAAACTAAAGTGGTTAATAAGAATTTGAGTGGTTTATTGTAATTTATAGTTTATAGTAAAA
The DNA here is from genome assembly GCA_016618105.1 of Dendrobium huoshanense. NCBI lineage: Eukaryota > Viridiplantae > Streptophyta > Magnoliopsida > Asparagales > Orchidaceae > Dendrobium > Dendrobium huoshanense. The sequence goes on from CM028344.1 coordinate 49,238,365, forward strand.
GGGCATGAGGAGTACCATTATTTTTGGTCTTGCTTGTGTTGATTTTTATAAGAACATGTTGTGTTCACTAATGTTGTATACTCTTCTCAGTGTTTTGGTTTGATTCCTTGTGTTGGTTTTGACTTCTACTCTTTGATATCTCTAGTTCCGTTCAGTTCACTAGATTTGCTTTGGTTCATTTGTTGTGTTTATGCTATTATTGTGACTCATGTTGTTCGATCACTACACTATGATGTGACCCTTTGGGCACCATAGCAGCCATAATTTGTGGCTCTCTTGTGTGACTGTTGTTATGCCTTTAGTTGCAATGTTTCCATCAATTATGTGGGCTATATGCCTTTCTGCAGGGTTATCGTTGCTTTTCAACAACTCTTATTCTCTTAGGATATTCTTTTGACCTTATCTTCTGATATTGTGAAGTTGAGGGGAACTAAAATTATAAATGGGAATGCTCGAGGCATGTTAAAAAAATATAATTCCAATGATTTTCTGATTTGTTTGCGTATTATTTTTCTCTTTGTATTATTTTCCTTTGTTTTAGTGCTGGTATGTGATTCTATCTAACTTATAGCAATTGGACGCTAAGTTTTTGGAGGAAATCATTTCATTGTATTGGCGTGAGGTATTGCTTGTTATTTGGAGATTTCTTTCTTTTTTTTCTATATTTTATTCTCTAATTTGGTGATTGGCATGCTTGTTTGGTTGATTATTTTCAAATGAGGGACAAACTGATTTTTTTCATTGCGATGTGAGTTTCCAACTGAACATGTGATTCTTTAATGATCTTAAATTTTTGGTAAGATTCCTCTTAGATGATTGTTAAATTATAATTTGTTTGTATTTTGCTTTTTTCTAATTTTCATTTATAGGAATAATTCTCAAAATTAGAAGTTTTTTATTGCCAATTTGACCATAGGTGCATAATTTTGTGAATTCCATCACAGATCTGCATTAAAAAACCTAATACCATAAGGTGTCCTACAATAAGTAGAGGCTTTGTTGTAGCATTACATTTGTCCAAAGGTCCACTATTGTCAAACCATTGTTATCTATGTTGTTACTAATGAATTTGTTACACTATAATGACATTTAATATTTAGATCTTAAATTGTTGAACTAGAGTCTAATTTTGTTTTGTTTTGTCAAACATTGCTTGAACATACTTGCATTGGCTCATATACCCCAAACATATTCAGCAAGTCAAACAAAATCCGTCTATACTTGAATTGGCTGAATTGGGGCTTGGATTGATACAATCATCTTACTCACATGAGCATTTCCTGTTCAATGAGAAAATTGGCGACTCCTTAGCACCAACTGTTGGCGAGTACATTGGTAGCCCAAGTTGTCTTTGTGATCTTTTGGGTCATAATATTGCAAAATTCTAAAGATCTCCGAATTTTTTTTACCACTATGCTCCTCATAATGTACCCTTTGTCTTAGAAGTCTTCTCTTTGGATGGGGACGAGTTTCTGTGGTTTCTTTTTGAGTCATGGTTACTGTTTTTGCCAAATTTTAATGAGGAAGCAATGTATATCCTTAGGATATTTCCCATTGTTCCACCACGTAACTCCAAACGTCATAACTAGAAATGATCATTAAAAAGCTTTAAGCATGTGTTACCGGTCGTCATGGGAGATAATTACTTACAATCTGGCATTGCAGCAGCTCTGCCAGTACGGGGAACTTTATTATATATATATATATATATATATATATTATTCATGTTTTGGATTAAATCAACCATCTTGATCCTTTGCAGGTTTAGCTGCCTACGCAGAGAATACATATATTTCTTCTGGAGAGGGACTATGGATATATCAGTTAGTAGTTCGTCTCTCTTGTATATTTCTTCGCTTGCATGTTACTGTCTTCATTGATTAAGTGTAAATACTTTCTCCTAACCGGTGGTACTAAAGAAATGTTTCTGTTTTATGCAACAACCAGGTTATGCAGAAAGCTGCCCAAAAATTCATCGGGGAACATGACTTCAGAAATTTTTGTAAAATGGATGCTTTAAATGTGCATAACTATAGGAGGCATATCACAGAATTTGCTATATCGCCTTGCAACAAGTGGTAAATTCTATTTCATTAACATAAAACGTTCGCTCAGATTGCACACTTGAATGATTTAATAGCTGAGCAACCTATTACCTTGTTTGCGTTTTTTTTTTCTATATACCTTTTTTCACTGAATATGACTGTTATTTTTTGTCGCTGTGTGCTTTTTTACATCGCTGAATTTTCTATAATAGAGCAAAACATCTAATTGTGTTGGTTTTGAAAACACTTTATAATATGGTTTATTTGTTGGTTAAATTTTTATGAGTGCACCTTGTTGTATTTGAAATGTCATGTTACTTTCCTGCTTTTTTACTATGTAAGATAGCAACAATTTGTTAACTGAATTGATTAATTCTTTATGGACAATTCTATTGTCATTTTAAAATCATAATATAGTTTGAAATCCGAGAGACCCAACAGCACCTCTCAAATAATTAAAAGAAGCAATAAAATATATAAAATTTAGCATATCGGGAGGATTGATAATTATTTGCTTCTTGTAATAGACAATACTACAATGCCTCCTAAAGAAATTTTCTTCATTTCAAGGCTTGATTCGTGATACAAATGGAATGAATATTTATACATGATGAAACATATATGTTCTATGAAACAATCCAAATTCTAATTATATTATACAATAGATACAAATAAAAAATCTTACTCTTCCTATAATACAACAGTTTAGAAAGAAGAAATCTTCCTTTTCTTTGGAGTCCCGCTAACATGAGCCTTGAGCCATGGCATACTACTTTCCATTAGTAAACGAACCCATGACAGCTATTATTCCATGCTTGATACCTGTTGTAATTACTAGTTAGCAGTTTTCTTTTTATTTCAACACTTTAACAACAACAACATCAAGCCTTTGTCCCACTACGTGGGGTCGGCTACATGAATCCTTTTTCGCCATTGTGTCCAGTTAAAAGTCAAATTCTCATTTAAATCTAATAAAAAAAATCATCTATAATATTTTCTAACCAAGTCTTTTTAGGTCTACCTCTACCTTTCTTAACATAAGTCGAATCTAAAACCTCAACTTTCCTAACTGGGTCATCAAAAGGCCTCCGTTTAATGTGTCCAAACCATCTAAGATGACTCTCTCTAATCTGACCTTCCACTGGAGCTACTCCAACCTTTTCACGTATATGCTCATTTTGTATCCTATCTCTAAGGGTCAAGACACTCATCCACCTAAGCATCCTCATCTCTGCAATACTTAACTTAGTATTATGCTTCTCTTTTAATGGTCAACATTCTGCACCATAAAGTATTGCAGGTCTCACCACCATCTTATAGAATTTTCCCTTAAGTTTGAGGGGGACTTTTCTATCTCACAATAAGCCCAATGCATTCCTCCACTTCAACCATCCAACTTGAATTCTGCTGATAATATCCCCATCAATTTCACCATCACTCAGAACAATAGATCCAAGATATCTAAAATGTGTACTCTTATTAATGATTTGATCGCCCAAAATCACAATCCCCTCACTAGGTCTATTGCTACTAAAATTACACTTCATATATTTAGTTTTAGATCTACTCAAGCGAAAACCTTTAGACTCTAAAGTTGACCTCCATAATTCAAGTTTACCTTCAACTCCCTCTCTAGTCTTATCAACAAGAAGAATATCATCAGCAAAAAGCATACGCCAAGGTACATCCTTTTGCAAATGTCTAGTGAGAACATCCATGACTAAAGCAAAAAGATATGGACTTAAGGCTGATCCTTGATGTAACCCAACCGAAATAGGAAAATACTTGGTTAAACCACCTTGTGTTTGAACACAAGTAATAGCTCATGCATACATATCTTTAATGATTTGAATATAAGCATTATTAACTCATTTCTTTTCAAGAACTCTCCATAGCACTTCTCTTGGAACTTTATCATATGCTTTTTCCAAATCAATAAATATCATATGTAGATCCTCCTTATTCTCTCTATATTTCTCCATCAAACCTCTCAATAAATGTATGGCTTCCATAGTAGACCTACCCGACATGAATCCAAATTGATTTTGAGAAACATTAGTATCATGCCGCAACCTACGCTCCATAACTCGCTCCCATAGTTTTAAAGTATGACACATTAACTTAATTCCTCTATAATTCGTACACTCATGTGCATCACATTTATTCTTAAAAATAGGAATTAACACACTTATTCTCCACTGATCTGACATCTTTTTAGTCTTCAAAACAATATTAAAAAGTTTAATAAGCCAAGAAATTCCTTCATCTCCTAAGCATTTCCACATCTCTATTGGAATATCATCAGGTCCAACAGTTTTTCCACATTTCATTTTCTTTAAAGCATCTCTAACTTCGGTTTTACTTATACGCCGATAAAAACAAAAATCTTTATTTTCATTTAGGGTGATAAAGTCACTAAAGTCAATCGTATTTTCGCATTCTTCATTAAAAAGTTTAGCAAAATACCTCATCCACCTTTGTTGAATATCATCTTCTAAGAAATATTTCAACACTTTAACAAAAGAAATATTTTCTATGAAACAGCTCAAATTCTAATTCTATAATACAATACAAAGAAGAAATCTTCCTTTTTCTTTGGAGTCCCGCCAACATGAGCCTTGATCTATGGAATATTTCTTTCCATGTGTAAACCAATCCATGATTGCTGTTGTTCCATGTGTGATACCTATTGTAATTACTAGCTAGCACTTTTCTTCTTATTTCAACACTTTAACAAACTGTAGGTTTGCTGCTTATTGTATTAGCCCCTAGATTTCATACGGGGCTATAATTATAATTTCTATAAATGCGTTCTTCTAGATCTTGCTAACTGAAATTTCCATCCACATTCTTTGACGCTCCCTCCCCTCAAGCTGGATGGTAGAGATCTATCATTCTTTGCTTGTTTATAATATTCTCGAAATGGGATTATGTAATCATTTGGTTAAAATATCAGCAAGCTAGTCATCTATTGGGATATAAGAGTGTAAATTTGTCAAAACTCAAGTTTATTTTTGTCACACCCACGCCAATCCCACTCCTAATAGTTTATGCAGGACGCAACAAAGGAAAATTATAAATCACTTTACATTACAATTTATGAATCATTAAGATGTAGAATATTGATAAAAACAGTAAATCCTCTTGTCTGCGCTTCCTAGATCAAGGCATTGGTTGAGTTTGAGTAGGTGTGTGTCTCTTTCTGATAGGGTGAGTGGTCATCTGGTGGAGGCAAGCTCCTCTATGGTGATTGACTTGAACAGGTTAGTTCTTTTGGATGATCATCTTGGTCAAGCGAGCATCTCCTTGGTCAGGGTCTACTGAGTTGAGTCATTTTTCTCGAAACTGTCTGGGGGCGTGTGCTCCATTGGTTGAACTCCCCTCGAGCAAGTTTTCCTATGGCAAGTATGATATGCTTCTTGAATGAACAAGGGTAATCAGACACGTTTTGAGTAGGTGCATACTCTCTGGCTAAGAGAAAGGGGAAAAATGAAATCAGAAAATTTTCATTACCGGGTTCAAAATATTAGTGTAGTTTGGAATATATAGGCTTTTGGTCTAAGAGCTGGACCTATTTTCGGTGTAATGATTGGACTAGTTTTTGGTCTAATACAATAATCAAAATTACATATGCTAATTACATAATAATAGATTATCTACTATTAAAATAGTAGCTGCCAATTGTCTTGTGCATCCATTTGTAGCCCTTTGACTGGATTATGAAGTTTGCTTTGTGGATATATACTTGGATGTTTGTATTATGTCTTTTGTAGATTCTTCAGTAGTTTTTAATTTGTCTTCCCACCTCCTTTGTATTGTTGTGGAGTCTAATTGGATAATTTGTTGCCTAACAAAGTGCATGCCTTAGATGAATCTTGCTAGAAGTTTATATTTCACGTCTTGAGCGGGGTATCTCTTATTTATTCTTAAAAATTCTTCCCTACTTCCTTGAAGGATCCTGAAAGAAGATTTTCAAAGAAGATCACGATACTCTACCATCTCTAAGAGGGTGAGAAAGGATGTTGGTGAATTGCGTGAATGCGTATTGGGGTGTACAGAAAGGAATCAACTAGATATGAACTTAGTTCTCTGCGTATTTCCGTGCTAAATTAGACTAGAGGGGACAAGATATCTTTTGCAAGTTGACGAGGAAGAAATTTAACTTTGTTGACACCTTCCATAGCTATGGAAGTTGGTTTTTTCTCAAGTTCCTTACTCATATATCATACTTTTCAGCAACTACTTCATCTCCTACTTGGTTCTGGATCTTACCTATCCTGCTGCAACTCCATGTTTTTGTCACGACCCGGCCCGGCAAGCCCGATATAACGGGGTGGGAACAGTCGGTCGTACGTAAAACACGTATAAACCAGAAACAATTTCATTTAAACTTTTATAACGGAACATGAATATCCTCAATACATAAGTAAGAAAGAGTCACTAACAACATCAATACCAAAATTGCCCAAATTGTTTCTTCTCATACAACTAAAACATATATAAATCCACAATTACATAAACTCCAATAAACTATTCAGACACAGGTACAAACTACTGAACTCAAACTCAACAGAAAACATAAAAAGAACATTTCTTCTTGAGATCCTCTACGACGGTAGATGTACTGTCGTCTCGTAGCCATTACTTCTTAAATGGTTCTCCTAAAAAAGATTTCCAAATGTAGGATGAACCAATGCTCAGCAAGTAACATGTATTTATCTCAAATTTATGAGTTAATTTTCTTATCTTTCTTAAACATATCATTAAGCATGAAACAATAAAAGATAATAATAAGCTTTTATGCATGAATTTATAAAACATTTTTAATAATTATTTCTTAAGACATTTCTTTTTTTCATATCCTTATTTCTTTCTTTTCCATACATTTTCCTTTTCCTTAATTCCTTACATAAAAATGCATAAATTTTATAATCATAATATGATAAACATTTGTCCCGGAAGTACCAGAGTTTTGTACTGATCAGGCACACAATCTTTTGGCCATTTTCTTTACTATTTGGCTCCGAAGAACCCCATTATCATTTGGCTTTTGCAAGCCCTTTTACCATTTGGCTCCATTGAACCTCATTACCATTTTTGGCATTTCCGGATCAACATGCACATGCAATTATAATAGATCTCATAGGGCTTAAGTTATTCAGAAATTCATATGTGTTCGTTTAACTTGTTTCATGCATAATTGTTTTCATGTCTATCTGAAAAATTTTAATTATGTGACAATAAGCAAATATACAATCTTTCTTGCATAATAACATAAAGAAAACTCAAACATGTGATAGTTGAATGAAATAGAACATTTATAAACTAAATATGTTTTATTTAACATAAAAGGAAATTTAGAGGATTTAGAAACATGAATTTAATTTAAATACAAGTACCTACCTCTCTTAAGCACGGTACTTCCTCAAAGTGTCGCTTCGACACAACTCTTTCACCTTAACGATCACAACCTAAAATAATTACAAAAGAAACGTGTAACAATTCAATTCCTTAAAATTTAATCTAATTCCTAAGTCTAAACCCTTCATTTTCCCCTTAATTATTCCTTACGACACTAAATGAAATTTAATTAAATGTATCTAAATTTTCGGATTTAATTTAATCATAATTTTTCGGAAAATCATAAATCGTAAATTTTATCAATTTATTGCTCCAAAATTATTCCTTAACATATATTAATAATTATATTAATAATTTTCGGATTAAATTAATTAGGGAAATTAAGAAAATAAAATTTTCACTAAAAACTTAAAATTTTTCCTTAGAAACATTTCCAAAATCCTTAGGAATCACTTTTGTAAAGATGTCATACGAAAATTAAATTTTAGGTCAAAAACCCTAATTTTAAAATTTCCAAAAATTTCTCCAAAAACTTCATTTTCATCGTTAAATTATTCCTTAAAGTTTTCGTAAAGAGATTTGAAAGAAAACTCATTTTTTTGAAAAATCCTAGAAAGTTCTTTTCCAAATAACTTGAGATCTAGAGAGATTTGTTTTAAAACAATCGTGCCTTAAGACTCTCCTCGTCCTCTTCGATTTGCACTAAACTCTTCGCCGAAAAATCACCGCCAGAGCCAACCGTGTCGAGCCCGTCGTCCGCCCGTTCCTCTTGTTCCGCTCGGTTTGTCCTTGTTCGGCTGAAACTATCGAATGAAAAGGGGAGGAGGGTTTCAGTTTGCTTAATAGGGAGAAAGGGAAATGCTAATTGTCCATTATGCCCTCACTTAAGTAAGTTTGGCTTAAGGAACAAGTAAAGGGTATTATGGGTATTTAGAACCTTCCAAAATTTGAACCCCAAATTTAGGCGAAATTGGATACTAGTTCTATATACCAAATCGATCAGAATTTTGCGTAGGATTTTATAAAATTACTTCCGTCAACTTCCGTTAACTTCGAAGTTTTCACTTAAGTCTCATCGCGATGCATCGAAAAGCATGCATCGCGACGACCTACGATCGTCATTCGTTTTCGGGTTTTACAGTTTTGATGGATGATGCCTGATGGATTCCCTTTTTTGAGATGAATGGGTTTCTTTTCCCCATTTCTATCCTTTTTTATAGTATTCTGTAAATCTATGAAATTTTTAAGGTAAAAAGGAAGGTCATTTGTGCATTGGGAGGCTCAGTGGAAGCAATCATATGTGAATAAATTTGTTACTGTTTATTGGCTCTGTTGCTAGATAATTCACATCATGCTAGATTAATAATGATGAAAGAGTAGAATGAGGAGCTTCTATGTAAATTCTGAACTAAGGACACCTCTTTCCCCTCTTCCTGATATTGAGTTTTCTCAACAAAAAAAAAAGCAAGTTTAATGTGCTACTTTGATTGTTTTTCTCATATCTTATATTCATCATATCAATGTTCAGTAGTTGTAGATTAAAAATTTAAGAAAACATTATATATTATAGGTTCATTGGTTGAGGCATGAATTTGTTTGTACCATGTACTTTGAAAAGTATGCTATCAACATCTTTCTTTCTGCAACTGCCTGCAGGTCAAATGATGATAATCTATGGGCTATAACCATTAAGGGTAGTGCCTTTCTGTGGCATCAAGTACGCTGCATGCTCTCTGTTTTGTTTATGATTGGAGAAGGCTTTGAATCTCCAGATGTGCGTATTATACATCCTTTCACTTTGATACTGAGTTATTATCACAAATGCATTGCCTGGAAAGAAGCTAGTTTCAAAAAAAAAAAAAAAATATATAATATATATATATATATATATATATATATATATATATATATATATATATATATATATATATATATATATATATATATATTGCTACCATATATTGTATCCGAACCCAGCCCGTTTGACAAATAGATTAACCCAAACCTGAAATTTTATGATCGGGTCGAATATTGACACACCTAGTAATTCATCACCTGTACATTGTGTTGTTCACCCATAGCAGAGATCCTAGATTCATTATATTATAAATATTTAATAAATTTAACAAATCTGAGCAAACCATCTCATACGCCCACTTTAATTTAGGCAGACGTCGATCGAGCTTTGTTTGTCTGATCGTCTTTTTCATCTTCTCGACTATTTGTAAGAGAAACGATTCAGCTTACAGATTAATAAATACATTATATGAATAAAATTATAATTATTATTTAACTATAATTATAATAATTTAAATAAACGGTTGAGATTTGATTTGAATAATTAAAATGGAAGATCAGAATTTATTATGGGTGGAATCCCAAGATTATTTTATAATAATAGTATAGATGTAATGGACGAAGCGTTTAGAAAAAGCATTAAATTGCAGAAGCATTTTTTTAATTTATATGAGTAGCATAGATAGATAGAAGTTGAAGCAAGATGATTTCAATTTGATACCAATGAATGCACAGTATAAAACGTCACAATGGTGGCAAATAATTTATACAGCTTTATGATAATAATAGTAGTATAAATGCTAATTAATTATTTGAAAAGCAGAAATGAGAAGTAATTAAAGTGGGCGTATGAGATGGTTTGCTAAATAATTATTATATATTTTCAGATTTGTTAAATTTATTAAATATTTATAATATAATGAATGGCTAGGATCATTTTTGAAGATATAAAATGAATGGCTAAGATTTGCTATGGGTGAAGTTCCAAGCCACTTATATAGTAGTATAGATATATATATATATATATATATATATATATATATATATATATATATATATATATATATATATATATATATATATATATATATATATATATATATATATATAGAGAGAGAGAGAGAGAGAGAGAGAGAGAGAGAGAGAGAGAGAGAGAGAGAGAGAGAGAGAGAGGAAATATTGGATTATGCCTATCATGTAGGTTGATTATTTATATGGTTGACTATCAAGACTACCTTTTGTAGTTAATGTACGTCTACTGGGATGGAAAGATTGGATTGTTTATTTTTAAAGAAGGGTTTATTGGTATTATCTCCTGGATTCCAACTTGTCACCATCTATCAGAAAAATTAAGTTATTCATTCACTTATGATTTATCTTTAATATATATTTTAATTGTTTCTTTTTCCAGAAGGGTTGATTCTTTTTTTATATTGATTCGCAACTTCTCACCATTAATAATAAGAAAAATAACTATTCATTGACTCATGATTTATCTTAAATACATCCTTCTGGTGTACATAGAGTCTTTTGAGATGATCACCAATATTACACTTGCATCTCCTTATTCTGGCCTAAAACCTAAATATCATGTATGCATGTTGTACACTTATGTGAACTAAACAGTTTATGAAATTTTGAGTTAGAGCAATGATGGAATGGTGCTTTGATATGAATTGATGTAGAGAGAAGTAGTTGGAGAAACCTTGAACAATTGAAGATGAAGAGGGATAATCAGGCATACAAGTTAAGAGGGAGAAAGAAGCATGACAAGAATCATTTCATTCAATATCAAAGTTAATCATTAGTCATTACATGTCATTTTGGATTTTTTTTTATAATAGAAGATCCTACAAGATAAGATCTATATTTAAACGTATCTTAAACAATTGACAAATGATTCTATTGCAATTGGTAATTAAAAATAAAGATTATAATTATGCTAAAAAAAGAAATACATTGGTAATTTAACCAAAATACTGAAATTTGACAATCCATGCTCCCGAGGGCAAAGAACTCTACCCATGAGAGCTTGAATGCTTATGGAGGAAGAATTAGAAGCTCTTTCGTTATTGTATCAAGTAGTGAAATCCATCTCTTTGTGAACACAATCCAAAAAGAAGAGATGAAATTGGAACACACCTTGAAAAAAAGATCATTAGTCCACACATGAATGACTCGTTTGTTGAGGGTGTTTTTAGGAAGTGGATAAGGATTGATTTGAAGATGTTATAAATTCAAAGAAATTAATGAGAAAAATTAAAGAGGCTTATATGAAGGTGGTTTTAGATTTGATTTTGAAGAGGAACGGCTGTGAAGATTTTTGTGGAGTGAGTTGAAGAGGATGGCTTGTGATGTTTGTCAACGAGGCATGTAGAATGGTGGGTTCTAACTACATTAATATTCATGGAATAGTAGTAATCATTGCCACTGTTCAGAACTTTTTTTTTTAATGTAGCATGAGTTGATCACTGTTGCAGGTACTATTGTGGCACAATTGATGATCGAAGATGGTCAATGATAAAAAAAAAAAACAAAAACAAAAAAGAGGGTAAGGGCTTGGGTAAGTTAATAATATCCATGAAAGTTTGTGAAAAGATAATATATCCAATATGGTGATCAATGGCTTAAGAACAGAAAACCAAAGCACACGGCATTGAACACTTCATGTATTCCTTGAAATTGATCTTCATGGAACATTCTCTATGTTTTGAATTGTTAATGACAAATCTCGAGACGATTTTGGGCTTGAATACTAATTGATGCATAGCGATGACAAATGATGCTCTGATACCCATTGATGAATTGTTAAGAAGTGGGAGGATTCCAAAATCCTTGAGCAATTGAAGAAGAAGAAGATGCTGGATGGTTAGGGTGTAGATCTCCTAATATAGTTAATATGATACAATGAATTTATCAAATAATAAAAACTAGGATTCATGGATCAATGACCATTAAATACACAAAACTTGATTTCCGTTGATTCAAAATATAAAATTTAAGAATTAAAACCCAAATAATAATATAGTGATCAAATAAATTCAAAGAAATTAATGAGAACTTTAAACATCGCTAAATTATAATGTACCCACCATAATTATAATCCTAATTGTGTGAAACTATATAGTCAATAGCAACATATACTAAAGAAATTAGGTGAAAGAAAGAATTTATCGAAGTAAGAAATTGAGATCTCATGCATATCAAGGAGATGCCTTTTGGCAGAATTAGGTATTAGCATTTTTACCACACTCAAAGTAATCACACATTCAACATACACATAGAAGATTGAAAATTGGAAGAGAAATTTTATTCAACCAAAAGTTCCCTAATTACATGACTCGAACTATTTATTTGTAAGCATAAAAATTTTGAAGCTATTATAGAGTCAATATAAATTTAGAATTGAATAAAGATGGTTTTAAGGTAGATTCAATTGTTGATGATCATGACTTTTTATGGTTCAGAATTTTTATTCGCAATGCCTATAGTGTAAAGTCTACAAATCCTGTGAATTGCACATATGCTGATTTTTGCCTTCTATCTTATGCCCGATTTGTTTGTCTAATGCTGCCGCGAGTCTTGTGAACCTTGGCTGCAAAGATTTCAATGTATATCTCATTTGCAATAGTGTAAAAATCATATTCCTCAATTGGCATTAGTTCTAATATAAATTCTGTTTAACAATTAAAGCCCAAAGATTTAATCTTGCAATTAAAAGCCCAAAATGATGGCAGCACACTACTGAACTAACAACAGCATCCAAAGTCCAACATGATAAAACAACCTGCGGTTGATCTCCTACTAGAATTTGAATAACTTGGGAATCGAACCAATTCAAAGATCAGAAAATAAAATAAATTTTTTGTAATCAATTCTTTGATTGATGTTTTTGCAAAGTGTAAATATGTTCATCTCCATCAGAAGTTAGTAGAAGATATAAAATTAGGCATCCTGCCTGAGAGGGGGAAGAAGGATGACATGACATGTATCATTTCATTTGATTTCAAGTCTGTCTTTGCCTGGCCCTTTGGACTTAAATTTATAATTGAAGATCCTATGTGATATGTATGAGTAATAAACCTATTCTTACAACTGACAACTAACTCTATTGCCCTTGTTAATTAAAATAAAGATTATAAATAAACTTAGGAAAGAAATGCATTGTTAATTCACCAATACTAAGACACTACATAATCCTCTTTGTCCTATATAGATTTGGTTTTACCTGCCTAAATATGAAGATTTGAGTTTTGACTATGTTGCTTAATATATTTAGGTATTTTGTTTGTAAATATCCTTCGGAGTATCATTCAAAGTCCTGATTATGTTGCAGATAATTGATTTTTTATTGGACATCAACAAGGCTCCCAGAAAACCACAGTACAACATGGCACCTGAGCTTCCCTTAATGCTTCATTGTTGTGAATTTCAAGATGTCAACTTTATATGCACACCAGGTGTTGAATATATTAATCCAATATCTTGTCTTTGATGAATAGTGCATATTGCTTCTTTTTTTTTCCTTCTCTACAACGACATTTGTGGATAAATTTGTTCCATGGTGGTATTGATTATTTTCCTGTAGGATGAATTAATTATATTATATATTGTTGACAGCCACATTTGTTCCTTTGTTATTATCATTGGAGAAAATTTATGATTCCATGGTTTTTAACTTTTTATTGCTAATATCATCTAAGAGTGACCCAAAGATTTCTACAATTGCATTCAATGCTGCTGAAGAAAGCGTGAGGTATAATGGAAAGGATAATGGAGCGTAGGAGTTGTGTAAATAGGCTGTGTAGACGATGAAATAATGAATAGACCATAGGTTTAGCCAAAATAAAATAACCAATTGGAGATCTAATTGTTTAAAGAAAACTTCTATTTTTAAAGGCCAACTAGTAGGGGAAGATTGAATTTGATCTTTTGCAAGAGTCTAGAAGCTGCTTAACTAGAACTGAAATAAATTTCTCTAGCATGACTGGATGCAGGGGTGGAGCTATGGGAGCCTAAGTTGATTTTAAGAATAATCTTAACCTTTTTCATCTTGGTAATGCGAGGTAAGTCACAACGGTATGGTCAAACAATCAAATTTACATCATTATAAAATTGAACTATTTTACTTTGTAATAGATATGCAACTTCAAGAGCTCAATAATAAATTTAATGAGATGAATACAAGTTGCTTTTATGTGTGATATACTTGTATTCATATGATTCATATGAAACTTTTGACAAATAATAACACTGATATTTTTGGCCAAATTTTATATTTCAATTATCTCAAATTTATATTTTTTTTGCATTTGACAATTAACTTGAGAATAATATCATTTGAAATGAGTTCTAGTTATGCATTGTGAAGTTAAAATGATTTGAGAGCTTGCGCGAAAGTTAGTAGAAACTAAGAAGAAAAATATTTACCCGTTGGTGTTGTTGCTTGTAAATCTTATTATGATAGTATGAATTGGTACAATAATGGTTGAGTATTCTTTACTATGAAGATTATAAAGAATTTTTTGCAGTCATACGGAAGACTCTTGAAAATTGTATTATTACATATATTTAAAAACACATTTAATGTTTTGATAATTAAATGATTATGCAAATAAATAATCAAATGGAGATTTCTGCAAAAGGAAGCTGTTTTTGCAACTAGATATATTTTTTTAGTGAGGAAGCTATCGGAAAGCTGATGTCCGATCTTTTAAAAAGAAAAGTATTTAAATTGCTTACAACAATTTAAAAAAAAAATATTTTCCCAACAACAACAATACAACTATTTTTACAAAGAGTTGCAGCTGCCTCAAATAGACCTAGAATGTGGTTGGTGCCTTAACAAAGTAGCTCATCTGGTGGGGAGGTCATTAATAGAGGAACGGATGCTCTATTTTTTAATGTGGTACCCCAATTCGATAGCGTAATAATAGTGGCAACATTATTAAAGATATTGAACTCCAAGGGATAATAGGTTCTTCAGCTGCCTATTGATGACATTGTTGACTCTAATGGATATCAATGTGATAATGCAACCTTGTATTTTTCATAATACAGAATAGTTTGGTTCAATAGAATTAACTAGATGGACACAAATCTGCTCGATTATATTCTAAGTAGCATTTTTCATAATGAAGAATGTCTGTCTACAGTATTAAGTTATCTCATAGCCCATAATTTTCCACAAAGGAGCTAATAGTTAACGGTCCTTCTGGCTTTGATTGCTTTTTTGGTTCTGCATTTTCTATGCAGTGTTTCATCTATTTTCAAGTTTTATCTACTAAACTGCTGCATTATCTTATTATGATGAATAATTATTACGCATGCCTTCTGAAACATTTTTCTGAATGATCCTTCTTTGTAAAACAATTTTTTTAGCAGATGCCAGACGAAATTTGCAGGAGCATTTCACCAATGAATTAAGAAATTACCTTCTTCAAGCTGCCATAATGGAAGAGGCACTACATTGTTTGCAGACTATAGGTTTTGTATTCTCCTGGTAATAAAAGTCCCTTTTTAACTCTTGCTAATATGGTGGTTCATGTTTATGTTCTCCATGCAGGTGTTGAAGAGACTTCAATGGAACATCTTAAGAAGAAAAAGGGGCACATTTCTCTCATGTTGCGACCAACAGAACGTAAGGCCAACTGAAATTCTTAAGATGCATTATACAATTAAATGTGTTTGACACTTGTTTTAATTGTAATAATGCTAATATGGCTGTTGAACTATATGTGCTAATGAGGTTTAAACGTGGGTCTACATGTTAGAATTGTTTTTTTCTCTTTATTGTATGTTTTGCATAGATAGTGTAATTGTAATTAGTAAGAAATCTAATTAAATTAGCAGAAAGGTAGAATAATAGAACTTTTTTTTTTAAGATATAAACTTGGAATTTATTGAACAATGAATGAGTATATGTTGTACAAAATTGATGTATGTGATAATAAGTCATCAATTCATATTATCATAAGATAAAATGATACCGATGTATAGATTTATAAATCTTGTATCTATTATATGGAAAGACATGAATATAAATGGGAGTTTACCATCTAGAGTTAAGCCTATATGTTCTTAAAATAGAGATTTATCTTGGGATAAAAGGATGTCATGGTGACCTACAAGCAAATTTTATATCATTGTGATAATTTCAACATAGGTGGATGAGATATTTCGATAAGCTTTTCAATGAAGATTATGAGAATACAATTGACTTTAGTGACCTTAGTACTCTAAATAAAAATAGAGAATTTTGTTTTTATTGTCATATTAGTAAAATTGAAGTTAGAGAGGGTTTAAATAGAATGAAGCGTTAAAAAGTTGGACCTAATAATATTTCAATAGAGATGTGAAAATGCTTAGAATATGAAGAAATTTTTTGGCTTACTAGACTTTTTAATATTAATTTAAGACTAAAAAGATGTCAAATGAGTGGAGTGTATTGGTTTCTATTTTTAAGAAAAAAGGCGATGCACAAGAGTGTGTGAATTATAGAGGAATTAAGTTAATGTGTCAAACATTAAAATTATGGGAGAGAGTAATTTAGCATCAGTTACAATGTGACACTATTGTTTCTCAAAATCAATTTGGATTCATACCATAGGTCTACTATGGAAGCTATACATTTATTGAGATATTTGATGGAGAAGTATAGAGAGAATAAGGAGGATCCACATATGATATTTATTGATTTAGAAAAACCATACGATAAAATTTTAAGAGAAGTGCTCTAGAGAGTTCTAGAAAAGAAATGAGTTAATAATGTTTATATTCAAGTCATTAAGGACATGTATGTAGGAATTTTTACTTATGTTCCAACACAAAATACTTTGACCAAATATTTTCCTATTTCAGCTTAGTACATAAAGGATCAGCTTTATGCTGATATCTTTTTTTGTTTTAGTTATGGATGTTCTTACTAGACATTTGCAAGAGGATGTACTATGGTGCATGCTTTTTGCTAATGATATTTTTCTTGTTGATAGGACTAGAGAGAGAGTTGAAGGAAAACTTGAATTATGGAGTTCAACTTTAAAGTATAAAGGCTTTCGTCTGAATACATCTAAAATTGAATACGTGGAATGTAATTTTAGTAATAGATCTAGCGGGGATTATTGATATGGTGGGAATCGTAGAAGAATGTGATACCAATAGCTCATAAGAGCAATATAGCAAAATGCTATTAATTCCAAAAATACTTCATCATATCTTTTTTTTTTTTTTTTACTTCATCATATCCTACTTCCTACAACTATTATTTATAACATAAAAATAGAATTATCTTGAAAAGTAGGTACAAAATAGTTTTAACTATTCCTAAGGAGTATTCTGCTTATTATGTATCACATCATACCTTCGGTGTATCTGAAGAAATTGCGTGCGGAAGGTGTTGGTCGCGTGCATGGTTGGGACAGATTGTGGGAGTTGGGCGGACCTAGCGTTTGGAGACGCGAGACACGGGCCGAGTGGGGGGATCACAGGAATTTGAATCGTGGATAGATGGAGGGGTGCTTGTGGTTGGATTATGCAAAGAAAGCTATAGTCAGCTTGATAGAGAGGGTGAGTTCGATCTCGTGCAGGTGTGAGGAACTGAGGAATTGAGAACTGTTACTGTGATTGTGGGAGAGGAGGAATGCCAAAGTGGAAAGTTCGAAGGATGAGAGGGGAGTTTTGGCTTATTTTGTGGTCAAACAAAGAATCTGATGTTGTTGTGGTTTCGTAGATGGTGGATTTATTGGGATTTGAGGCGGGTGACCACTTGAATCGGAGATGGAAGCTATCCGATGGTATGGTTTCCATCGGTGAAGATGGATTCACAATTATGGTTGCTGTCTGGTGGAGGTTGAATCGCTGGTATGGCTGTCGGCTCATAGAGATCGCCTTGTGACACTCGCTTGCGTTGTTCACAAAGCATCCAAACCCTGATCTTCATCAAGGGTCGTATGTATTCCTTCGTCCATGGTCTCCCTAAAACATCCAAACCCTGATCACCGCCAAGGATTGATGGAAGCTCTAGCTTTGATACCATATGATGTGGTGAGAATCATAGAAGAAAATGATACCAATAGCTCATAAGAGCAAAACAACAAAATGCTGTTAATTCCAAAATTACTTCATCATATCCTACTTCATATAGCTATTATTTATAGCATAAAAATAGAACTATATAGAAAACTTTAGAAAAGTAGGTACTAAAATAGTTTTTACTATTCCCAAGGAGTATTCTACTTATGATGCACCACATGGATTATTACGTTGGGTGATCTAGCCATTAAAAATAATACACATTTTAAATATTTTGAGTCTATAATTCAAAGTGATGGTGAACTAGATGAGGATATTATTAGTAGAATTCAAGTTGGATGGTTGAAGTGGAGAAATGCATCGGGTTTGTTGTTTGATATATAATTACCCCTCAGATTTAAGGGAAAATTTTAAGAATATGTCTTGTCAAGTTGCCTAGATCTAAGTTAGTTTTATCCCATAGGCTTCATCATATTGAGATCACATTGCCTCCATAGCCCATAGTATTCATTGTAGCGTGTAGGCTTCATCGTATAAAGGTCACATTGCCTTCATTTGGGTCGCATTGCTCATTGGGTCACACTGCCCCACCTACCTATCACTTAATATGACATTTTTTTAGGTCTATCAGATTCTAATCACTGCATTTGCTTTATCAATTACACTTGTTATATACTTATATGTCAATTTAAAATAAATAGGTATGCAATGCACGTATAAGAGGAAGTCTGTATAGATCACATGCTTTTTATTTTACAATGTAACATTCAGTAAGGCATGGATTTTTTTAATACATTCAGAAATATATGATCTATTCAATATTGTGTAGAATTGTTAATGAGTAGCACACTAAACTGGTTCCATTGTAAAGGTACATGAAAGAGGTTGAAGTATTTGCTTTCTGAATTAGAAATTGCATATCTTTATCTCCGCGATGAGTTGCTTCCTCAATTAAGACCCCTTGTAACTTTTTACGCTCGTAAGTCACCTGCACCAATCCATATTCATAAATATGACAATTCATATAAACTCTACCCGCACCAAAAAAGTATATTAAATTATTCCCAAAATAACATACGTCACAATTTATTTTCTTCATACACAGTTTGACCTCAAATATTCCCTCCTAGTATACTATAGAATTCCTAATTAATAATTAAATATTATTCAAATTAAGAACTTTTCACCAAACGAATATTTAAAAAAAATAATATATTTTTTTGGCCTTCTCTCTTCATTTTTATCTTCTTTTTTTTCCCTCTCTTTTCCTTCTTCTTCCCCAGCCGAACTTTCCTGTTCCAGTTGAATTTTCCTCCTCCAGCCAAATTCTCCTTCAACCGTTCGGCATGCCCTCATACTCCCGTGATTTGCATCACAGGAATTGACTTGCCGAGAGTCCAACTAGTGGACGGTTTAATGAAAAAAAATTAATAATTACACAAACATCAACTTCGCCAAAGGACTTAATCACCATTGTTGATTAATATCATTGCTGCTGCATGCCACAATTAGTGACGTCGGATCTTGTAGCTACAATATATAGTTTTAATAAATAAATAGTAAAAGAAAACTTTAGGAAAAAATGCTAATGAAAACTAATTCTATAAATTTCACACTTCTGCAAATTAGTTTATACTTCTATATACCAATTTATCGAGTAGAATACAATAGCATGATTCTTGATGATTTTTTTAAAAGTTGATATTTCGGGGTACAAGTGAATTGAACCAAATTTACACATTACCTTAGAAAAATAGGATATTACTTAAACAAATATCAACATGCAGCATATTTAGAAGTGGATAACATGAATGGAGAAAGAATAAAAAAAAGTACTGACAGTTTTTAGTTGCATTTCAGTTTGTGCTACTGTACCATTCCACCGAAATGATTTATATGAATATGTTGTTAGTGATTCAAATATTCACTTTGATGGCCATTCTCGACTACTCTTTGTATATTACTTTAGTTCATCCTTGCACTTCCTTAAGATATGGCATGTAGTAATACATCAAAACGTGTGGACAATATTTACTTAAATGTGATCTATGAGATTTAACGATTCTATCTGATAGATACAAATTTAAAAACCCATCCTGACCATCATCAGCTTTAACCGTTCTTGTTAATAATTAGTTTAGTTTTGTTCCAGCATCATACGAAGAAAGAAGAGCCAAGTGGGCCATGAAAGCTGCTTATAGTAGGCCAAATTTCTGATCTAGCTTTGGACAGAGGCCATGAAGCTTCATATAGGATATTCTTCCTGGGTCGATCATCCTATGAAGGTGAAAAGAAATGTATGTTTTTTCTTACTTATCCAAGAATTTGCAATAGTTTTCCATTGTCTTCGATTTCTTAATCAATTATCCCGTTTTTGGTAGCTAGGTTGCTTGTACTAAGATTTTTTTACAAGTAGTTACTCATGTTCATACACCAGTGTGTGGCTTTTGATGGAAATCGTCTAGTAAATAATTAAAACGTCTCAGAAGTTGCAATGGGTTTTTATGACTTGGCCTGCAATCATGTCAAGTGGATTATCTTTTTTATTTTTGTATTTATTAGTAATCAGATATTAAAAAAAATATTCTTCCCTTGATGTTAAATTGATTGACAATCTTGTGTTCAGTGATATCAGGTGGGGAGAAAATGAGAAATAAAATCACTCAATTTGATTTTGGAAATGAAGAGTTAAAGAAGAAAAAAATAGAGACGAGAATGTTATTATAGCTTGAACACCTCCTAGCAAATGGCACACATCGCGGGGGAGGGGGGGGGGGGGAATGTTCGAAAGAGTTTAAGAGAGAAACCATTTAGATCAAAAAAATAAAAACAAATGAAGACTTTTTTAAACTTTTTAGAACACAATATTTTTTTTCTTTTCTGAATTTCAAAACAAGGTTTAACCGAGATCAATCACCAAGAATTCTTTCACAAAGATAATCAAAATAAAACCTGGTTACAATAAAATAAATTGTGGAAAAATATGAATAGGTAAACTAGATTTATAGTGGTTCGGTTGAATCGACCTGCGTCCACTCCCCAAAGGTCCACCTCTTTGGGTATTGTACTATCTCAGACTCCTTCAGCACATAGTTAGGTGGAGAATGACCTTTACATACTCTGAAGAAGCTCCCTCCTCGGCCTGGCAGAGATGTCGTCCCTCCTTTGGCTCCTTGCTCTGGTGGAGATGTCGTCCCTCCTCTCGCCTACACAGTCCGATGAAGATGCTGATGTTATTCCTCCTCGGCTAGGAGTCTTTCGCTCAAAGACTCTTTTTCCTAGAGCTTTTCTCTAAGTGCTCTACTCTTCTCTAAGAGCTCTGCTAAGCACAACAGGACCCAAGGTGCAGGATAGCCGGAGAATCGTGTGACCCCTCTCACAGTCCTTAACTCTCTCAAGGCATTCTCCCTCTCTCAACCTTACCTCCCTTTCCTTTGTGATGTGAAAACTCTCCAAGCTTTATCACATAAAGGAGAAATGTTTCTGACTGCTTTAGAACTCTTTCCCTCAAGGCATAAGGAGTCTATGAAGTGGGCTTTTAAACTTTTGCTTAAAATTCAAAACTTGAAATATACGAAAGCGTTTAATAGAATAGACAATTCAAAACACAAAAACAAAGGTCCTCCGTTTTGGGTATTGCACTAACTTAAACTCTTTCAGCACACAGTTAGGCGGAGAATGACCTTTACAAACTTCGAAGAATCTCCCTCCTCGTCCTGACGGAGATGCCGTCCATCCTCTCGCCTCCATAGCCTGAAGGAGATGCTTATGTTAGCCTCCTTGGCTAGGAGTCTCTCCCAAAGACTTCTTCCTAGAGCTCTTCTCTAAGATCTCTACTAAATACAATAGGAGAACCCAAGGTGCTGGCTAGCCGGAGAGTTGTCTAACCCCGCTCACACCCCTTGACTCCCTAAAGGCATTCGCCCTCTCTCAACCTTACCTCCTCTCTCTCCTTTGTGATGTGAACTCTCTTCAAGCTCTCTCATAGAAAGGAAAAATATTTCAAATTCTAAGTTTTTATTTAGGGGTGTCAATTTATGAGACGACCTGAAAACCCGACCTGAACCCGACCAAAAAAATTTGGTTTTGGGTTGACCTGTTTAACTAACATTTCGGGTTCGGGCTCGGGTTTTGATTTCCAACCCATTTAAAAATTGGGTCGGGTCCGGGTCCGGGTCAACCCGCTATTCCGGAATAACCCGCCTGCACTTTCCACTCCACGGTTCACACAATCCCAACATCTCGCTGTGCAAATGGACTCGTATAGGCACAACTCGCTCTTGCACCGCGTGCCTAGCTAGCACCCACATCATGTCCCGCCAACATTACCTGTTTGTCTTGCCCACGCTGCCCGCATCGCAGGTTGCACTTTCCCAGATCCCCGCTACCCGCTCTGCTCTCGCACAGCTCTCGACGCGTTCTGCCCTCGCTCTTGTTGGGTCTACCGGATTTGGGGCAGGTTGGGTCCAGGTTCAGATTTTTGACCCGTTTGTGCAAACAATTTGGTTTGAGTTGGATCAATCGAGAGGCGATCAATTTTGAGTTGGACCTGAACTCGATCCAAAAACCCATTTTGGCACATCTGATTTTGTTCATACAATACGATACACAGTTCGTACAATATGATTTGTTCAATTTCGTCGAAGACCGTCTTATACGATTTGGAATAGTTCATTATGATTAGTTATATCAATTCACATATATTCCAGGACAAACCAAATTCATCCATGTGATCTCTAGGTGAATTGGACTATACGATATTGATTGTACAATATAATCATTAAATGTTGATTAGATCTTGATTTTATCTCTTAATTTATAAGATTAAATTAACCTATTTTAATTAATATTCATACAATACGATTAGTTCAAATTTTAAAATTCAAATTAGCCTAATTTAGGTAATATAGATTCCACAACGAGGTTTTATCAAAATTTCAAAATAACTGATCGTCCTGTATGATTGGAGGTTGTACAATACAATTAGTTACAACCCAATTTAATTAATATGGTTTAATTAAACACTTGAATTAATTTTTAATTTAAATAGATTGTACAATTCAATTAACAGAAAAATTCAAATATTTAGTTTTACTCCATCTTGTATATGTATGCACGGTTGCTAAGCCAACATACACCTAATACAAAAAATGACTCAAGAAAAATAAAAAATGTACTCTTTCAAATATAAATTGACTTATACACTAACATAACACTATCTTGACCCTTGATTTTTCATTTTTGCTCAGTGTATATTCTATCTGAAAAGATTAATGACACACAAGAAAAAAATGTGCAATATGTAAAGCAGTAATAAGTAAAATATTCATCTAATAATATTTGTAATCATCAAAACATAACGTCGGGCTCCCAGATTTCAACAATCTCCCCATTTTTTATGTGTCAAACATTATTGGTTGGAATCTTAATTTTACAAGTAAGATTTTTTTTTTTTTTCGTATGTTCTCTTCCTCACTAAGTGATATCTTTTAAAACAAGGAAAACTTTTAATTTAATTTTTTTTATTTTTGAAACACACTCTTTAAACAAAATATAACAATACGTATACTAGGAGAAGCAACACACATATTGAAAACAAAAAGAAACTGCAAAGCAAAAACTACAATGATAAAAAAACTAATACAACTATAACATTACGCCTACTTCCGCTTTTGATATCACCAAAAAGAGGAATATAACTACAATGAAAATGAAAGACTAACAAAAGAAGGTACAAGAAAAATTGAGGTACAAACACAATAAACAACAAACAACAAACACACCACTCATCAAATTGGCCCTGATCACCGTGGTGACTTGAAGTAGCGGTAGAGTGAAGCGAACTGATCAATGAATCATGCATGATATGTCTTGTGTTGTTGCATCTACTCCCAACGTGTGTTCGATTATTGAATATGCATCTCCAATCATAGCTCTAAGCGCTCAAATCGCTCAATCCATAAGTTAGGAGGTGGTGGCTGAAAGATAGGTACTAGTGCGACGTAGGCTGGTGGTGCCTCGGGGGGTTGGTGCTCACCCTTCCTTATCTGAGTCATGCTCCTTTGTCGGTTGTGCTCCGCTACATCTGTCACTATCGAGGAGATGAAATGAGCTATTTGTGTAGAATATAAGGAAGTGGTCCGCTGGTGTAGGGTACATTAAATTATATTTTGTATCTAATACGCAGACTATGGTGTGTCCTAATGCTAGGTTTTGCCTATAGTGTCCCCTAAGGTTTCTAATGGTGGTTAGGTTTTCAATATATCAGATAATCATATCTGCTACATTGAATTCTGTGCCGGTCATACAAAAATATGTAAGTATGGACAAAAGAGTTGCAATGTTATCCTTATCCCTAACTTAGGGGATAATCAATATTCTAAGGAGGTGCTGGATGATACTAACATCTAAGACTAAGGTGCTGACTAATGACTGGTGTTGTTTTAGGGTGTTATTCCTAAGGGTGAGATTGACCTGTGTCCAGTTCTAATCACTAGCAATGGCGATTGTGTTGGGTTTGGTACTAGTGATGGACACTTGAAGGATTTTGTGAAAGTCCTGATAAGTGATTTCTATCGGGTGCCTACAGACATAAGATTGCAAGAATGTGCGGTTGGAATTAATTCTAAGGCTTGTAAAAAATTCATGAAGCAGATCACTATTAAATGGAAATGTCAGGGTGAGGGTCTGAAGAGCTGTGCCTACAAGAGGTCTAATACCTAATATTGAATGATTTCTTGGTTCAGGACTCTAGAGGATGTGATTTGTACAGCATTATAACGATGGTAGGTAACTTCGCCATCTTCTGATTCGAATATCTTTCATGCCGTCGGGACTACAAAAGACAAGAATTTGAGAGAAGGAAGACTTAGTGATGGGGACATCAGATCAGCGTGGAAGGTTTATCAGAGACGTGGCCTCCGATCTACGGCCACGATCGAGTCCTTGTATTTCTGAGTCATGATTGTATTTTATTTTATTTATGCATTTTCTTATTTGCTTAGGTGTCGTTATTATTTCCCTTTGTTCCCCTTTCATGGGAGTGGTCGCATGTAAGCCCAAAGGGCAAGTTGGTCTTTTATTTTCTTGAGTCTTTGTACCCGGCTATTTATAGCCTCATTTCCTTTGTTTTGAATTAATGAATGTTTGCTTATGAATTTTCTTCTTGGATGAGTTTGAAAGAGCTTGTGAGTTCTAATGGAGTGAAATCCCTAGGAGAGGGAGATCTGTGCAATACCCATCAACTTAGATAAGTCGGGTTCGTGGTTTATTTTTTTCTTTCCCTTTTGTTTCTTGTTCCTCCCCTTCCTCCCACTACCACCGCCGGCCAACCATCCCCTCACCCGACCTTCACCCCACTCAAAACCCACGGTTCACAACCCCTACCCGAGCCCCTAAGCCACCAGCCCCAACTCCTTAGCCCCCGGTCGGTCCACCCATCTCCTCCCCCTTTGACCCCTTGTCACCCTGAGTTTCCTAATTGGATGTGGTTGAATTTGGGATGAATTTAATTTTAATTTCATTTGAATTCAAATTCAAAACCTTTCCTAAAATAACCCATCTATTTTAGGAAAGTATTCAATTGGGGATTTATTTGAAATTCAAACACAATTGGATTTCAGACAAATCTTTCCTAAATCCAAATCTGAATTTAGTAACCTCAATTGCTGGCATTTAATTCCCTCCCTAGCCCTTCACTGCCGCCGGCCCCATCATAGCCTGATAGGGGAAATATTTCCTAAATCAATCATTGGTTTTTGGGAAGTAATTTCACATCTCCCATAGATTTGCCTGGGCCGAATCTATTCAACCCCCACCTCTTTATTTTCCTAAAATTTCTTTCTGAACTAGGAAATAATTTCTGGAAATCCTCTCTCACGTACCCGCCAGCCTCCCATTGGAAATTCTTTTGAAATTCTCTCTTAGTGCTGGATTTCTCTGTGAGAATAAGTTGGAACTCCTCACCTGCTGCTGGCCGAATTTTCCAAGGGCTAATCTTGGGTCTTCTCGACTAAATTTTCATAATCTCATTATGAGAATCTGAAACTGATTTCAGGTTTCAGCATTTGGCTCTTTCCCCTCCCACAAGGCAAGAGAAGTCTCTTTCTTTTCAAGAGATCCGATTACATCATCCAGGAGAAGGAGGTTGACCGTACTATTGAGGAGGACTTGGATGACGTCTTGTGCGTTCTAATGGAAGTCATCAACAAGCATGTCGAAGGCCTTGAGTGGAGGATCTCCACATCTCTTTAGCAAAGGTTTCTTTTCTCACTTGTATCTTATTTCTTTGAAATCTAAATTCTCTTTGGCTTGATTGTAATCGCAAAGTCTCATCCAAGTGCTCTTGGTAAGCCTAGTAATTCGTAGGTTATTGAGTGTACTTTATTTGCATCCTAAATCTCGTTGTTAGACTAGGGATTACATTGAAGACTACTATTTTGCATTGTTTCAATTGTCTTATTTATCTTGAAAATTCCAACGCTTGGAGCATGTGATTTAGCCTACGCAAAGTATCTCTTTATTTGTTTTAGTCGACATTGAGAATTGCTAATAATTTTAATCCTAAACTATTCTAATCAAAGAGTTGTGCAATGCTTAAAAGGAAGCCATAAGCATGTCATCTAATTAGTCCTGCATCACTTGAAGAAGAGGGTTGAGAAGGTTGTGTACTTTGGAAATGAAATTTCCCTTCCTATATATAACATGTGTTAGATTGTACTGGACAATCAGAAGAAAATAAATCATCCCATCCGAATAGTGTAAGACTTGGTAAAATCATATTTGATATTTGTCTTGTCATTCGTCCAAGGGGTCATCTCTATGATCTTTGACTAAACAGATCTTCTAGTACGAACAGGTATTTGTTCAATACGATGTGTAATAAAGAATCATACCAACTGAATTAAGTTCATCCATACAGTATTGTCACGTAGTTCGTATAGTACGATGTGTGGATGGTATAGTTTGAAGCTCAATAATTGGTTTAATATGAGGCGTTGGTTGTAAATGAATGGCTTGATGTGGATAGTCATTTTTTTGAACCACCCAAATTTGGGGTATGGGATGATTGCTGAGGTTTGTCTAATGTATGCTTTATTGATGAAGTTTCGGAGTTCCAATTAATACTGAAACTAATCGTAGAAAACAACGCTTCAATGATTTACATCATAGTGGGAACATGCTTCTTGTTCTCATGTTAGGATTTGTAATTTCATAGTTTTGAACTGATGTCTAATGTTTAGTGGAGCATTCTTTATAATCATTTTCAAGCATTTTGGCTGTGTATTGGGGCATAAGTAGATCCCTTATGCTGAGGATAAGCATGTTTGGTTGATTTTTTTTGGGGGAAAAGACATTTTCTAGACATTTGCAAGCGGATGACCTTGGTGTATGTTTTTTGCTGATGATATTCTTCTTGTTGATAAGAATAGAGAGTGAGCTGAAGGTAAACTCAAATTATGGAGGTCAACCTTAGAGTTTTAGTTTGAGTAGATCTAAAACCAAATACATGGAATGTAATTTTAGTAGTAATAGATCTAGTAGGCTGTTTGGTGATTAAGTCATTAATAAGTGTACTCATTTTAGATATCTTAGGTTTATTGTTCATAGTGATAGTGAAACAGCTGGGGATATTATTAGTAGAATTCAAGTTGGATGGTTGAAGTGGAGGAATGCTTTAGGTTTGTTGTGTGATATAAAAGTACCACTCAAACTTAAGGGAAAATTTTATAAGATGGTGTCGAGACCTGTAATGCTTTATGTCGTAGCTTTGGTGCAATGTTGATTGCATTAAAAGAGCTGTTTTCTAATCATAGCATATTAAGTGATGCAAGCATGTTCTTGAGATGACAAATCTTCTAGGATGCTAAGGTGGGTGAATGTGTAAGATTTACTCTTAGGCTTTAGACCCTTGTTTCCTGATGATAAATCAAGCAACCAGCAACTACATCCAACTTTAAAAATGAATTGGAGTTTAGCCAACTTCAGTGATAGATAATTTGTCATTGGCTCCAAAAAAAAGAGAGATATACCAAATGTAAATTTATTAAAAAGTTTATCGCCGGCTTAAATGGTCAAATGGCCTAGAAACATCATTCAACTCAGTAAAACGGCGGCCTTTGGGCTAATGACCCCACTGTTAGGAGACTCACTCTTAATCATAATTTCTTTTTCAGTAGGCTAAAAATGTTTTGATTCCTCAGATTTTGCTTATGTAGCTAGGAAAGGTAGAGGTAAAAAAGACCTCGACTAAAAGTCTTAAAGATTACTTGTCAGTAGAACCAATATTAGAAATGATATTTAATTGACTAAATTATTGGGCTAAATTTAAGCTTCATGAGAATTCACACAACAAACCTGAAGCTCTTAACATGTCACAATGGAGAAAAAGGATTCATGTAGATGACCCCACGTAGTGGGATAAAGGCTTGATTTTGTTGTTGTATAAATTAAAATTAATAATTATATTCCCATTATTATAAGCTCTTACCTCTGTTTATGTAAGGCTGGGTAGATATATAAGAAGTGCCAACAGCCCAGTACCTATATATATATATATATATATATATATATATATATATATATATATATATATAAAGAGCGTAAGAGTTGTCCATAGTAGATAAGAAATTTATTGTTACTGATCCCATTCTGTTTTCAGGATATTTTTCTCAAAATCTTTTTCAGAAATTGATCTTCCAATGGAGAGTGATATGAGAATATTGCCTAGCAAGCTCTAACATCATACCAGTTCTGCTATTTTAATGGTTTCAAGTTTTATGTATGTATGAAGCCCAATTTAACTTGATGTATAATAAAAAATTTGCAAATGGGACTAAATATTCAGCTGTTTCCACTTGTTGTAATAGATTGATTGATTTTTATGTGCAACGAGAGAGAACTAATGATGAGTTTTCATACTCCAGCAGTTTCTTTCTTTAGAAAAGGTCCTACTAAAATTTCCATAGTTATTACACTTATAATAGATATCTTCGTGAAAAGTTTTTGTGAGGCTGAAGTTGTGATTAACTGTGAAAGAAAAAAAAAATCCTAAAATGATGGATGCCACAATTCTTTGAAATGCATATGCATCAATTAAGATAAAGTAATTGTCAGATCATATATTATACTCTTTAGATCATCTCCAATCGAACTAAATATAACTGTATGTTGTCGGCCATTCGAACTCTAAATCTCACATTAAAGTTTGGTAGGTGAACAGTGCGACGTCAATTTTGACATCGGATCATTCACATACTCAAAAAAAATTGGGCTACAGGATTGGCCGAAGAAACACGCAAAAGAGGAGAAATTGATTACATTCGCATGAAGCGCGCGAATAAAGAGAGAATGTCGTTCAATTAGAGATGAATTACTGGAATTTAAAATTTTGTTGCATTTTAGAGTGGAAAATGAATTTTTTGGTTGGAGAAGCCCCAAGTCTTAGCAGATCACTTATTTGCTTTTAATTATCTTTAATCTTTTACGTCCG
This sequence comes from Dendrobium huoshanense, assembly GCA_016618105.1. Taxonomy (NCBI): domain Eukaryota; kingdom Viridiplantae; phylum Streptophyta; class Magnoliopsida; order Asparagales; family Orchidaceae; genus Dendrobium; species Dendrobium huoshanense. The sequence goes on from CM028344.1 coordinate 49,268,089, forward strand.
TGTATCTATAGTTGTTGATAGGTGCAATGTTCACCAAATATTGAGTAGGCATGCTTTCTATAATGTCGAATACATTTTGTGTATTTTGTCGATCTGTAGAAATTATCTTTTTTTATTAAATTTAAATGAAAATATAACTCAACAGAATAAAATGAAAAATTAAAAAAGTTCATAATGTCATCATATGTAGTGAGATAAAGATTTGATGTTCTTTGTCTTGATCTAGTAATATTCGACTATTCATTTAAATAAATTATTTGTAGTTCATATCTCATAGAAAGTTATGTCAAGCCTATTATTTCTGTGTATATCTTCAACATGACATGGATATATTTTATTTTTAAATATATATATATATATATATATATTGAATTTCTTTTTATGAGAAAATAGAAATCTAGTTAGAGTTTTATAATTATTTAATGGATATTTTTAAAAAAAATTATAAGTGATGTTCGTTGTTATTTTAGGCAATGATTGGCTTTGAGCTGAGTTGCCCAATTTAAAGACTAACATTACTTTTAAATTTATTTTTTTAATTCATTTTTATTAAAATATTTTTTAAATGTTATTATTTTAAAAAATTATCCTTATTTTATTTATTTTAAGATGAGTATAATATATGATTAAATAATTATAAATTGTATTGCATTCTATAGCCTAGTAAATTAGTTTGTTATCAAATTTATTCAGTCCAATTTTGCCAGAGAGTATATCGGCAAAATCTATGGAGGCGTTCAATCAATTTGAGCAATTTCATTTTTAATCAGAAAAAGGAATTTCAAAACAACTAAAAAAATATCTTATCTCCTAATGGAACTTTTATTTTGTTCGGTTGACCGCATGCAAGAAGCATCCAGTCCTAGGAAAAAAAAAAGGCGGTACCGAGGTGTACCGAGTTTTTCAAAAAACTCGGTACACCACGGTACCGAGTTTTTTTGCCTACGACCGAATGCTGCTCTGCATCCAATCGGAGGACGTAATAATTGTTTCTCCTAATGAGCACTGACAAAATCAAGCCGCATAAAATTCTTTGTTCGCACTCCTTCAATTTGCAAGCCAATAGGCCCACGACTCTCAACTGAAAAAAAAAAAAAAAAAAAAAAAACTCAAATTAGCAATTATTGGCTTAATAAAAGAGTATGATGGGCATTAACGTTAATAAGGTAGGGGATTGGGGTTATTTCTAAATGGCGATGTAAAATTCGAATATCTTTAAGATAATATTTGAATAGTTTAGTCTTTCGGATAGCTGTCGTATTTTTTATTTTTTATTATTTGTTTTTATGATGAAAAATGATTTTTATAATTAAACTGTGATAATTTTAATTTTTTATTATCAGATCTTTTAAAAAATCTATAATAATTATTAAAAAAAAAATTCAAACGACGTTTCTATATAGCTTATTTTACAGCAAACAGCAAAGATTATCGCTGGATCACCCTCGCTTTCATTTTCTTCTTCTTGTTTTATCTGATTCGCTAAAAAGAAAGATTTCTGGTTATTTGGATAGGGCTGGATGGAGGCGGCGATGGATCTCATGAGGAGAATCTCGCCTAACCAGGGTGAGACGGCGCTTTCAGCCTTGCTAGCCATTCTTCCCTCCCACTCCTCCGAGCTTCTCTCCCAGGTTGATCAGCCTCTTCAGGTCTTGTTCTTTCCCTTTCCTTTTCCCTTTCCAAAACTTTGTTGATCTATTTTTTCTATTGAGTTTATGTTTTTGGTTAAGTGTTTCTGATTGCGGGTGGAAATCAAATTTGGATTATGTTCTCTCCGTTGTGCATGGAATTATGACTCTAGGTTTATTTCTTCTTGAGAATCACTGAAGGATTTTATTCTAAAACGTCAATTAGATCAAATTATATGCTGGAGAAATGAATTAATTAGTTTTTTTTTATTATTATTATTACCATGGGCTTCAACTGCTAGGGTATTTGGCTTTTCCAAGTATTTTATCATAAAATGTCAATTAGTGCAGCAGTTGCATATTCCTTTATCACACATTTACGTCAGTTTTTCATTGTTGTTGTTAGATTTTTTTTTATTTCCTGTAATTCATTGAGTAGGTTGGAATTCTTTGAACCTTATACTTCGGTTGCTAATGCTATGGTTCCTATCCAATCCAATGGTCCTCGGTCCCTTCTAGGATTAGGAACGCTTATTTTTCCAACTTTTTCCTCTATATATGTATAGGTTCGGTGGGTTAATAGTTAGATAATTGTGATAAGTAGCTTGAGTTGTAATATTCTCTTAATAGGCAGCTAAATGAATCTTTGTAGGTCTTTAAATACTTATCTTTGGGAGTAATAGAGTATCAAGATGAAATGAAGCATCTTAATCAGAGCACCAATTATTATAAACTCAGGAGAAAGAAAGATGAACAGCGATTTGGGAAAGCCAATAACTATAGAAAATGCAAGGTTGGAAGGGGGAAAGAGGAGAATTTGCAGAGCAAAGGTTATTAGTTCATCTCATCTGGATACCCTAATGCTCCAAAACAGGAGTATTTAAAGATTTACAAAAACTTAACTCATACAAAGATGAGGTCAAAAAAAAAAAAAAAAAAAAGATTTACAAACACTCACTGAACTACATATTAAGCCTAAGACAACTCATACTTCCTATTGCAATAATGTAATTACTAACCCGCCTAACTTATTATAATTTTGGATCAATATGTCATAATGACACTTTTTTCTCTAGAAAGTAGTTATACTTTTATGGAATTTGGCATATTTAATAAGATCCATTCATTTTATACTTTTTCCCATTTCAATTTGAGCACCGATGCTTATTCTTTGAAAGAATTCTGCAGAATGCCTGAATAAGTTTTTTTTTTAACTTAGAATTGTAGGTTTGATGCTTAGACTAGCATTTATATCTAGCAGTTGAGTTTACAATCTAAGATTGTAACTATGCACATAAAGAAAAAGAGGCCTTTTTTGCTGTCTTTTTACGTTCATACTAACTAAAAGGTTTGAACTAATATTTCAATCAATTTCAGGTCCTCATGGATGCAAAGTGTGAAAAGGAGTTCATACTTTGTGAATATAATAGAGATGCAGATTCATATAGGTAATTTGAATTAAAAAACTCACATATTGCTATTTATTTAAGTTCTGTGATGGCAGAGTTATATATGAAATTGTTGGTTTTATGCTCCTTAATATGCAGATCACCTTGGTCGAACGAGTATTATCCACCTTTAGAAGATGGATCTCTCCCATCCGCTGAGATGAGGAAGCTAGAATGTGAAGCAAATGATGTTTTTGCTATTTACCGTGACCAGTGAGGTCCTTTACTCTCCTCATCATTGATTTCGCAATGATATATGCTAATAAAAAAAATTCATTTTTTATTGAAAAGTTAGAGCAAACAATTATATGACTTATTTAAAAATTTTATTTCTTTTGGGTTTAAGATGTATTCAATTATCGATAAGGATTTAGGAGGTTCATATTGAGGCTAGATTTATTTATTTATTTATTTATACTTCGATTAAAATTATACTATGCCAATCTTACCTATAACATCTTATGTTACGTAGAGTCTATGTAATTTGATAACATTTTGCTTGAAGAAAATTTTTCTTACCAATTTTAATATTGTGATTGCAAGTTGAAATTGTGATTATTTTGAGTGCGGCACAAGTGTGGCTAACTAACTTCGGGAGAAGTTGTCTCCTAATTCGCGCGTGAGACTATTTTCTTTTGCTTTGGTAATTTCATTACTTGTTATATTTATTTATACAATTTGATATTATCTTGTTCTTTATTTTGATAAAAAATTGATGTAATTTGTAGAAATTAATTATGTGTTTTCAATTCCTCGATCAATTTCTTGAATTATTTCAACCATTTTATTATTAGTTAGCTTATAATTATATTTTACGTATTTATATTTAAATTAATCGCACGAGTGTTGGAAACTTCAAATAATTTTATGTAGCGAGCTACAGTATGAGCGTCTCGGAAATAATTTTCAAGGGTTCTTTGCAAACCGCAATTTGTACTCATTTTGATTATGCAGCGACTTCCATATCGAATTCCAACGTCATTAAGGCCTTCATTGCAGGATCAAAGGATTCGAATTCCATTTAAACCACTTTATCTCACGCCTATTTACGGGCTATGTCATCAAGCCCTCATTCTATCCTCACCTCCTCGTCTTCCTGCCGCCTGAATGGAACTCTGAAAAACCCAGGATTTTGTACTTAGAAGAAACAAATTGTATTCTGATTATCAACTTTGGGACTCAGCCATTTAATCTGCAAAATATAGAACTTTACAACTGTAGGCCCCGTTTTTTTCCCTTTTTGGGTTTTCCACGTAACCTTGGTGTTCATGAAATACAACGCTGTTTACAAACTCTACTGCCGCGTTATTCTCGTACAGTGGCTAAAAATTTTATGTAAAATGAGATGAGCATTTCGCTTTATCACCTAATCAAGGCCCTATTTTGGCTTCTTGCTATAGGGTTTAGCTAACTATGAACATGTGTTAGTACAGTAAAAAAAAAGAGATGAGTTTCTAACCTAAGCATTTCTTCTTGCTATAGTTTTCCAAGCTGGGCTTCAGTTTTCCTGTTGCCGGCCGTTCAACTCCCCTCCTTGTTGATTCCTAGGCTAGTGTTTTACTGTCCCATTAAGTGGTTGTCTTGATTGGCTTCTATTGTCTATTTGGTGGCACATTTAAGTGGGCAATTATGGCCTTCTCCTATATAATATGGCTAATTTGATGCTGGAAGAGGTTGTTGTGGGTAAAAAAAAATCCAAACATGAGGGTTCCTTCCTTGCTTGAGAGTTATCTTCTTCCTATATCTATTTCTTCTTCTCGGTCTTGTGTCTATTTCTTCTCTCCACGATTTCTCTTTCACCTGTATCTTTCTTCTCCAAATATTGTAAGTGGAAGATGTTGTTGTGCCCCATTTGTTAATATTTGCCAGAGGAACGCCGACTTGAGCTGGATCATAATTTCTGTGGCAAACCACGGGTTTGATTTTTCCTCTGAGCATCATTATCTATTTTCGTGATTTGCATGTGAAATGCCCTTACAAGGTTATTCTGAGGGTATTTTAATTTAATTATTTAATTATTTTGTGTGCCTTGTTATCAATTTTCTAAATTTCATTTCCTACTTAGTTTCCAATATTTGTGTGTGTTTATATTATATCAAAAGGGAGCGTTGTCAATTACATTCCTAGTGTTCTCCCACTTGTTTTAGAACCTAGATTGCACCAGCTTTACAACAAGTACATGCAAATGTGTTAAGTGGCATTTTATTTTCTGTATAGTAGGGAAACAAACTTATATGGTCAAGCAAACCAGATAGTGACGAAACTTATTGCTGCGAAACAGACTTTAACTTCTTCAGGTGCTGCTGCATCTATACTCTGGATGGCAGAACAGAGGGCTTCACTTGTAATAAGTTCATAATGAATGAGTTTTAGATTAGCATAGGAGATGGCCACCACTACTTTCGCTGCACAATCTCTGTTTGTGGACGGATTCTGGATTTTTCAGTTTTTGTCTATATGTTGCATTTGCAGAGCTTGTGCTTGGATGGTAAAGCAAAAAGAGCCCATATGCTTGCAGTACTGTTGTTATTATCAATACTTGATCCATTGTTCTCTAGCTAAGAAAGGGAAGGGAAATGTGATGAGATAAAATGAGGAGCTTGTATGTTTACTGTAGAAATAGAGGAAGCACCTTTTGTACGAGGTTGGGGTGTTTTCGTCATTTAGAACATCCAGTTTTCACTGGATGGTTATTTAAGAGAAGGACAAAAAGGGAATAGAGACCTAAATATGGTGTTTTTAAAAATGTGGATTAACATGAAACTACCTTTGTTACCTCAGTGATTATTTGTAATTTAAAGCCATTTTTTCTCAATGTTCCGCTTGAATGTGTACTTCTTACTTCTGGGGAATTAATAGCTACTCCTATATCAAATGCTCTGTTAGGTACTATGAAGGTGGTGTTTCCTCTGTATATATGTGGGAAGATGATGGACAAGGTTTTGCGGCCTGTTTCTTAATCAAGAAAGGTCTGCTTCTTTTCTGAAGATTTATTTTTATTATTATTAAATTTAAATGAGAATATGACTTATTATTATTATTATTATTAAATTTCTATTAACAAGTGTTTCCTTTTTATTTAACCTCTCACAAAAAGATGGTTCAAAGAGTGGGGATGGAAGAAGAGGGTATTTGCATGAGGGGACTTGGGACGCAATCCATGTTATCGAGGTAGAGAAAGAAACATTTTTTATTCTTAGACTAACTCAAGCATCAATCTTAATTTATAAACTGTTTGATCAGGTGGGAGCTGAGGAAGACGGAAAAGCTCATTACTGCTTGACAAGCACAGTTATGCTTTCATTGACTACAGAAGGCAAACCATCTGGCACTTTTAACTTGGCTGGATCTATCAGAAGACAAGTAATTTTCTTCAAATTTCCTAACATTTTAGTATCATTTATTGATTTCCTTTTGATAATCTTGTGCCCCCTAAGCCGTCTGATAACAACATTTTGGTGTTCATGTTTTGAGGCATTAAATAAGTGTTTTGATTTTTATACTAAAAAGCTGCTTTAAAAAACGGTAAGAAAGCCGTCCAAATGAACCTTAAGTCTGATGAGTGCAGCCTTACTGTATATTATTAGATGCATTTTCTTTGCCTGATTAGAAAGCCTATGAAATTGTTTTTCGATAATCCATGTTAATCTATAGAACATGGCCGGTTAATTTGAGCTATCAAATAATTTTAGCAGAGAAGAGAGAATCCGATTCAGAGGAAGAATTTCTCCCTAGGTGAAGAGAAGATTAACAAGATTAAAAAATTGAATGCATAAGGCATCAAAGAGAGGGTGGATAGAGGTAATTAAAGGGATAGCGAGAAGGCCTTCAGGGCTAGGAAAGAAGGGCGACTAAGGTTTTGTTTGGGACGGCTTTCTTTATGCTTCATAAAGCAATTTCTTAGTACAAAAATTAAAATTTTTATACTCAAGAGTTGCTTTAAAAAGTAGGAAAAAAAAAACCGATTCCAAACTAAGCCTAAATGAGAGAATGCTAGAGAAAACTAAATGCTTTATTTGATAATGAACTGCCTGGCAAAATAACAGTTCAAGATCCTTCAATATTGTTTTACTGGGCTACATGATTATTTTCATATTGATCATAGATTAATATTTTAATGAAGACAATAGAGTAATTTCTATAGGTGGTTGCATTTTCTGCATGACTAAAACATTTTCTTTTACACCATTCTCATTCTCATCCTGTATTCTCTTTCGCAGATGAACTGTGACTTAGCAGTCGCAGATGGTCACATTTGTAATATGGGAAAGATGATCGAGGAGATGGAGGGTAAGCTCAGGAATTCACTGGATCAGGTAATCAATAAATTTAACGATTATAACGTTCATTCTAATCTGATTTTGATTATATTTTCTGACTGAAAATTTCTCTGTTCAGAAAGTTGTTTGACTCCAACTGATTTGCTTTTTCTCATAGAAAGAGTTTTGATACATTGGCAGGTATATTTTGGGAAGACGAGAGAAATGGTATGCACTTTGAGGCCACCACCTGAAGGCATTCAAATGAAATTACCAGAGTAAATGACATGGAATTATCCATACTCTTTATTATTGCAGTGTCAAAATTTTTCTTCAATTATATTGAAACAAATATATGGATGTCCTAAGTAGAAATATGTAGTTTCAATTGTGGAATTTTTCTTAGAAAATTAGAGTTTTTAATTCACACAATGCTTTTAGTCAAACAAATTTTTAAAAATCAACAAGAAAATTTTAGTCAAATAGTAATAATCCACAATGTAAATGTTCTCAACGAAATAGCATCAGCTCCTTTAAAAATAAGGAGAAATCCATCTAACATCAATCCAAAAAACAGACTAAAGCTTCGTTTGGGATGTTTTTTTAGCAAAAGCACAAGCCACAAGTGGATATATCTATTATGTATAAATCGAAGCGAAGAAAACTGCCTAAGTTAAAACCATAATTTAATATATCCTTGAAATCGATTCAGAGCTCTGCACCCTGGTCTCCCTTAGAGTTGAAAACAGCCTTCTTTATCTTCTCCTTCGTCATCCCCACCGCCTTCTCCGCCGCCTTGGCCGCTGCCGCCGCCGACTTCTCCACCGTATCTTTGCTCGTCTCAAAGCTCTTCTTTGACGCCACCTTCATCTTCTCCCCTGTTCCCGACCTTCTCCATTCCAAAAACCAGATAAATCAAACTTATGCACTTAAATCGAACGATATATAGATGAAGAAATTAGATTATATTAATAGATCGGAAAGGGAACAGGAAAGCTCACCCTGAAGAATCAGGCGGGCGGAGGTTCATCCATGCGAGTTTAGCCCAGGAGCTCAGGGCTTCCCAATGGCTGTTGAAGCCGGTGATCCCGATGCCTCTCTCTACTGCATTTAGGGTTTGCGTATTCTCCTTGTTTTCATTCAATTTTGAATCTCCCGCCTGAGAAGCTGAAGGAGAGAGGAGAATGAAGAGGAGGATGAGAAGTAGGAATTGGGATGGCGAACTGGTCGAAGAAGTAGAGGTTTCCATTTCCATGCTTTCTTCCAAGTAATGATCGAGCAATAAGAAGACGATGAAGTAGCAGTTGCAGTGATTAATGGCTTTAATGGGATGACCTAAGCGGCTACTGACGTGGAGCGGTGGAGGTGTGTTTCTTCGAATCATGCACCACGTTGCACACACGTGTGTGTTGCCAAGGAGTTCGCTGCGGTATCCAAGCGCTATGGTAAATTTTAATTATTAAATTTAATTTGTTTTTGTACTATTTTAAATTAGATATATGATAATTATTATTTTTTTACCTAATAGTTAAAATTTACCAAATAGGTTTAAAATTTAAATCTAATTTAGCTATATTTAAAGAGATTTAATTTAGATATGTGCAGATTAAAAAAGAAGATTAAATATAATTTTATTGTACATTAAAGATAATAATTTGTAATAAGATATTCATATAATTTTAATCTATATATTTATTAAAATTGAAAATTAAATTTATTAATCCTATAATTTAATTATTTTCTAGCATACTTTATTTCATGATATTTTGCTCTCTAAGTTTGTAAAATATACTCTTATTCACAATTAAGTATTTTATAAGTAATAAGTATTTTCTTCCAATGTATATGGGATGATGAAAGTTTGTTTTAGAAGAAAGTTAATTTTATAAAATAATTTAATTGAAGAAAAAATCTAAAAAAATAGAAATACCTTTTTTTCAAAAAAAAAAATTCATTGTAATTTTTTAACTGAAATTTCTAATAGAATAGCTTCCTCCCGCGAGAGAAATTTTGACAAACCAAACAATAATGAATATTTGAAGAAGATGTCGGCCAACAGCATTAGTCGTCTCAATAAAAAGGAGAAGAGGTCGGCATAGGCATAGCAAGCATGACTTTCTCTTTCTCAGTAATAATAAAAAAAATTAAAATAAATGAGCCCCACACGCAGGATCAATTAATTAAATTAAAAAGTCTACCCAACTCTTTTGGTTTGTTGTTTGGGAGATAAAGCAAAAGCTAAATAGAAGTTTGGCAGAGTTACAAGATATATAAAGACCTGCATGCATTCGATACTTATATTTACATTCACCCATACCCAATTAGCATGAATGTGTATGGGCACCTCCATGATCTCATGGGTGGATATGAGTCTTTACCTAATATTGATGGATAAAATGATTTATATTATTAATCATTTATGCTGTATATTATCGCAATTCTCACTATTAAGTGCGCAATCCTAAACTGTTCTGCGATCATGATAAATTCTTACATACTGCTTGAAAGTTTGCAGTTAAAACAAATTGTAATAAGCCTCAAGGCCATCAATCCATGACAGACTACGTTCAAAAATCATGAAAAATGAGTCGATATAAGTAGGTACGTACGACATCCCAAAAGTCACCATGTAAGGCTTTGTTCAAAAATAAGCTCCTTCAAATGGGGTTCTTATTATGTGTCATATCATAATGTTTTTCCTTAAAATATTAAAATTCTTTTACATTTTATTATCTTTGATGTAAATATTTTTTTTAATATAATCATTTACTAATTTATTTGATTTAAATTTATTACATAAATATGCTATATTTTAATATATTATTGACTCATATAATTCTGAATTCAACATTAACCAATCAGTTTTAACGTAAAAAATAAAATCATCATCTAAAAGTATAATAATCGAAAATAAAATAACTACGTATCGCATTTGGGCATCATTTTATCCACAACGTCCATTTGTCAAGCAACTCGCCATCTCTGTAGAACAAATTAATTTTTATTCAAAAAATTGTTTGGCAATTTATCTAAAAAGGCCCACATGATTTGATGAATCTCAAGACAAAATTTTGGAATTTAATTCAAAATTATATAAGCTCCAATTTATGCAAATTTATAGTCAATCTGAACGCCTCAATGAGAAGAATCAAATAATACCAAACGTGATATAATCTGAACCTAAAGGAGCCCAAATCGAATACTTAAAACATAATTAAAAACTTCAAGCATTAATTGAATGATCAAATGATCCCCAAATTAAACAAAATTATAGTTAAATTGAGCAGCTCGATGTTGCATCATTAAGGCGCTTAAATGCTAAACAAATGTTTCATGAGCAAGAGGTACAATATGGGTTATTCAATGGAATGTTTTGTATTCGAATTCGAATTCAAATTATCAAAATGTCTATATAAAAAAACTTATAAATAAAGTCTCATTATTCATATGAGGGGGAGGAAGAAGAATAGAGAAACCTCTCCAATATTTTCCAGCCAATGACGTTGATAACCACCATTAGCTATTGTCACTGATTACCACCATCGTCACTAACGATTAGTTTCATAAATAGCCAACATCTTCAAAATACTAAAAAGATTTAATCATGCTGTTGGGTATAGTTGTTTGTCTAAGGATATATGCTTTCTATATTCTATATTGGAAAAATCAGACTCTATTGTTGGGTATTAACTATCTCTCTGTAGACACTTGATTTCTATAATTTCTCTCAGAAAAATTAAAACATTTGTTTAATCTCTCTTTTTTTTCAACAGTAAAGAAAGGAGAATTCTTATATCATTTACTAAATAATATATTTTCTAATTAATCTGATCAAAATATTATGACCACAAAAAATTTCTAATTTTAACTTAGATTTTTCCAAAAAAAATTACTATAACTCAATTTGTTTGATTTATAAAGAAAAAAATGGATTTTATACGAAATTAGAAAAACAAAACATTTTTTACAGTCTAACAAATTAAAGTTTTAACCCTAAACAGTAAACCCTAAAAAAAAAATTGAAAAAGAAACGCTCAACACAAAATCCGTGGTGAAGCATACTTCACCAGCTGGAGGTAGCAGCTGGCCTCAAATTGAATAAGTGCCCCCTCATTCCAATACGATCCATTTGTACCTTCTTCCTCCTCTTTCAACCCCCAATTCTCAAACCCTACAAATCACCAACATACCTTACCCATTTTCCCGGCCTCCTCGATCCGATCTCATGGCCGCCGGCGAGATCGGCTGCTGCGTTTTCCTCCGGCGACCATCTTCCCGCGGGTACCGCCACCTCACGTCGTCCGGGTCGGACGACGGCGATTTCCCGGCTACTGAAGCGGCCACGGTGCGGGTGGTGGCGGGGAGAAGGGAGAAGAGGGAGTTCTTGGTCGATCCGTTCGTGCTGCAAAGGGAGCCTTTCAGGGAGCTGATGGAGATTGTGACGAGCAGAGAGAAGAAGGGACGACGAGTCGGCGATGGAGACGCCATATTCGTCGACGTGGACGCCATTTTCTTCGAGCACATGCTATGGTCTTTCTATAACGATTTCTCATCTGATTCTCCTTCTTCTCCTCTGTTTCGGCTCAATCTCAGAGAGATCATTGAGTTCTACTCTCAGGATTTTTGATCGATCTGTTTGTCGTTCGTTTTCCGATTTCTACAAATATGCCCACAACTCAATTGATCATGTTAAATTTAATAATCTTTGATTTCTATTCATTAAATTTATGCTGAGGTTTATATGATTAATCAATCAATTAATGTATTGAATTCTTCTCAAAGCAAAATCAACCGATACCAATTGGTTTCTCTATATTACAATAATAAGCTCGAATCAAGTCAAACATTTTATTAATCTATTATTCATCATTTCTAAAAATAATCACTTCATTTGTCTGTGATTTTTAATTTCTTTTTGCATTTAAATATTCGTATGCTTCATGAAAGCAAATACCTACAAATAGTTTAGTTTTTTTTTTTTTTTTGGACATTTGAGTCATTATAAATCAAATTCAGAGACATTGCTTTCAAAAGCGCTGTTTACGGACGATCAATTTTCTTATAAAGTTGACCCCAAAATAATAATAATTATTATTGATTTGGCTCTGTCAATATGTTAAAGCCCGGCCGGCCTGAGCCGGCCAGTTACGACAACTTGCCGGCTTGCGCCGGTCAAAATGTGGGTCGATGGTGCCACTCCTTGTATTACTTTGATGCGATATTATATATGATCATTAGATTTACTAATAACGTAACGCACATAATGCGTAAGATGAGATGAAAAGTTTGCTTTATATAACATAAATTATTACTCATAATTAAAATATTTATATTGAGTTGGAGTTAAATAAATTAGAGGTTGATCTCACAGGTCAATCAAATCGGATTAGAACGATCAGTGGCTTCATATGGTTTGTATTTTTAAAGGATATTTTTTATTTTATATGATTCAAATTATGAGTGATTTTTTTTTTACTTTAATAAAATAAATAAATAAATAAATATCTTATACTATCTTTTGTTGTCCATTTTTCATTTGAGATATTTTTCTTATTTTTTTCAAATAATTTTTTAGTACAAAATTTTTAAGAAAAAAAAAAATTACTTTAAAACATAATATAAAAGTTGTTCCAAACGAAACTAGAATCTTGCTAAATTCTTTATTAAGAAGACAAGAAAGTCAAATTTTAAATAAAAAATAGAGAGAAAATATTGATTTTGCATTTAAAAAAATTACTTGCATGAACATCATTTCATCGCTTTCTTAATGATTCTTTTTAGTAAAAAATTTATAATCAAATGAAGCATTAAGCTTGCTTAAAATAAAGGAGCAATCTCCAACCAGTAGAAGAAATAAGACTTCAACTTGGTTATAAACAATGGCTTCCATATTTTGACTTTGTCCATTAACAATCTTTTGTTGCAAATTATTCCATAATTCGCATTCGGAATGAAAAATTAATACGGCCTTATCTATCTTAACTTAAAAATTAAGTGATATTATTTTTCTTACATGAAGATTCGGAGAGAAGGATCGATCTGAGATTATCTAATAAATTAATCATCAAATCATGCATGATACGTTTTGATCTGTTTTAAGAATAAATTAACTCCTTTAATTGAATGAAATTAAGCATAATAATCAACCAAGTACACGTACAGTTTTTTTTTCATTTGTATTAGTGAATTAATAAGAAAATATCAGGTTTTGACCAACTCAAAAAAATATATTGATGACATAAACGAGCAATATATGTGACGGAGTCGCGAAACGCATGCAATTATATATAATTATTTTGTAACTAAACTTTGTACGTAAATCCAGCAATTTGCATATTTAATTTACATTGTATAGGCTATAGCTGACCTCAGGATTATGTGGAGCTCAGTTTTGTCCACTCGTACGAACAGTGGGAGCACATTAGCTAGAGACAAATTTTCATTTTAGGGAATATTGATATTCAACTTCTTTTTTTCTTAACAATGATACCATAAAATTAGCATGCCTCTTAATTAAATTATAAGATTTTAGTTTTCATTTTTTTTTTTTAATCACATATAGGAACATAGGATATGCATGCATGTATTTAGAATTATCATGGTATATACGTTCTTGTGGCACAGTCTGAATTAAAGCTACAACAAATGAATGTAAAAATGTTTTTTTTTTTTTCAATATAGGCCTAAAAGTGGATGTTTATTTGAAACAATCAAAAGGATGCTCTTCTAGTGATAGTAAGCATTCGGTGTGCAAGATCAAGAGGTCTATAAAAAGATTAAAATAAACGTGTCATCAATGGTATTTAAGATTTCATAATGTGGTCAATTCATTTGAATTCGTAAATTATATCATAGATCATTGTATAAATCGGAACGTTAGTGGGAGCAAAATTATTTTCTAATTCTATGATAAGTTGATATTTTACTTGCAACTAACAGAAAAAGTTTATTACATGAGGTGAAATAATTTCAGACTAAGAATGTTGATATTAAAGATATGGGAGATGCCTTGTCTATCATTGCTATTAAAATACACATAGATAGACTTAAAGACATTTAAAGTTTGTCTCAATAAATCTATATTAATAAAGTATATATTAAAAATATTTAAGATGAAAGATTGTTCATCAAACTTAGTTTTGATAGTAAGGGTTAAAAATTAAGTGTAATTAAGGCAGTACTTAAAAAATGAAATTGAGCGGGAGCAATTGAGAAATATTTCATATGCTTCAATTATTAGTAGCTTGGTATATGCTCAAGCATGTATAAGACTTAAACATAGTATTTACATTTAAGAATATATCAGTATAATCTAAAAATCTACCATTGACAAGCTATAATGAAGGTAATGAGGTACCTTGAAGGTACTAAGGACTACATGCTTATGCATATGCAAACTAATAGTTTGGAGGTGACTGAATACTATAACTTATATTGATTCTCAAAAATAAGTTTCAAATATATATTTATGTTTTTAGTGGAGATGTGTCTTGGAGGAGTGTTAAGAAGGCTTGAACTGCTACTTTTTTTTTTATTATTGTATTTGATTTTATGTTTTATTTTGATGTTACATCATATGGTGTATGGTTGCATAGTTTTATTTATGAATTTAGACTTATGAACTCTGTATATAGGCCCACGAGGATATATTGTGCCAATTTATCTAGTATGGATATGAGTTGTTTTGGTTGATTTCATTATATTGATGAATATTATTATTACGCGCTAAAAATTTAAGTAGGTGGAGTATGTTTTATGTCTTAGCATTGTATAAAAAATCAACACTCACATATAAAAGTAATAAGATAGAAAAAAGTTTATGTATAAAATCGGAATGGAAAAAAATCATGGGGTCTGATCCAGTTGAAAAATTCACTATATCGTAAATAATACATGAATTATCATTTCTTCACTATAGAAGACCATGAGACCTAGTCTACTTGAAAATCCACTATGTAATAAGTGATAGAAAAATTCTCCTTTATTCATTGGGCATTTGATTTTTTATGAGGGGTATTATAGAAATCAAGAGTTCATAGAGGGACAGTTAACACCTAACAATAGAACTTGATTTTCTAAATAGGGAGTATAAAAAAGTAGGTGTCCAAACTCCACAAGCAGACATCACCAAACAACAAGAAGGTTAAATCTATTCAGCATTCTGGAGATGGTGGCAATTTTTTATGCTGATTTTTTGTGGTAATAGTGGTTGTAGGCGGCAATAGCTGGTGATGGTTTGTAGCGGTGATGGCTGAAAATTATAAGAGAACTCTTTCTAGTTTTTATATTCCTCCGCCCCCTTTTATGTAAAGAATGATGCTCTATTTATAGGCTTTTTGGTATTGATATTTAGGTAATTTAAATCAGAATTCAAAACACATCATTGTACGATCCATATTTATATATTCCCTTAACCACAAAGCATTTATTCTGCATCTAAGTGCCCTAATAATGTCAAAATTAAGTGGTCTTGTCGATTAACTATTAGCATGTTTAATTTGAATTTTAAGTTTTCAATTATACTTCAACTGTTTGATTTTGACTCATTTGAGCTCGGATTGGATCACCTTTGATATCATTGAGTTCGTTTCATTGAAACGCTAGGATCGACTATTAAGTTATTGAGTTGTAGGTCATATAATTTTTTTTTAAATTTAATTTCAAAAGTTTTTAATTTTAATTTAGCCTTGAGATTCGTGACAAATCATGTAGATTTTTTTTTTTTTGTAGATATATTAATTATCAATGACCGTTTTATGTTGTGATGTTTTTAAAGCATCATAGATGAAATAAATATGAATTTATTTATTTAATTATATGAATATATGCTTATTGGAGAGACATCATATTTTCTCACATTCCTATCACAAAAAAAGAAAAAGAAAAAAAAAAAGCAGCTGGACGACTTTTCTTCCTCCCAAAGAAAAACCCTTTTTCGCTCTTCTACGCGGCCTCCGCTGACCGCCTCCAAAGAAACCAAACGCTGCTCATAGTCCAATCACAATCCCGCCTGCTTAGCTATTTATCTCAACTAAACAAATATATCTTTTTTACTAATTAATAGACGTAACTGCTAATTTTTTTGTTTTTATACTAATTTTATATATCTGGGATAATAGTTAAATATATGATTTTTCCCCCATATTCACCTGCCGCATAGGAACAATTATTACGTCCTCCGACCGAATGCAGAGGAGCATTCGGTCGTAGGCAAAAAAAACTCGGTACCGTGGTGTACCGAGTTTTTTGAAAAACTCGGTACACCTCGGTACCGCCTTTTTTTTGCCTACGACCGAATGCTTGTCCACCCAACAAAATAAAAGTTCGCCGCATAGAGATTCCTTTTGCCAATCGTTCACGCCCTTGCCGCTGAATTCCCGCGTGGTATCCAGCTGTTCTTCAAGTTGTTTAGCGGAGCTATTTACCCTCCGCCCCGCATATTAAATTTCTATACGAACTCCATCTTCGTACGTCAATTATTTTCCTTTGCGAAATCTACGGCAGATTTAAGTTGCACTCATTCAATTCCTACTGCAAAGCACACGCATAGCATTACCGAATAGAAATTTCTACGAAGAAAAATCAGTGGCAAATTTGTGATTTTATAGCATCTCAGTGGCATTTACTTGTCAAAGTAGTATATATCACTCCTCCTGACCTGCTCCTCTCTCTGCTTCCCGGCGAGTTCTCCTTCTCTTCTAGGCTAGGGTTTTCTCCTACGAATCAATGGAGAAGAGCACAGAGGTAGTTTTCTCTTTCTTGCTTTTTTATTTTTCCCGAGCTATTTCTCTGAACTCTTTTCATTGAGTTTGGTGTCAAGCGATTTCTTGGAAGAAATTATCAAGGATTGGAACGGAATTGCAGGGGACAAAGGTGGACTGGATGTCGGTGCCGGCTTTCGGAGACTGGGATAACCAGAAGGGGATGCCGGATTACTCATTGGACTTCTCCAAGGTCCGCCAGATGCGGAAGCTGAATAAATCCGATTACTCTCGCATCTCCATTGGAAACGATGAAGATCTTCTTAACGGTTCCAAAAAGGATGACGAGATCCTTAACCGATCCAAGGTGGCCGCCTCCGCCGTCTCTCGTTCCGGCATCGCCGTAACTCCGGCGATAGGCCACCAGCACTCTCCCTCGGTGAGCTAATTCGTATATTCTTTTTCTACAAAACCCTACACCTTGATTAGTAGATTATTATTAGTTCACAGTCCTATTATGTTTCGTCTTAAGAAATCTGTATTTAGTTTGCTTTTAAAGAACCTGGGTGAATCTTTTTATCTTTAATTTTCTACTTCCATTAATGTTGCTCGGAGAAATTTCATTCGGTTATTTGTTTATTACTTTGTATTATTAATATTATTAAATTTCTTTGCAGGGGAGGAAAAAGGTCATGAGCTATTTCGTTTGCTGCATTAAGGCTTGAAAGCCTTCTTCCCTTCAATGGTCAATAAATATTATTTCCGCTTTTTTGTTTTTTGTTTTTATCATTGTAAAAAATAGATCGTTTTTAATGAGCAGCTGCTTTGATGTTTAGTTTTAAAAAAAAAAAGTAATAAAAAATTAAGGATAATTATGCTGCGCACATATATTATATCTCTTATTAATTCGTGAGGTTTGTCTGAGCGTATTTGTGATATATAAAAAATGTGCATAAATTTTAGGCCGACTCAGGCTTTGTTGGTTGGGATTGATTTCTTACTGTTTCTTGAAGGAGGTTTTCAATATAACTATTTTAATTTTCGTACTAAAATATTGAATTAAAAAAATAATAAAAGGCTGATTTTAATCGACCAATTTGTTCTTCAAATATTTATCAAGTAGCAAAATTGCATGGATATAGCAATCATACTAATTTTATAGTCTTCATCAACCAATGCTGATCATTGCTGATGCATCATTTATCATCCAAAAGATTTATATGTAGCTATATTGCTTATTACTTTTTAAATAATTTTTAAATTATAAATTTTTTAATTAGAAAATTGCTTTAAAAACAATAAAAAGTTATCCTATACAAAATTTAATCGAGTACAGAGCATTTTAACCACCAAATTAAAGTCGTCTGAGTAATCCATAATGCTCTTAACCTCCTAAAGCTTCTTTGTCCTAAACTGATAAAGCCCTCGCACAAACAAATCTGATCAACAAATTTTGACTGCTAAGGAAAATGAAAAAGGATAATGGAAGGATGAGAAATCATGGAGACAGAACAAAGCAAAGAAAGAAGAGGCCAGTGTCCCTTCTTCATATAGCCCAAAGAACCAAAGGACCTCCAAGTTAAACCTCCGAAAGCTCCGCCTCACACCACCTTAACTCTCAATGACATGAGGTAGTAACAACTTCCAAAGAAACCAACAATGATGAATCTTGCCAAATTAAATGGAATACTTAAGCCAAAACATAAATAAGTGAAAGCCAACAAGTAAGACGAACTAAAAGAAAAGAACTTACACATGTTGAAGTACCTAGAGAGTTCAATCGTTCCATATATCAACATGACACAAATGATCAGGAACCAGCTGGGAATCCTCTCTGGTAGAAGAAAGATCAAACGTATAACTCAAGTAACCTCCTTACTCAGGTCAATGTAAGCCTGTCTAACCCAAATGAAAATCTGCATGTTCTTTATATCTTCTTTATAATTTGAACAACATCTTCATCCTCCAACTCATGTTCCTACATCACAAATTCCAAACTCGACTAAATTATCTAGCAGAGATCACACAAGGATTAGCACCCATGGTAATAAGATAGCTTACCTTCCCAACCCGCTGAGGTTTATGCTTTGCACTCGACCCCCATACCAGAGCACTACACAGTTCACGCAGTCATCAATCAGCAAATGGATAAGAGAAAAATTCATAAATTTAGCTCAAAAGTTGTATAAATGTGATTATTGTGCTCTCACTATTTAAACTGCTTGAGCATGTCTTTGTGAATCTTATTGCAGAAATCTTCAACAGTTCGTTTCTTTGAGGACAAGATAACAGGATCCTCATAATCTGGATTCATTCCTTTGGGTTTGGTGTATATGCGAGTTAGATTAAGATACTCCCAGATCTTCTCCAACAAGCCATCAAGATTCCATTCTAGATGAGCGCTATATATGAACATGAGATGTATATGAAAACAAGTCCAGTAGAATATTCATTTGAAGCGGGGACAATATATCCTACGGTACCTGATTGGACAATAGTGAGGAAGCTTGTCTAAAATCTCCAGCTCTTCAAGCGTTATTTGGTCAATCTTGTTCACTACATAGATACAAGGAGTGTAGATTCGGCTTCCTTCAATAACGTCGATGAGATCATCTGCAGTGGCGTCATATCGGAGGGTGACGTCGGCATTATGAATCCTATATTCACCACAGATTGCTTTCACAGTTTCAAGGTCTAAATGTGTGTTTGCGATCGTTGATGTAAGATTGATGCCACCCTTATCCTTTCTTCTAAAAGTCAAATTCGGTGGTTCTTTATTCAACCTATCATTAATCATACAAAGCGAAATATATATAGATGATAAAAAATGCATAGAAAAGTTGTAAAGTGAATTCACATTTCTAAAAGAAGCCACCCCTTCACTTCACACAGCAATGCAGACTACAAATAAAGACGACTTTACAAACTTCTTCTAATTCTGAATAAATGCCAATGTAGGAAATTTGCCCATTTATATTGTTAAAAATCTTGAAAAAAGCATCAAATGTAAATTCATCTATTTGAGACAGTTTTCCAAACGATTCAATCAGAAGTGCTTCATTGGATTTGGCACTGCAGCATATATGACGCCTTGATGACAGTACACCTGATGTGATACTATCATGTGATGATATGAGAATTGCACTTGAAATTAAATAAGATCTTGAACCAAGCTTGCGACTAAAACTTTTATGCGTAATCAATTGAAGTTCAAGAATTAAAATATGAATGCTTAGATAACAACAAGAAATTACAGTACGAAATTTGAAAGCTTTCAAAATATCATCTAAAATATCAAGTATTGCAAATAGCTAAAATTACCAAAGCCCCAAATCTAAAATTTAGACCCTTCACCTTAGGATCCGTCACTCAACTTGAGGTGGAGTTTAGCGGAAGAGAACCGTGAGCAGGCTTAGCGACGCCATTAGTAGACAGGTGACCTTGAGAGGACTTGTCGCCGGGTTGGAAGTCGGGTTCGAAGAAGCGGATGGACGGCCTTCGATTATCCACGTATAGATGGAGAAGTGATCGTCTATAGAGTCCACGAGAGTTGGTAAGATCCGGTCCAAGTACTCCTCCGGGGTGTCGTCGAAGTCGAATCCCACGTCAAAGAAGGGTGAACGGAGAATGTCGACTCTTCCGTTGCGGTCGTACTCAAACCCGAAGTTCCATTCGGACTCATCCATGCATGGAGGTAGTGGAGTCGAACCAAAGAAAGAGGGGGGGAAAGGACGGGCGGCAAGGTGGCAAGCCGTGAGCTAGGGAGAGGAGGAGAAGGACGGTCACGTGTGGAGAGGGGTTGGGCGGGTGGTGCTTGGGGAAGAGAGGGAAAATAAAATCCTGAAATTTAATTAAGGTTTCCGAAATTGGCGGAATCGTAATCTCAATTTCAGAATTTGAATTTGGGGAATTAAGGTGGGGGAAAGTTAATGTGGAATTAAGAAAAATAAAGGGGATTAAAGGAGGGTGTATGGCCGGCCATGTATGGGGGGAAAGAGGAAAGATTTTGTTAATCAATTGGGGACCACAATCATTAAATAAAATCTGAATTTAAATTTCAGATTTTACCTAAATCTTGTAACTCCTAATTTAGAACCAATTGAGAAGGAAATTTGAATTTATAGCAATAATAACTCCCTTGATTAGCTCCTCAATTTAAGAGTCTAAATTAGGTAAGTTACTTATGATGAAAATTCAAAAAGAGCCAAGGAATTTCACTGGAAGGGCCGGCGGCAGGGGAGGACACCGGCGGCTGGGGTGGACCGGTGGTGGCTGGCCGGAGAAGCTGGCGGGTGGAGCTGGGCAGGCCGGCGGACGGGCGGGATTTGGCAATTTGGCGGGTGGGTTCTGCAAGGATCGGGTGGGGGTTGAAGCCGGCGACCACAGGGGATCCAGGGAGGTGATTGGCGGCCACCAGGGAGATGGAAATTTAGAGGAAACAGAGAATTTCTTCCCCGATCAACTCGCCTCGAATTTTGCTCTTCGTCTTCTCCACTCTACAAGCAAGAATTACTTCTAGAACTCACGGAGAGATCTAATTAGCCCTTTGAACTCACTAAGAGATCAAAGGGGGAATGCACTCACAAAGAGAACAAGAAAGGATAATTTTCATTTCATTCAAAACTAAAAACCAATTACAATGCATATTGCCTCATATATGGAGGCTCCAAATGAAAGAAAAAAGAAAAGACAACAATGCCCTCGGGGCTACATAAGTCAGACGATGCCCTCAGGGGCAAACTCGGAAAAACTAATAATAATAAAAAAAAAAGTATGACATAAGCTATAAGATCAAAAGTAGAGGCTCTGCATCGCAGCCGTCGATCTGCGCCGTCGGCGATGGTACACGTGTCGAAGTCTGATGTCCCCATCATTCTCCCCGGGTGGGAGAGAACTCGACCCCGTCGAGTGGGTGTCTCTAGAAGCCTCGTACCACTCCAGCAGGTCTGGGTCTAATCTCTGTAGCTCATCTCGGTCGATCCACACGTTCTCCGTCTCCGGCTTCCCTGCCCATTGAACTAAGTACCTCCGGCGACCACCGTCTCTAGTAGAAATGATTTCATCGCTAAGCATTGCCTCGATCCTTTCCGCAGTAGGTAAAGTGGGGAGTTTTGGGAGTGGGGGAAGGCTAGGGATCTCACCAGGTGGGGACTCACAAGGCTCATCAAGTAATGGATTAGGTGGGTTAAATTCTGGACCCTCATAAGCTACAAGGTCTTCAACGTTAAAAGTGGGGCTAAAGTTAAAACCTTCAGGAAGGTCGAGCACATAAGCATTACTATTAATTTTAGAAATTATTTTGAAGGGCCCGCGCTTCTCGCGTGTAACTTCTTAACGGTCCCTTGCGGGAACCGTTCCGGACGAATCCGAACCATCACATAATCACCCACATTAAATTCCTTGAACCTTCTCTTGAGGTCCGCATTAAGTTTGTAGTTGGCATTGCTCAATTCAATTTTTTTGTTAATTTCTCTGTGCAATTCATGTAAATGCGATGCAAATGCAGATGCTGACTCTGATGACCTAGACTTAGGACCCATGGGAATAAGATCTATAGGTTGCTTTGGTTTGTAACCATACACAATCTCGGCAGGACTCAGACCCGTGGTTCGGTTGACAGAATTATTATAGGCAAACTCGGCGATCGGTAACTTAGAATCCCAGTCTCTAAGGTTTTCCCCAACTAACGTTCTTAAGAGGTTTCCTAAGCTTCTGTTTACAACTTAGGTCTGACCATCGGTCTGAGGGTGGAAAGCTGTGGAAAACTGTAATTTCGTACCCATCTTATGCCAAAGTGTTTTCCAGAAATAACTTGTGAATTTGACATCCCTGTCGGAAACGATAGTCTTAGGTAACCCATGAAGTCTCACAATCTCGTCAAAGTATAACTTAGCGACCCAGGATGCGTCAAAAGTTTTGGAACAGGGTAGGAAATGGGCCATCTTGGAAAACCTATCAACGACGACACAAACAGAATCATGTTTTCTGAGGGTTTTGGGTAAGCCTAATACAAAGTCCATGCTTACATCCTGCCAGGGGCAATTTGGTACAGGTAGTGGGGTGTAGAGACCAGTGTTCTGTTTTCGTTGTTTGGCGAGTTGGCAGGTGTGACATCTCCTTATAAGCTTGCCAACGTCGCGTTTCAGGGTGGGCCAATAGAACCTATTTTCTAGCGCGGCAATAGTTTTGGATTGACCAAAGTGGCCACCTAGTCCTCCCGCATGCAGCTCCCAGACTAGAAATTCTCGCAGAGAGGTACTAGGAATGCAAAATTTTTGGGCCTTGAACAAATAGCCATCCTCCAAAAGGAAATCACTAATTATTGGTCCACCACCGTTAGTCAGTACGGTGTAAGTTTCTTTAAAGTCGGGGCAGTCCAAATAGTCATCTTTTAGTCGCTCAAAACCAATTACTTCCGTCCTCATTTCTTGGGTAGTCATCATTCTGCGACTGAGTGCGTCAGCAGCCTTATTTTCAGTCCCTGCTTTGTGTCTAATCGTGTAAGCATACTCTTGTAGGAATTCAACCCAACGGCCGTGGCGGGCATTGAGTTTCTTTTGGGAATTAATGTAACGTAGAGCCTCGTGGTCTGAAAATATCACAAATTCTTGTGGCAGAAGGTAATGCCTCCAGTATCTAAGGGCTTGGATAATCGCATAAAACTCTTTGTCATAGGTGGAGTATCGCTGGCGTATGTCATTTAACTTTTCGCTGAAATAGGCCACGGGGTGGCCTTCTTGCGATAGGACTCCACCTATTCCAATTCCAGAGGCGTCACAAGTGACCTCAAAGACTTTTGAAAAGTCAGGTAGGCGCATGACAGGGGCTTCTACCATTTTCAGCTTAATATCCTCAAAAGCCCTGCTGGCATTCGCAGTCCAACGGAACTCTCCTTTCTTCAGGCAATCAGTTATTGGTGCCACAATTGTGCTAAAATTCCTAATAAACCTCCTGTAAAAGGTGGCCAATCCATGGAAAAACTCCGAACATCTCTGATATTTTTGGGTTCAGGCCACTCATTAATCGCTCGGACTTTCTCGGGGTCTGCGGAGATTCCTTGAGGAGATATGATAAATCCTAGGAAGGTAACTTGGTTCGTGAGGAATACGCACTTATTTGGGTTAGCGTACAACTTTTCTTTCCTTAAAACCTCACATACTTGATTTAGGTGACGTAAGTGCAGGTCTACGGAGCGACTGTAGATTAATATGTCATCAAAATACACTACAACAAATTTTCCCAAGAACGGTCGCAAGACTTGAGTCATAACCCTCATGAATGTGCTAGGAACATTACTAAGGCCAAATGGCATGACCATCCACTCATACAACCCGTCTTTAGTTTTAAAAGCCGTCTTCCATTCATCGCCTGGACGGATTCTAATTTGATGGTATCCACTCTTAAGATCAATCTTGAAAAAGAGTGTTGCTCCGGTCATCATGTCCAACATGTCATCCAAACGGGGAATGGGAAATCTATATTTGACGGTGATTTTGTTGATAGCGCGGCTATCAACACACATCCGCCACGAGCCTTCCTTCTTGGGAGTTAAAAGTGCAGGAACAGCGCACGGACTAAGGCTCTCCTTAATGAATCCACGCTGAAGGAGCTCATCGACTTGTTTCTTCAGTTCCGAATGCTCAGTCGGGTTCATACGGTAGTGAGGGAGGTTGGGTAAGGATGCTCCCGGCACTAAATCTATTGCGTGCTGTATGTCCCGAAGGGGTGGAAGTTGGTTAGGTAAGTCATCAGGGAACACATCAGCAAAATTCTCAAGAATGGGTTTAACTTCCTCGGGGATTTGTTCTCTTTGATCCTCATCCACTTCTCTAGCTACTAGGGCATACATTGGCGCTCCTTGGGAGATTTCATCTTCTACTTCCTTAGCAGTCAAGAGATGTAGCCCTTTGCTTTGTTTAGCAGGAGTAGGCTTGGCTTCCGTCTTGGGGGGTTTGGGTTGGGAGGGCATTAACTTAATTTTCTTTCCATTGTGTTCGAACACGCAGGTGTTCGACCTCCCATAGATATGAACATCATTGTCAAATAACCAGGGGCGACCCAGGATAATTTGACCTACATCCATAGCCAAAACATCACACCAAATCTTTTCTTGATATCCCACGAACTCTATGGGAATGAGGCTACGGTCCTTAATTTCTATAGTAGTCGAATTTATCCAAGCAACCTTATACGGATTTGGGTGAGGGGTCATCTTGAGGTTGAGCTTGGAAACCATAGCAGAAGAAACTGCATTGATACAACTTTCACTGTCGACGATAACCTTGCAGTTCTTTTCTCCAATCTTAACAAAGGTATGAAAAATGGAAGTCCTACGCCAATCATCGCTTAACTTGGGTTGAGACAAAGCACACCTAACAACCTGAAGGGTAACAGGTTCTTCTTCCGTAAAGGAGTCTTCTTCCTCATCAACATGATGAACTATGTCAGTCTCAGGTTCATCCTCGTCCTCATCAGCCTCTTCTATAATGGTGACTTTATATGGACTGGAGCATTGGGACGCGATGTGCCCATACCCATGACACCTATAACATTTGGTTCCATAACTCGCTTTGGGAGGATCACGGTCGGTGGGTTTACTCTTATGGTCCGGACGAGGTTGGGCTGTGCTAGCAGCGGGTCGACTACCTATCGCGTTCGTGGGTCGGTTCTGGGACTGGCTGGTGGAAGTTCGATATGGGTTTGGTCGGGCGTCAAACTGCCTAGTATGGGAGTGGGTCTTGGACTCCTCCAGGTCCAGTACAAGGCTGCATGCTGCCTCTAAGGTGTCAATTCCTCTAGCAAAAAGTTCGGTTCTAAGGTCTTCCCTAAGGCCAGCTCTAAACATGGATAGGATTTGGGTTGAGGTGGCGGACTCCTCGCCGTTGCAACGAATCAAAAAATCGTCGAAGGCAGAGATATAGTCCTTAACAGGTTTGCTTCCTTGCGTCAATCTATTCCACTTATCTAGGAGTTTAGGATAGTAGGACGGTGGGAGGTATTTTCTCCGAAGCTCTTGCTTCATGGTTCTCCAATCGCTGATGGGGTGTTCACCGTGAGCTTCGCGCATGTTTTCTAAGTTAGTCCAGTACAGGTTGGCTCGACCAATGAGCTTCATTTCGGCGAACCTCACTTTCCTCGCCTCAGAGATGTTGTACCATTTGAAATAACTATCCATTGACTTCAGCCAATCTAGGAAAACTTGAGGGTCCAGGGTTCCGTCGTAGGTCGGGGCGTCAATCCTGATGTTCTTCAGTAATTGAGCGTCATTGTCTCTCCAAGTGTTGTCGTCCCCTATGGGCTCCTGAGGTGGCCTAGGGTTGCGTTGGTAATGGTCGTGAAAACGTCCGGGATCTCGATGGGGTTCATGATCGGGTCGATTGTCTTCGCCATAAGGTGAGTGAGGTCTTGATGGCGTGTAAATTGCAGGATTCCCGTTACGCTCGATGTTATCTAGTCGGTCACTCGTGTGGCGCCTAAAGTCAGCTAGATCGGTTTGGGTGTTGCGGATTTGCTGAGTAACAGTGCCTAGTTGTCCCAAAATAAGGTCCAGGGTGGCTTGGAGGTGTTGGGGCTCCATGGGTGAGGTCTAGGGGTTGCTACGGATGAACTTGGGGAGGTGGACAGCAGCTAAGCAAGCAGTTAGGAGTAACCGAAAGCTAAAACTGCTGCTGGAAGTTTCAGGATAGCAAACTACAACAAAAGCCTAAGCTGCCTAAGTGTTTGGATAGTGTTGGGTGAGAGGACAGCACTTACGCAAAGCCTAAAAGTCTCTTACAAGGAGCCTAACAGTGGCTGGAATAGTGTGGACAGCAAAGGGAAAACAAGGAAATAAATGTTCTAACACTTAGAAACCTAACAGGTTAGGTGCTAGCAAGTGATACAACAATAAATAGGTTCTGACTTAGCTATATGCATGCAGGAAATTGCAAAACAGTGAATGAAAACAGTAAAAAGTCTTAAATACTAAATGATGTGCATGCCAAATAAAGCTACAATGAGAAGCTAATCCCTATGATGTTTTCTAAACATGCCAAGCATGGTAACCATGCTCTGATACCGCAAATGATGTGATACTATAATGTGATGATATGAGAATTGCACTTGAAATTAAATAAGATCTTGAACCAAGCTTGCGACTAAAACTTTTATGCGTAATCAATTGAAGTTCAAGAATTAAAATCTGAATGCTTAGATAACAACAAGAAATTACAGTACGAGATTTGAAAGCTTTCAAAATATCATCTAAAATATCAAGTATTGCAAATAGCTAAAATTACCAAAGCCCCAAATCTAAAATTTAGACCCTTCACCTTAGGATCCGTCACTCAACTTGAGGTGGAGTTTAGCGGAAGAGAATCGTGAGCAGGCTTAGCGACGCCACTAGTAGACAGGTGACCTTGAGAGGACTTGTCGCCGGGTTGGAAGTCGGGTTCGAAGAAGCGGATGGACGGCCTTCGATGATCCACGTATAGACGGAGAAGTGATCGTCTATGGAGTCCACGAGAGTTGGTAAGATCCGGTCCAAGTACTCCTCCGGGGTGTCGTCGAAGTCGAATCCCACGTCAAAGAAGGGTGAACGGAGAATGTCGACTCTTCCGTTGCGGTCGTACTCAAACCCGAAGTTCCATTCGGGCTCATCCATGCATGGAGGTAGTGGAGTCGAACCAAAGAAAGAGGGGGGGAAAGGACGGGCGACAAGGTGGCAAGCCGTGAGCTAGGGAGAGAAGGAGAAGGACGGTCACAGGTGGAGAGGGGTTGGGCGGGTGGTGCTTGGGGAAGAGTGGGAAAATAAAATCCTGAAATTTAATTAAGGTTTCCGAAATTGGCGGAATCGTAATCTCAATTTCAGAATTTGAATTTGGGGAATTAAGGTGGGGGAAAGTTAATGTGGAATTAAGAAAAATAAAGGGGATTAAAGGAGGGTGTATGGCCGGCCATGTATGGGGGGAAAGAGGGCAGATTTTGTTAATCAATTGGGGACCACAATCATTAAATAAAATCTGAATTTAAATTTCAGATTTTACCTAAATCTTGTAACTCCTAATTTAGAACCAATTGAGAAGGAAATTTGAATTTATAGCAATAATAACTCCCTTGATTAGCTCCTCAATTTAAGAGTCTAAATTAGGTAAGTTACTTATGATGAAAATTCAAAAAGAGCCAAGGAATTTCACTGGAAGGGCCGGCGGCAGGGGAGGACACCGGCGGCTGGGGTGGACCGGTGGTGGCTGGCCGGAGGAGCTGGCGGGTGGAGCTGGGCAGGCCGGCGGACGGGCGGGATTTGGCAAGCTGGCGGGTGGGTTCTGCAAGGATCGGGTGGGGGTTGAAGCCGGCGACCACAAAGGATCCAGGGAGGTGATCGGCGGCCACCAGGGAGATGGAAATTTAGAGGAAACAGAGAATTTCTTCCCCGATCAACTCGCCTCGAATTTTGCTCTTCATCTTCTCCACTCTACAAGCAAGAATTACTTCTAGAACTCACGGAGAGATCTAATTAGCCCTTTGAACTCACTAAGAGATCAAAGGGGGAATGCACTCACAAAGAGAACAAGAAAGGATAATTTTCATTTCATTCAAAACTAAAAACCAATTACAATGCATATTGCCTCATATATGGAGGCTCCAAATGAAAGAAAAAAGAAAAGACAACAATGCCCTCGGGGCTACATAAGTCAGACGATGCCCTCAGGGGCAAACTCGGAAAAACTAATAATAATAAAAAAAAAGTATGACACAAGCTATAAGATCAAAAGTAGAGGCTCTGCATCGCAGTCGTCGATCTGCGCCGTCGGCGATGGTACACGTGTCGAAGTCTGATGTCCCCATCAACACCCAATATAAAGAAGTGAAAAAACAATTTCTTTGCAGTTCAAACACTAAATCATGCAATCAATAATTCAATAAAACAAGAAAGAACGAGGAATTATGAGAGGCCCAAGGTGAAATCCACAAGGATTCCACCAGGGATGAAGTAGAGCTGATAGGAAGCTGAGAAGAAGAAAATGTGCAATGGAACTCTTATCCTACCTCCTGAGTATATAAACATTTGTGTGAAGGATGTTTTCTTAATTTGGCAAACTATAGGTTCAAAGATGAGTCACGCTATCTCGCAGTTGTATGGCAAACTAAAATGCTCCTCAAAAATGCCACGTCGCCATTGCATTTATTGTTGAAGATGAAGCTAATATCAACTCATGGCATGTCACTACCTATTAAGGAAGAGGCCGCCCTCCAGGAAAACCATTTGATTTAGTCTTCTTCTTAGAAGCCTCAATTAAGTTGGGTGGTCTCCATATGCATAGCAGAACCAGTTAATTCTTATAAACTTAATGAAGTTGGGGCAAATCCCTATATCGCTTATGAAGTTATGTAGCCTTCCTTTACTAGGTGAAGTTAATTTTTAGGAGTATGGAACAATGAGGCACCAGAAGTCGGGCCTAATACATCAATACAATAACAACAACAAGACTCTATCCCATTACGTGGGGTCGGTTGCATGAATTCTTTTTTTCTCCATTATGTCCTATTAAAAGTGAAATTATCATTAAGTCTAATAAAAAATCATCATTTTTAATACTTTCTAACTAAATACTTTTATGCCTACGTTTACCTTTGTTAACAAATGCTGAATCTAATACATTTACTCTCTTAACAAGGTCATCGGAAGGCCGACATTTTATGTGATCAAATCATCTAAGGCAACTCTCTTTAATCTTATCTACTTGGAGCTACTTCGACCTTTTCATGCATATACTCATTTTGCAATTTATCTCTAAGTGTAAAATCACTCATCCACCTAAACATCCTCATCTCTGCAACAACAACAACATCAACAAGCCTTTATCCTACTACGTGGGGTCAGCTACATGAATCCTTTTTCTCCAATGTGTCATATTAAAAGTCAAATTCTTGTTTAAATCTAATAGAGAAAAATCCTCATCTCTGCAACACTTAACTTAATTTTATGCTTCTCTTTTAATGACCAACATTCAGTGCCATAAAACATTGCAGGTCTCACTACCATCTGCTTGATACATCAATAGAAATTTTTATTTTCAATTCAAAAATTTAAACTTCTAAATGTGTCAATAACTTGGTATTTTTGCACCAACATAATTTTCACCTATTTGATATGAGGCAAACTCATTATTGTCATGCATATTAACAAGCTACCCCTCAAGTGCAAGCTCCCCGTATCAACTAATACTTTCACGTAAGCCAAAGCTATTTTAACATAATCAAATATCATGAACAAAGAGCTGCCCAACCACGTGAAACCGTTGTAGGAGTTGCTCTCTTTTAATTTTGCAAAATCATAATAGAAAAAGCTGAGATCCATGGTAGCTTTGAACAAAATATACATATGATCCCAGTCAAATCATTGACTTTGAAACCACTTATTCAACAATAGAGATCTTGCTTCCCAAAATTGTTAAACTCATTTTTGCACATGATATACTCTTTAAAAAGAGCATTCCTACTTGGGATATATTCTTTTAACATTAATCATCCAAAAATCTATAGCTAAAATCATCATTTCTATATCCAATGAAATAACATTTTATAAATTTGAGATCAAGCTTATTGCTATAAATAGCATGTGCATGAGAAAGACAGCACAAACTTCTAAATGAGAAAGGTTCGCTTCTCTAATAGTACAAAGATACTCACATTGTTTATTGTATAATCGAACTAAGGGTTCTCCATCCATCAGCTAAGTGGCAATGCTAGCAGCATCCACCCATAAAGTATTGGACAATCCTACGTGTAATCGTATGCTTCTATCACTATTCAAAATTTTGTTTATGTGTTCGACAATCCCATTATTTTATGGTGTTCTTAGAACTATCCTCTTCTTGAATTATTCTAGTTGTGCAAAATTTTCTAAACATAAAGGAACGACTGACAATCCATCATGGAGGACCATCATCTTCATGTATAAGCTTGGAGCCCATTGCGTTAAGGTCAAGGCCTTGAATTCACACGGTGGGTATCCTAATAATTTGCTCGAAGAGAGGCAGACCCTTGGCTCGCTAGTGGATAGCGAAGCTTGGCTGCTAGACCTATCAAGAACTTGAAAGTAATTCTCCTTACCTTCACCCTGGCCAACAACAGACTCGGCCATCACAGGGGTCGTTACCACTTCAGTGGAGGCCAACACTTCAGTAGCCACCACCTTCGTTGGTCACCCAGTAGAGACTTGCCTCGCTCACCAGACAGTTAGAGAGATGTCATCAGAGCTAGAGGAGAGAACTACCCTAACTAGGCTTTTTACAATCAACAACACCACAATTGTCGGTGCACCGCACTCGCCTCCACTTTTACCACTACAACAAGAGGGAGAGCTATCAATTCCATTAACTATGGGTCCTAGGGGCGCTCACCTCAACAAGCTCAAGTATGACATTTAATCCTTTCACTCCTTTCCACTAGTACACAAAAAAAAGGCATAAAGCATGCCATCTCCACTATGCTTCTTCGCAACATAATTCGTACCATGCCTCACTAGACTTTTTTTTTCAACCATGAATTTTACCTCACTTAAAAAACTGATGGAGATAAGTGGAAGTGATGTTCAACCTTTGTTCCTCTCTTTGATCTCTATATGGACTCTCAAAACCTCTGTTTAAAATTGCGCAATTAGAGGCGCGCCTTTGCGCAATTCTTCCCAAAAATGCCTCATAACCTACGCAATTTTGGGCTTTCAAGAGGCGTACGCCTCACTGGGGCTGAGGCACGCCTCAGAGGCGCAATTGCGCAACTCATTGTGAGGCGTACGCCTCTCTGGGTAGGGTCCACTCACTTAAAATGAGCTCTTTTTCTCTCCTTTAACCGTATCCTTCAGCATACCCGACTTTTCTCCCTCCCGCACGCTCCAGGTCGCGATTCCGAGCTCCCGCATGCGATCGGCCTTGCTTCCCGCCGCTCCTCCCGCCGGCGCCGCCTCTCTCCGGCAAAGTGGAAACTTCCGGCCACCCTCAAGGATTACTCCACATTGGATTTTAGGTATTTTTATTAAGTTTAGGGATATATTTTGCAAGTTTAAGAGAAACTAGGGTTTAGTTTTTTTTTTCTTTTTTTTAGTGTATTTGATTTTTTGCTTTAGGAGACATGGTTAGAGGTAAAGAAAAGACGTCATTGCGGAGGGACCCTTCTTGGAAGTATAGTGTACAAGTTGACATTGGCGGCGGAGAGAAGAGCTATGTATATTTGAAATGTAATTTTTGCGATAAAATGGTGAAGGGAGGTGTTACCCTCATGAAGGAACATCTATCATGCTCACACAAAAATGTAGCACCCTGTGCAAAAGTGCCGGACTATGTGAAGGAAGAAATAAGTGCTTACATGAAGAAAACTACCACTACTAAACACTTACAACATAAGCAATTTGATGAAAGGGTCGAGCATGGTGTATATTTTGGGAGCGAGAGTGGAAAGGGCTCTTCCTCCACTATACATAGTAGAGGTGCACGGGGTCCTATGGATCAGTATATGACTACTCCAAGAGTGGATAGAGGAGAAGCAAAGATGATGCCTGCAGCTGGTACTAGAGAGGGTCGGCGACAGGTTTGCATGGACATTGGGAGGTTTTTTTTTTTTAGAATGCAATACCATTTAATGTTGCTACATCGTCTGCCTACTTCAGTATGTTGCGGTCTGTAGGATTGTATGGAAGAGGGTTGAAGGCACCTTCCATGTATGAGTTGCGAATATGAATTTTAAAAGAGGAGCTGCAGAACACAGAGCGGAGCATTCAAGAGATTAAAAGGACATGGATTGAGACTGGTGTGACTATTATGTCAGATGGATGGTCTGACATGAAGAGCAGGAGCTTGATTAACATCCTTGTCAACAATCCCTACGGCACGGTGTTCTTACGATCAGTTGATGCTTCAGAGGAGGTGAAAAATGCCACATTCATTTTCAATTTACTTGATGGTGTTATTGAGGAGATTGGAGTGCAATTGGTTGTCCAGGTAGTGACTGATAATGCCAGTGCATACAAAGCAGCTGGTCAGATGTTGATGGAGAAGAGGACACACCTCTATTGGACACCCTGCGCAGCACATTGTATCGATCTCATTTTGGAGGATCTTGGTGACTTACCTCAGCACAAGAGTGCTCTTTCTAGGGCAAAAAAGATTACAAAGTTCATCTACAATCACTCTTGGGTCTTAAGCTTGATGAGAAAGTTTTCAAAGAAAGAAATCATTCGCCCTGCAACCACTAGGTATGTTCTTAATTTTGTACATTGCAAATCATTCCTACTGTATGTTCATAGTTCTTATATTTGTGCACTGTGAATCTATAGGTTTGACACCTCCTATTTGACACTACAGAGCTTGATGGAGGTAAGGCAACCTTTGGAAGCCATGTTTACATCAACTGAATGGCTTAACTCTGCTTGGGGGAAGAAAAGTGAGGGGAAGGAAATAAGAAAGATAATTCTAAATGATAAATTTTGGGCTACTGTTACCTATGCCATTTTGAGCACAAGACCCTTAGTGCAAGTTCTACGCTTAGTGGATGCAGAGAAGAAACCAGCTATGGGTTTTATTTATAATGCTATGGATGAGGCCAAGGAGATGATTGCTCACAACTTGGGAGGAGAGGAGGCAAGTTATAGGGAGATTTGGGATATTGTTGATGCTCGGTGGCACATCCACTAGCTCTGCAGCACAACAATCAAGTAAATGTATTCCACAACTTCTTATATG
This sequence comes from Dendrobium huoshanense, assembly GCA_016618105.1. Lineage (NCBI taxonomy): Eukaryota > Viridiplantae > Streptophyta > Magnoliopsida > Asparagales > Orchidaceae > Dendrobium > Dendrobium huoshanense. The sequence continues at coordinate 49,301,843 of CM028344.1, forward strand.
CTATTACATTACATTTATGTCAAGTGAGCAATGAACATGAATACATGATAATGATCTTTTATCTTAATGAACAGGGAAGAGAAAAGTGAGTCATGTTGAAGATGAAGATGACATGACATTCATAGATACAATTGGAGAAGAAGATTCACTTGAAGACCCATTTAGTGATGGGATATGATTTCATTTTATATGTTTTTTGTATTTGAGAGTTTTGTTAAACTAATATTTTGTGATTTTGTACTTTGGGACATAATTTTATTGCATCTACTTTCTTATTTTCCACTATTGCTATTATTTTCCTGCTAAAATCCTTAATTTTTCATTTACGCAATTCTGTGTTCGTGAGGCTTACGCCTCAGACCGCCTCGAGGCTTACGCCTCGCCTCACGGACGAAAACCGCCTCGAGGCGCAGTTACGCAATTTTAAACCTTGCTCAAAACCTATCCACAAGACACACCAACACCTTTGTCCGCTAGCAGCTCTACAAGATGGGCAGCTTAAGGTTTGTGGTTTCACCCCCTAACCCTCATTAGAACTCAAGTGGCTGCCCTCATTACTTGCTCTTGTCTAAATACTGCCTCTACATCCACCACCCTGCACCAATACTCTGACATAACCTATCTCTCAGACTTTATTTTTCTTATATCACGCTACGAGTTGTAATTTCTACTTTAAACAAAACTATGCCTTCTAAGATCTAGAACTAAAACATTAACAAGCAAGCATCATGAGACATATACATGTACCATGCCTCAAGCTCTATCTTAATTTTTAATTTATTATTTAAATTCATACCAATCCCCACATAGTGGGATAAAGGCTTGATGTTGTTGTTGTTGTATTTAAATTCATACCAATAAACCATTCAAAAAATATTAATGATGTATTTGCCAAGATATGTTAACCCTGGGAAGTATCCTTCTCAAAAAACAAAAACAAAAAATATAAGATGGTTACAAAAATGACTAAACATTAATATCGAAGAAATCGTAAAATGATTTACCTTATGCCAAACCCTTCAAGCTCTTTTTCAATAATACGTTTGTGTGTTATTGGTTTTATAGCATCCAGAACAATTAAAATGCAATTACATGTTCTGGCAGTGCTGATTACCTGGATAGAAATAATCAACAGTTCAGCTTCATAGGTGCATCATAAAAATGCACAGATAGTTCTAATAGACTAGGGCTTTAAGTGTTAATTCAATAGGCATGCAATACAAGCAGCCACCATCAACATACCAAATAATATGCAATGCTCGCCAAAACAAATTCAAAATAACCTTTCCGAAGCGAAGGAGGATGGATTTTTCCATCTTCATACCTAATTAAGTGGATTTTGCTGATTGGTGATTTGATGATACGTTTTGGGGGTAAAAGGGAAGTGGTAGGGGGCTAAGAGAGCAAATTAGAGAGAGGGTTCAACTCGTGCACACATGCATGCCCATGCCTCTTTTTATTGTTGGTGGCTCTAATCAAGTGCCACAAGCACACTATTCAGTACTAAGAAAGACCTGATGCATTTTCATCTACTACAATTAGGAGCATAACCTCATCTGGTTACCTGCCTTCCTCTGCCCTTTCCATCCTTTGCGCCCTCAATGATCCCCGGAAGATCCAACAACTGAAACACAAATGCCAACGTCACAAAATCATTAGATTAAATAAAACCAGAAGCGACAGTACTACAAACTAAAACAACATGACAGCATTATCCAGTTTAAAATCTGATAATAAGTATCAAGAAGTAATAAAAAAACCAACATTATTGACATAAGAGTGGTTGAACATTGCCATCATCATCATTAACCTTATCTTAATTATTTGGGATTAAATTCATGAATCCATATTTTCCATTTATTTCTAGTCAGTCTTAAATAAGGTGTAAAACATATTCTTTACAAATCATTTTGAATTCCTGCTCATGCTACATTGGATTTCTCCATTGTCCTTCCTTATCCTCCAATGCACTGAATGAAAATAGAGAATGTTGGCCATTAAAAGAGAAGCATAAACTTAAGTGTTGCAAAGATGAGGATGCTCACGTGGATAAGTGGCTTCACTCTTAGAGAAAGAATGTCAAATGAGTATGTACGAGAAAAGAATGTAGTAGCTCCAAGGGCAAATAAGATTGGAGAGAGTCATCTTATAGATGGTTTGGACACATAAAACGTCAGTCTTTAGATGACCCGGTCAGATGAGTAGATGTATTGGATTTGGCCAATGTTAAGAAAGGTAGAGGTAGACCTAAAAAGATTTGGCTAGAAAATATTAGAAATGACATTTTTTATTAAATTTAAATAAAATTTTGACTCTTTAACAGGATATAATGGAGAAAAAATAATCATGTAGCTGTCCCCACGTAGTGGGATAAAGATTTGTTGTTGTTTTTGTCGTATTAACAAAACTAAGGTTGGAGAGATTTTAAAGAAAATTGTAGGCTCGGGAAAAACAACATGTAGGCATGAATCCCGCTTTGCAGTCATAAGATTTCATTCTCCTTAAGGCGGATTATAGTTAACTAGATTTCTCTTGATGGTGGTATCAGTGTTTTTTTAGATTTAGGTCCTTACTTCCTATAAATGCAAGCCCTCATACTTAATCACCCCTCTTATCGCGTAGAAGAGAACTCTTGACTAAGGATGAATTAATATTTGAATTTGCAACAATGCAAGTATTTTAATCTTGGTTGTGGGGGATGGAGGTAGACCCAATTAGAATCTCATAGTTCCGTCGTCCCAAGAATACTGCAGGTTTTAGCTACTAACACTAACAATAATTGATCGTAGTGTCCAGAAAATCTGCTTAACAATCATGGGTTGCCTCCTCCTAGGAATCCCAAATAAACTAACGTGAATAAATGTAGGTTTTAATATTATGGTTGTTTGGTTTGGATTGAGGCTTACGGCTCCGCTTGGGGGTTGCCCGTATGTTTGGGTTTAAGGTTGGGGCTTAATGCTTCCTTTGGAAACTGTTTGTATGTTTGGGTTTAAGATTGGGTCTTACGGCTTCCATTAGAAGTAGCCCGTATATTTGAATTTAGATTGGGTCTTACAGCTTCCATTGGAAGTTGTCCGTGTGTTTAGAAGTTAGGGCTTACTACTTTCATTGAAAGTAGTCATGTTGTTTAAAAAGTTGGGTCTTACTGCTTCTATTAGAAGTAGCCCGTGTGTTTAAGAAGTTGGGTCTTACTACTTTCATTGAAAGTAGCCCGAATAGCACGTCTTATGGCTTCCCTTAAAATTTTCCCATTTGTTAGGGTTTAAAATTTGGTCTTACAGCTCCAAATGAAAGTTGCATGTATGTTTTTTTGTTTAAGAGGTTTAGAGCTAGTTTATTTCACTTAAGAAGTTTTCCTAGCCTGTTGATTAAGTGTGGTCTTACTGCTTCACTAACACAAATTAAAGTAGGATAGCCTGAGGGTTATCAGGGAGAAGGGACATGTTATCTGTCTTGGGAAATTTTCCCTAATACCCTAATTAAAATAGGACTTACGACCTCTATTAGAGGTGGTCTGGGTTTAATTTTAGTTGTTCAGTACTTCACTCAGTAGACTTAGTGAAATAGTTATCAATAAGATTTACTGCTTCTATTAGAAGTGACATATCGAACTCTGCTTAGCGAGGTTTTAGCAACAAATATGTAGTTTTGCACACTTTACTGACTCAGCACCAACACTAATGTTTTGTTTCAGTGCTAGTTCTGCCTATAATAACAGCTTCACTTACAGTACTAGCGCATCTTACTAATTTTATTTCAATACTAGCTTTGCCTATGGCACTAATTTTGTTTTAGCACCAGCTTTTACTTTATCAGTACTAATTTTATTTAGCAACCTGCATTAAGTTTTGTTTACTCATTTGTAAGTATTTGTGGCTAGCAATTGCAGGAAATGGAGCTTAAAGAGATTTGCTTAAAGTTTGAGTTACAGTGTTTAGAGTTTTAGTTTTAGGACTTCAGGTTTAGTTGGTGTGTGTTGTACGTAGATTGATTAATGTGAACATTGTTCTTCTGCATTCTTTATTTTTTTCTCATCTTAATTATTATTCGATTAATTAATTAAAGAAATTTTGAATTTGTTAATTAACTTATGAATTAATTTAAAATATTTTCAATTGGTCAATTAATTTAATTAAATTAGGTTTTAATTGATTAATTAAATTAATTTTTTTTTTGTTTATTTTAAATGAAATATCAAAATTTTAAATTAATTAATTATCAATTCATTAAAATTTTTAATTTAATTAATTGTATTTTAATAACTTAATTAATTAGATATTTCTCTTAATCGATCCATTGATTGATTAATTGGTTAATTAAAATAAATTTTAATTTTAAAGATTTAATTAATTAATTAAGTTTCAGTTATTGCATTTAAATTTATCGATTAATTATTTTAATTAATTTGAGGTCTTAATCAATTAAAATTTTTAAATTTCTTTTAAATTGATTAATTTTATTTAAATTAGTTAATCACTTAATTTAAAATTTTAATTTTATCGTTAAATTAATTAAACAAAATATTCTTCTCAAACTTTTAGAAAATTCGGCTACCTCTTGGCATAATTCAGCAACCTGCCAACGTCCCCTTCCCGCGAGAAGAGATTGGGAGGGCATTTGCCCTATCCAGTTCGCCCAACCGGATAGAATTTGAAGGCCAAGGGCTTCGAGACAACGAAGGGTCCCAATTATAGGTCTTCTGGTCCTCCAACAAAAGGAATTTTTGTAATTCGATGTTTTTCCCAGAATTTTGGTAGCCTTTCAAGTCTGCTCGAACGGATTAAAATCAACGATCAAGGACTTTGGAGGAAGAATAAATTCCATAATTGATCTTCGATCTTCAATTTGATGATTGCACTGCCTGTTTCTTATTTTTAATCCATATACATTTATATTTATACACATATATTATTATTTCCCTCTAATCATACTCCTACTCACTATTCAAAATAACAAAAAGACAAAACCGATCGAGTGCAGAGAGGGTATGGGGAGAAGCGTGGGGTGAAGCATGAACAAAGGGGTGCTGAATTTGAGAGGATTGGGGCGGGATTTGAAAGAAAAAGAGGTAATTATAAGTGAAGGGGGCTGAAATTGAAAGGAGAGGGATTTACTATAATCCAAGGGGTGCTGAATTTAAAAGGAGAATGTGGGAATTTGATGAAATGTTTGGGTATGAGCGTAGAAGGAATGATTGAGACACTTAGGGGGAACCACCCCTTTGGGGAATGGAAAATTATGAAGGAAACAGGGGAATGGAGGAAATCTGAGGGTGATGAAGCTAAAGATGTCTATTTTTAGGGAGATTATTGCCATGGGTGGATCGACAAGGTGAAAAGATACTTTACCGTCAATAGGCTAACGAAGGAGGAGAAACTGACGGCAGCTAGGATGTGCTTGGAAGGAAAAAGCTTTAGCATGGTACCAATGGAGGAAAACAAGATGACCCATATGGACCTTAAGGGAGTTTAAGGATTGCTCGTTAGAACTTTTCTAAACCAGTAGGGGAGGGGACTTCTATGAGCAATTCTTTGACCTGACGTAAGAGGGGACGTGGTGGAATACCGTGAGCAGTTTGAGCATCTGGTCAGCCGACTGGACTAGGGGTGTAAACGAGTCGAGTCGAGTCGCGTTTAGGCCTTATCGAGCTCGGCTCGTTAGTCAAAAAGCGAGCTCGAACTCGAGCTCGTCCCTCTATAAACGAGCTCGAGCCGGCTCGATTCAATTTGGCATTTTCCCGCCCGTCCATTTTCATTTCTCCCACCCGATTTTTTTTTTTTTTCGCCCGTCCACTTTCATGAGCAGTTGTCACGTAATTCCAAAAAAAAACACCTGTCACGTGAACTCATATCAACTTTATCAAGCATCATGGCAATTCATTAATGAGCCACAGATTAATATATATTATAATATAATTTATATATTATTTTAATAAAATTAACTGTACTAGCTTCCCAATTTAAATAACATTGATAATCATTAACATATATTTTAATATATTATAATACATATTATATATTATTTTACTTTATAAATAATTAACGACGCGGCTCGCGAGCTCACGAGCTGAACCGGCTCAAGCTCGAACTCGAGCTCGTTAACCATTCGAGCTCGATTATAGGCTCGAGCTCGAAGCTCGATAAGCTTGGCTCGCGAGCTCGTTAATGAGCCGAGTTCGAGCCGGCTCACGAGCCTGCTCGGCTCACTTACACCCCTAGACTGGACCGGCTTTCGGAGACTGTACTGGAGAGGAACTTTATGAAACGGCTCAAACTAGAGCTTCAAGCGGCAGTTAGAATGATGAGGTCTCATGATTTGGGAGATGCTATGGAGCTAGCTCGATTGATAAAGGATCAGAGACACCTAGAGAAAGAGTCTGAAGGCAGCAGCTCAGGAGGTTCGTACATGATGACAACCACCTTCTTGGCACCCAAGAAGGTGACACCGGGTACTCTTTGGGAAACCCCAAAGGAGAAGGCTGTAGGTGGAAGACCCGAAGACAACTTCAAGAAGCTCACAGAAATGGAGTTTCAGATGTGATGAGAGGAATACACCGGGGCACAGATGCAATGACTGCCTTTCAAAATCTTATTGTTTGTGATGACGAGGGAATGGAGGAGGGTGTCGTCTTTCCACCTTGCGGACAAGATGGCTCTTTCAGAGGAGAGTATTGTTAGACCGGTCCACTAGACTAGTTGGACTGATCCAGTGGACTGACTCGCGTGTAACATAGGCGGAGAAGTTTTGCCTCCCGCTCATGCCTCTCAAACCACAGAGTCCAAAAACTCTGATTAGGAAATATTTAGGAGTTTAGGAGAGAATTTTGAAAGTATGGGTTGTTTAGAGATTTCCTTTTGGATTGTATGCATTAAATAATTTCATTTCCAAGGATTATGGCATCTTGAATTTGGCTGAAATTTGAGATCTCTCTTAGGTACTTGGGCTCTAGCCTTCGACTAGGGATTTGGGAGATCCGGATCTTCCTCTCGAATTGAAGATCCATTATATCTTGCTTGCTTTTGTTCGTCTTTCATCAAATAAAATTTGTTTCGTTGTTGTTCGTCTTCCTTCTCCTCAAAAATTGTTTGCAAGTGGCTAATTTTCTCAGATTTCAGCAAGGGTTTTCTAGTTTAATACAAGTGTTTTCTATCATATTGAAAACCACCTAAGAGGACCATGGGTGGGAAAGCAAGATATTCTAGTCAAGCATGACCTATCAGGCATGTCAGGGAGCCTTTGTTTGGACGAATTAAGAATTAGAGGTCTGTTATAGGCATTGGTAAAAATTCAAGTAAAATATCATCTCGATATCAAAGTGGTGGAGGCCAATGTCAAATAGACTATTGTGTGTTGAGTGATATCGATAAAGCATTATAGAATTGTTGTGGCATTCAATCGATAATCCAAATTAACATACCCTACTAAGGTGCTAGTAGGGAAAAGTATTTCTCTAATTAGTTGTCAAATGTGAAATAATCAATTGTGATGTAGTTATCTCCCAGAATTCGAGCATTAGACAAATTAATCTCTAGGTGGGTATCACTTGTCTGAGTTGATTGGAAATGAGCTCTATTGGCCACATGCATAGAAAGTTGTACGACGAGTAGAGATTATGTCCTAAACACTCATGCATCTTGGGACTATCTCAGAGAACTAGAAAAACAGAATGACTAGGAATTTGGCGGGTCCTCAAGTGGTTTATTAGCAATTTGTTGGTCTGAAAACTAGCAACTAGCTTGATAATAAATCCAATCTTTCTATCATATATTTAAGGGATGTGACTCTCGGGACGAGAAACAACTGCTCCTTTTGAGCCTCCAGACTCAATCTTTAAGAAATTTTACTTTTGCTTCAATTTGAATATTTCCAACTAGGCCACCCTATAAAGGATTCCCCTTTCAATTGACGTAGTAAAATTGAAGGCTCAACCTCAATTACCAGCTAGGAGATTACATTTGGGACTCATTTGATTTTGGATCTCATGACATTCATGAATGCCAATGGAGACATCATTTATGTGAGAAATCACAGCACCATTAGATGCGACAAACATAGTATTTACAAAGGAAGTGAGTACAACTTTTTCATGAGACACTTTTGCCACTAATTCCATTATCCTTGTTTTCCTCTTATAGGAACCAGTGGGACTGACGATGGGATCAACTACATTATTAGTGACCTTGGCCACAACTCAAGCAAACTAGAAAGTGAGGTGATGGTAGTTGTCATTCTTCTAATGTCTTCAAGACGTTAAACAAATAAGGGGTGAGAGATCAATATTATCACGCTCTTCTAAAAAAGAGTAGGTGACCTCTATCATTGAGATAAAAGTTGTGGCAGACAGAGGCTCCTCCTCTATCATTGGGAGAACATCAAACAAGTCTTCCCCAATAGAGCACAAAATGTTGAACACCAAGTAATTCTTCTAAGTAGCCATCATCGAAGAAATAAGTGTGGTGCGAAGAGGCACAAAGTTTGAGAAAGAAGAGACACTTCACATCCTAAAACCTATTTATACATATATCTCAAAGACAAGAAGAATATGTAAGCCCATAAATTTAAACACCTGAATAAATAGAATGGAAATCAGTAAGTCTCATTATGCTCTAAAAATACATGATAGAAAAAAATTATCTTAGGCTTTCCCCCGACTTAGTGCAGTAAGAAATGCACTTCAATCTAGTCCTAACTCAAGAGAACATGTAATAAAGTGTCTGAACTAATGAACAGTCTCAGCCCAGCAAATACAAGCATATGATGAAAAAATCCCTACAAAAATTACAGTAATTAACAACAACAAAACGTCATAACTCCTCAAGATTGAAACTAATTAAGTCTAATAAGTGATATTACAATGAATAATTCACACACTTAATGAAAAGGTGCGACTCCTCATGAAAAATAATCAGGTTTACAGCATGAAATGGTCAAATCTTCAAATGTCGCTTCAATGAAGCAAGGCAATACTCTACTAGTGCATTATAGGAAAAAAATTCTGAACTAGATACAAATAATTTCTCTTCCAAAATGACCATAAAAATTGTAGGATTCTTTATGAATAAACAAGAAATGTGAGCGTAAAAGTGTTTTTACCTGAATTTTTGCACCTCTATACATAATCACACCAGGAATGCATGTTAAAGTAGTAAACTCATATGAGGCAACCTGCCAATTATCAAAATGAATGTTATTGTCAATATAATCCAGATTCATAATACTTTTGGCAAAATATCCTCTAGTTCAACATGTTCTTAGTAGCTGTCACATCAAAAATAGTTCTATAAAGAACGGCTGTTATGCTCAAAAACCATAGGTATTGAGGAAATGAAAGTGCAGAAAGTTTGCGTTAATCTTTTCAATTATTTAGTAGCAAATAGAATAGAACGTTATGCTAAAAATTAAAAGTAATAGCCCTGCTCACTTAAGGAGAGTAAGACAAACATAGAAATAAGGATTAAACCAATAAGCTGAAAATAAAGGATGGAATAGAAGTAGCATACCTCGGAAAAGGTGCCAGTTAACTTGTTTAAGAGTGTTGATTTTCCAACAGATGGAAACCCAACCAAACCAACACGGGCATCCCCACTTTTAGTAACATCAAAGCCTTCACCAACTCCACCACCACCTTTCGATGAAGGTGCTAAGAGCTCACGACGTAATTTTGCAAGTTTAGCCTTGAAAGAAAGAAATACTCATCTCAAACAAATATGTCAGACCAAGGAATATAGTATGGCATTTTTATTTAAGACCATTAGAATCTCCCTCTTCAAGCAAGCTATTCGACATTATGATCACACTAAAGAAACTAAGAGATTTGATTGTGAAGAAAAGAAGGCAGACTAGATGTTACCACACATATAAAAACGTTGTAGTCTTCAAAAGCACAAAAACGGTTGTTGAAGTTTCCGGGCCATGAGTTTAAACATGAACCAAGCATAAAAATTAAGCTCGAACTATAATTAAAATCATTTGTAGTGCCAGTAGGAGGGGGAGTACAACAAAGGTGTCCACCCTAAATAACCCGTATGAAAAATGACAAACCAAAATTCTATGCATTCCAGCAGCATCTCAGTATTGCCTTGTTTTTCAGTTTTGATAGCGCTATCAAAATATGCCGTAAAAACTATAGCAATGAAGTTTGAAGATTCTGAACTCATCAAAAATCTTATTATAGCGCTTTTGTGCAGACACTAGAATGGAAAATTATTATTCTTCTATATATCACCAAAAAAAGGCAATAGGTACATTAGAATAATTAGTTAAGCTCAAAACTTCAGCAAAAATAATTGATTTTTTTTTCTATTTTTGAAAATTTGTGTTAACAAAATAATGGAGAATAATTAGAAATTAAATAAATCCATCAATCAGCACATAAAAACAGCTCTATCTTGTAATATCTAGACATGATGCAGACTATATACCAAAACATATTCAATCAAAGTAATGAAATTCTAAATCACACTCAAACTACAAATAGTACTAATTGATGCAGCTTATTGGGACAAAGTGTTATGCAGATCCAGGTACATGCATAAAGAATCACACAGCTTTAAGATAGCTACCGAATTAAAGGTGCAAAGTGCAGATAAAAAGAAATTCTTTTCAGGACTTTTACAAAATCCATTTTAATCAGTCCAAGATTCAGACACATCAAAATATAATCTATAGATAAACAAAGTGCACCAAAAAGAAAGATGCTCATGACAAATGATTTTCTTGTCATCATTAAAACTTAATTTTGTATGAGAAAATGGACATTTTCCATTTTAAATAGCATCAATTCTCTAACTTTCAAACTTTAGGTGTTGACATGAAAGTATGAAACAAACACAATAACAAATTAAAAATATATACGTGAAATAACTAGAGGTGTAAATTATCTGAATAAAACCAAAAAATAAAACAAATCTTATTTGGTTGGTTCAGTTTATATGTTAAATATTACTTAGATTATTGGTTGTAATTTTCACTTTTTTTTATTATTAGTAACTGGTTTGATATTTATTTTTATAAAATTGATTAAATCAAAAACCAAACTATACTAATTAGTCTAATTTCTTCAAATGCACAAAACCAATGAACTTTAAAATATAACGATCATCCACAACCAAATGAACTAATCAAAGTTTAGTTTGGTTCAATTCGGGATTGAAAATAATTTGTTTGATTTGATTTCCTAAATTTTAGAATAAAACCCAATGATTTAGCTAATTTGTAATTCAAACCAACCACGAATACCTAGAAACAATTCCTAAACAGATTTTGATGCTATCCTGATAGGCCTATTATCAGGGAAAAAAAAGACGTATCAGAGGCACCTTAAGAAGACCGAGGTGATGAGCAGTAGCTTTGTTTTTCTGCGTCCTGGCCATCTGCATCCATAAAGATGGCATTAGGATCTAACATAGTTAAACGAGGTGAATAAATCTTATGCTCGTCTGTGGAAGAAAATAACGTGCCACACAGTTCAGAGCGTCACTATAGTTTGATGTACATTTTAAATTAGAGTCGCCGACAACCAATAAGATCCACAGTGGCACGGGAGAAATAGGGAAAACCTAAGCGGAGTTTTACGGGAGGAGGGGAGGAACATTTAGCCACCGATTGAATAACCTCCGAGTAAGCAAGCTAGGGTTACGGAGAGGATAAAGCTAATATTTTTACAGGAGAGAAAAAATGATGAAAACAAAAAATTTACCTCATCTTCGATATCTTTAATCTTCTGCATAACGGTGGCCATGTTTTCGTCTGTAAGAAGGAGACCAGGTAGCCCTTGTTTGCCCGCGAGAGGAATCGATTCGATAGCGAAAGACCTGGGAAAGAATAGGAAGACGATGGTTTATAGCATGAAGGAAATTATGAGAATGACAGTTTCAACAAATTTATAGTAAAACTGAACACCTCTCGAACTTATTAAAACTACAAATGATCATATCTTACTCTAAATTAATTATATTTAGGAACTTGTAAATATAAATTAATAGAACAAATGACTTATAATTATAGCATATTAAGAGTTAAATCGAGCAACTCGATGAAACGAATCAACAAGTCCTTGATCACCTGATTTTGACACCTAAAGCATTTGAATGTCTAACAAATGATCTACAATTAATATGATGGTGTGCTTGGGATTATGCCAAAATTATCAAAATGCTTATTCAAAAAAGTTATAAATATGACTTTATTCTCTACAAAATAGGATGTTTAAGAGATGAGGGAATTAAAGAGCTCTCTTACATTTTATAACTATCATAACTAATGATCACCTCCAGCAATCTCCACCACCCTCTCCAGTGTCACGTCTCGAGTCGATATGTAATAATCTGATAATTATTAAAACAAAATTCAAAATGATAATTTGAATTTCAATCTAAACTAGGGTGCAGGGCGCTAGACTTTGTGCTTTAAAGTGCAACATGACTTGAAATTATTGTTGTGAAATATTCTGTTGTACAGCAATTCTGAATTCAGCATGCAGCATAGATGCTCTAGTTTCCTTGGGCGCTGTAGTGTCATGCATTAAAATGAGTTTTTAAATATATTAAAATGTCATTTGTTATATTCCCCCACTCCTTCACTTAGTTGTGACTTGTCGTGGAAGGAAAGAAGAGAAGGGGTAGGAAGGAGGAGAGAGAAAAAAGAAAATTGATTTTTTGACCTCTGAATCGCTTCCTCTCCTTTACAAAAAATTCTTCAAATCATTGTAGGTGACTTCTCTCACATTTCCATTTTCAAATATTTTAATTTCGGCCATTAGATTTCTTCCAAAAATGATTTTATTGTATTTTTTTTTCAGATTTAGTGAACTTTCATCAAGTTATTTTTTTACGTTAGAATACTTATTATTCTATACATTTTGACTTGTTGGTTTAGTAATTTCACCGAATAAAAATAGTAATTATTGCATTTTGTATGATTTGCACATAGTTGAAATTTTAATATTTTAATACAAACAAATTATTAATATGAGCATTGTGAATGAATATGAGCATATGATTAAGTAATAATTGGTTGATATTACTTTTGGTAATAATATGCGTAAGTAAAGATTGTTTATTTAATGACATTGGCAGGAGACTGATTGGGTTGATGGGCTTCCATTTAAATATTGTGGTTTGTTATTTTCATTTATTGATTCACGTGATTATTAATTAAGAGTTATAAGGAGATGATTAGTACACGGGCAAAGGGAGACAACTATATTTACTGAGCCAACAATTACTGATTACTAGAAAAATACCACTTAAGCCAAAACTCCTTACTTATTTAGTGCAATTACTATGATGTATTCATTGCACTAATTTACTATCGCAGTATTGATTTACTGTTACAATATTGTTTTACTATTACTTCTATATATTTGACTGATAATGATACTGATATTATTACTGATTCGCTATCACATGCAGCTTCCATTATTGATTCATAGTGTAATGTTTTATTGTTACGGAGAATGTGATTTTTATTATTAACCATGTATAATAAGATACTGATTTGATTTTGATATCGAATGATAGTATTTTATTATCATGAATTATGATGGCCTTTATAATTAATTTGATTTTACTGATTTATATGATTTCTTTATTGGTTTGTAGCACAACTATGATATATAATTTATAATACTGAATATTTACTACTTTATTGTTTTGACATCTATACAAATTTATTATTTTACAAGTTTTACTATTTTTGTGCTACATTATTTTATTGGCCTTCATACCGTATTTATTTACTGGTTCACATATTTTATCGTATAGCATGTATTTTTTTTTTATTTTTGCACAAATTCACGATCATATTGATTGTTATTGTTATGAACTAAATAATTACATGCATTTTTTTTTTTTCATGTTTTGAGTTCAGTTGTAAAATTTTAGTAAGGGTGTTAATATTTGACATAACCCAAAACCTGACCAAGACCCAACCTGAAAATTTTCATGTTTGAGTCAACCCGTTTGCTAAACGGGTAGGGTTTGGGTTTCATTTTTTGACATATTTATAAAATTTGGTTGGGGTTTGGGTTGACTCGAAAACTCAAAACAACTGTCAACCCGAGTTGACCCAAAAATCTCACACGCACTGCACAGCACGATTCCGCACTTGCCTCGCCTTCGGACTCCACAATTCGCACCTTGGCTCGCACTGCGCTCGCCTCACATTCAAACTCTATAATTAACGATCTCATGCTCACCTCGCCTGCAAAATGCAATCCCACGCTCACCTTGCACCTGAACTCCATAGTCCACACCCAGACGACCAGACTTGCATGGGTGAACTTCATGACTTTATGATTTTTTATGAGTTTGATTAGATTTGAGTTTTGTTCATACATATTTGGCTTATATCGATTTTGTGCCTGAATCCTTAAGGAAAATGTAATGTGAGTAGATTATAATAGCCCGTATTTTAGCACAATCAAATAATTTTTTTGGGATTCATTATAAATCCAAATCACAAATTGTCTTCCTCATAACATATATATTATAGTGATTTAATTACATTAAATTCTTCATAATTTTTTAGCACTCGTTCAAATCCTTAAGAAATTGATATATGTCGGTACAAGTACGGATTTTGGGACCGTCAAATGTCCATTTTGCAAACCATTTTCATCAAAAATTTCTAAATAAAATGGATGAAATTGATTTGCAAAACAGGCACTCGATAGTCTCAAAATCTGCACTTGTATTGATAAGTGTCAATTTCTTAAAGATCTGTACCAGTGCCCAAAAGTTATGGAAAGTTTAATGTAATTAAATTATTATAATATTTATGTTATGACAAAGATAGTTTGTGATTTGAACTTATAATGTGACATGAAATTTTTTATTTAATTGTATTAAAATACGAGCTATTACAAGGATATAATATGCGTTGTTGCTTCAATTAACATGAATTCATAGACTTCGTCATCTTTGATGTGCGTGGTAGAGTAGCCTCTATTATTACGAAGACAACAAATGAGATTAACCATCTATGTAGAGTTATCAAGACAAAAAAATCCAAATGATTTTTAGTTTAAGTTGAGTTCGTGTTAACATCTCATTCACTTTTAGAGACTGATTATTCTGCCAATATATGTAGGTGTGAAGTCTCCATAATTTGCAGTTCACCACCAAAATATAGAATCAATCGAGACATATGTTGGTTGTGGTTATTGGTCTTAAGGGCTCTCGTATAGTTCGTTAATATTTTCTAATTGGCTCATTGAAATATGATGAAGAGCATAGAACGTTGCATTCTTAATCAAATTGTATGTACCTCGTTAGGAGGAAAATATGATTAGAAAGATATCTACTATCGACTAATCATAGCAACAAATTATATTTAGGAGTAAATTGGGACTACCATTAAATAAATTTGAATATATATATATATATATATATATATATATATCCCTCCCTCTCCACTAAATTTTCCTCCCCTTGCTCACCTGTGAACGAGTTATCCAAATGTTACAAATGGGCAAATTTGGTATCATAATGTCCATTAGATAAACTATAAATTAAATAGTTTGGAACAATATCCTCTCCTTAATCACATAATTTATAGTTTGTTTTTAATTATGTGATTATGTTGTGTCTTTAGTGATATAAAACTATAAATATTATATTGACTATAGCTAATTAAAATTTATATTAAACATTTAGTGATATAATAATTAAATACATATAATTTACTAATAAATATTATTTAATTAAAATGGTTATAAAAAATATAATTAAATTAAAATTTTATCAATTTAGATAATCATAACTCAACCCTAAATTACTAAACTAGAATTCATAGGATGAAGCATATATTAAGTAACATTTCAATAATTATATAAATTAAAAACATATAATGCTATTAGAGTAACCCGATATTAAACTGTATACCTTTAAAATGTAACAGTTTCTCCATTCAAATTTAGGTTTCATTTGGGACAGCTTTTTTGCTGCTTCTTAAAGCAGCTTTTAAGTACAAAAATTTTAACTTTTGTATTAAAAAATTGTTTTAAGAAACAGTAAAAAAATCGTCCCAAACGAAGTCTTAATCTTCAACTCCCTTGATGCCCAATTGCTTCTCACATGAGAGCTTGAAGTAGTTCTTCAACTGTTTGTCTATTTATAGTAGCTGAAGGGAGCATGGATGAGATAATAAAACGAAACAATAATAAAATAAATTTATTTAGAATAGTAAAAAATTAATAATTGTATACAATTGTCAGCCACAAACAATTTCATATCTACTTTAAATTCACGAATTTGCATGTGCTCGCATAGTAACCCACCTAATTTGCAGACGAAGGCTTCGTTTGGGATGACTTTCTTCCTGCTTCTTAAAACGGCTTTCTAGTACAAAAATTAAAAAGACGCTTTGTGAAGCAATAGGAAAGCCATCCCAAGCGAAGCTGAAATTCGCATGCTGGATGAATGAAGGTTGAATGTGTGGCTTAACAATGGGATGAACATGGGATATTCTAATGAATGCATGAAACCATTTCACATAATCACCTGTCTTCAAAAAATAATATTGTGTATTCGTTTGAATTCAAAAAAAAATGATTATACATATTCTAAAATACGTAATTTTCCTATCTCCTATTTTTATTTATCTACTCCTTTTTAAATTATTACAATGTTCGGCTCCTCTTAATTTCAATTCATATTACACTCCTTTTAAAAAAATGAATAAAATAAACATCAAAGTTAATTACATGCATAACACTTAAATTTTGATTATTTATAGAGCTAATATTTTCCTATGTTTAATTTTAAATTATGACCTAAATATTTACTTCACAATAAAATTCAGATTTTTTTTTGTTTTAAATAAATTCTTAATAATTTGATCATGATACGAATGTTACATAAGTTTCATAGTTAGAAAAAAATTATTTTATTTTATAAATTAATAAATATGAGCGTTATATATAATTCTAAGTATTAAAAAGATAAAAAAAAATAATAATGCACTAATAAAGTTTTAAAAAGCATTAATTTTAAAATCTTTAAATTTATTTTGAAACCTTTACATTTATTTTAAAACAAATATAAAAATATAAAATATTAATTAATTTTTATATAATACATTAATACTCTTATCAAAATAAATCTATTTTTTTTTTTTAAAGTTATACTAATTATCATAATATACTAACCCAATATAAAAGCGAAGAAATAAAAAATAAATTAAAAGTTTCAAGAAAAACCGAGAGGATTCGCGAACTCTATAAAAGGAGCCATTGATCTGACGTCCACCACTCAAAAATAGTCCTTGCAAACTTGATCTCCTTCGGATCACAGATCGAGCAGAGATGGCTCAGCCTATCAAATTTGGTATCGTGGGCTGTGCGGACATAGCTCGCAAGCTATCTCGCGCCATCAAACTCGCTCCGAACGTCACCATCGTTGCCGTCGGAAGCAGATCCGAAGAGAAAGCCCGCCGTTTCATCGCCGACAACGGCCTGCCGGAGACCACGCGGCCGTACGGCAGCTATGAATCTCTGCTTGACGATGCAGAGGTGGATGCCGTGTACCTACCGCTGCCGACGAGCCTCCACCTCCACTGGGCGGTGGCCGCCGCTGGCAAGGGTAAACACATCTTGATCGAGAAGCCGACGGCGCTCTGCGTCGCGGATCTTGACCAGATCCTCGAAGCCTGTGAGACCAACGGCGTGCAGTTCATGGACGGTACCATGTGGGCCCACCACCCTCGTACTGCAGAAATGGAGGATTTTCTCAGAAATTCTGATCAATTTGGCCAGTTGAAGATGGTAAGTTCAGAAACAACACTCCCGGCCGTTTGATTGCCTGGCCAGATTTTCTCAATTTTGTTTCTATTTATTCATATTTTGCTTACATTTTTTTTTTTTTAAATAAGAAGTAATTTTTTATAATCAAACATGCTATATAGCCTGATAGTTATAAGAAAACTCATATTAGAATTTATAAAAAAATTATGATAATTTTATAATACTCGTAATATTTAAAAAATATGTTTTAATATTTTATCGTGTATTTAGTATCTCGATAAAAATATAAAAAACAAAAACAAAAGATATAAACTTTATAAATAATTAAGATTTAAGTGTTATCTATAAAATTATCCTAATAATTTTATAAGCCACATAAATTTTACTATCTTTTAAAATTTTATTAGCATAATTCAAGTTGGATGGTTGAAGTGGAGGAATGCATCTGACTTGTTGTGTGATAAAAAAGTACCCCTCAAAACTTAAGGGAAAATTTTATAAGATGGTGGTGAGTCCTGCAATGCTTCATGGTGCCGAATGTTGGTCATTAAAAGAGAAGCATAATACTAAGTTAAGGGTGGCAGAGATGAGGATGCTCAAGTGGATGAGTGGCTTTACCCTTATAAATATGATACGAAATGAGCATATAAGTGAAAAGGTTGGAGTAGCTTCAGTAGAAAATAAGATTAGAGAGAGTTGCCTTAAATGGTTTGGTCACATAAAACGGCAGCCTTCCGATGACCCGGTTAGGAAAGTAGAGGAGTTACATTTGACTTATGTTAAAAAAGATAGAGGTAGGCGTAAAAAGACTTGGTTAGAAAATATTAGAAATGATCTTTCTTTATTAGATTTAAACGAGAATTTGACTTTTAATAGAACACAATAGAGAAAAAATATTCATGTAGCATCTTTCTTTATTAGATTTAAACGAGAATTTGACTTTTAATAGAACACAATAGAGAAAAAATATTCATGTAGCCGCCCCACGCAGTGGGATAAAGGCTTGATGTTGTTGTTGTTAAAATCTTATTACCCTTCCATTTTAAACTAAATCCCAAATTCAGGAAACCCGAGAGGCAATAAAATTAAAGAAATGTACACTTCTACATCTTCTCTTCTATTCATTTAAATCATAAATCTAAACAAATAATTTCAATAAAATTTAATCAAATTTAACATCTACCACGCCAAATTATTCTCAAAATTTCACAACATTTATAATAATAATATATATGCAGGTGAGCAGCATAGCAAGCGTTTATGCGGACAGTAATTTCCTACAGAATAACATACGTGTAAAGGCTGACCTTGATTCACTTGGAGCTCTTGGTGACGTTGGCTGGTACTGTATCCGCGCCATATTATGGGCTTCTGATTACAACTTACCCAAAACCGCTGTAGCTTTTCCTAACGCAATCAAGAATGAAGCTGGTCTAATACTCTCATGTGGAGCTTCTTTACATTGGGAAGATGGAACCATTGCAACTTTTCACTGCTCCTTCCTCGCCCACCTGACATTTGAACTTGTAGTCGTTGGATCCAGAGGAAATTTATCCCTTAGTGACTTCGTAATTCCTTTTGAAGAGAACTCCGCTCCATTCACCTTTGTCTCTGATTCTGGTTTCAAGGAGCTCGTGACAGGGTGGAAGTCATTGCCCAGCAAGAAGGTTGTCTCCACCGAGCTTCCGCAGGAAGCTCTGATGATCACCGAGTTTTCAAGATTGGTTGGAGAAATCAAAGATTCGGGAGCCAAGCCTGAGAAGAAATGGCCAGTTTTTAGTAGGAAGACACAGGTTGTGCTTGATGCTGTGAAGGAATCCATTGAGAAGGAATTCAAGGAAGTTGAGATTGTGGGTTGAGGAGGTTCATTGTTATGATTCTTTCAACTAAAGTAACCGTTCTACAAGTTAGTTCCAGATGTCGTTTCTTTTGTTGATGTTTTGTAAAATGCAGTTATAGTTTATGTAAATAAAACACTAAGCAAAGGCGTTTAATTAGTAATTGAGTTGGCGCAGATGTTATAGTTTTGCCGTGCAAAAATGTTTTGGCAATTAGATGTAGAACTCACTATACTGAAAAACCTTAAGAAAGACACCATAAGTATCATATATCTGGAGATCAAATCCATGGATGTGATGGCTGGATGACTTTCGACTGTATGTAGAGCCAGTTTACCCAATCCAAACTTCTTTTCACCCAACCCCGTAATGTTGTGTGAGTTAATGGTGATGGTGATGGTGATGGTGATGTAAGCAGAATTAAGATTCAAAATCTTGACAGTTCCCCATGCAGAAAATAAAGAAAACTCATACATATGATTTCAGTCGTTTGAGACGACTTTTTTAATACATCTTAAAATGACTTTTTAGTATAAAAATTTAATTTTTTTTATTAAAAAGCTGTTTTAAAAGCAGCAAGAAAGTGGCCCCAAATGAAACCTTAGAGTCACCATGAAGACAAGAAGGAAGCTCAAAGAAATAATATGTAAACCCAAAGAAAATTTCGACGACCCCAAAGATCACAAGTTAGGCCCAAGCCCAAACTATTATTATGAAGAATGTTCGACTTTTGGCATATATTTTAAATTTTTAAAAAATAAATTCTTTTTTTAATAATGTAAATATGTGTAGCTGTAAAAATATTTGCAGAAGGGGAGAGGAAGGAGTTGTCATGTATTGGTGGTATAAGTTTGATCATAAATACTTGATAGCCTCATCTTTCTGATTGGTCACTTCAACCTCAACACAATTCACCCTCTAAAATCATTTTTGAATTTTATCATGAATATTGAATGGGTTATATATTAAGCTATAAATATGATTATGAATGAATAGACAATAAATTGTTGGATGCTTACAAAATCTGAAGTTTGAAACTCTTTGCACTTGGTGGCCACCCCTATCTCTTGGAGCTTGGTGGAAGTTTTAATTTTCATCCTCCTCTTTCCAATATCTCTTCTTCACTCATAAGGGAACATCTACGTGATTTCAGCATTTTTATCAGCCCTCAAAACCTTTCTGCACGCCCCAACCTTTTCCTCCCCCTTTACCTATTCTCGGCAAATCCGACCTCTCAAGCAATAAACCACATATTTACACACCCAATAACTCTTCCCTGCATTCCACCACATCATTTACAACATAAAAAACCACCAAAGGAGCCCCTATATTCCAGCTTAGCCCCTGCCACCATTAAAAGAAATCGGCTCCATCGCATTTAGTTAGCCTAGTTAACCTTGGCTGATCTCCTTCTCAGCATAAAAAAATAATCATCTCAAAGAATGATCTTATTGAGCTACCAATTTGTTCTCAGCATCTTAGGTTTATTGTTTAGTAGGCACTTATCAGGTGGAAGGATTTGTCAGAGTACAAAGCCACATGAGAGCTATATGAGATGATCAGGAGATTGTTCTCATCTTCCACTTTGAGGACATGGTGCTTTTTTGGGGGGAAAGTATTGATATGCTAGGGGGGTCCAGGGGAGTTAATATTCACTATATAAGGAGGAGAGATATGGGAGAACTAATTAGTAAAGTTTATTTAGGGAAAGATAGCTTATTTGAATTAGATTTACGAGAGAAATAGAAATGTTTTATTAAGGGAAAGAGGCTGATTTAGATGGAATTAATTAGGAGATGCTTCCTACTTGAAGAGGGCATATTTGGGGGCTGATTTCGAGGGGGTTAATTAGAAAATATTTTCTAATTGAAAAGGGCTGATTTGAGGGCTGATTTGGGAGGAAAATAATTAAAGAAATATGACATATTTGGAGCTTATTTGGGAGGGAATTTGGGAAGGGCTATTTTGGTATTTTATTGTTTATTGTTTGCTTTAAATAGTTGATTTACCCAAGGGTTAGAATATGTTATTTGTTTGTTGAATTTAGTTTATTCTTAGGTTGTGAGAGCTCTAGCCGTCGGTTAGAGAATTGGGAGAGCCAGATCTTCCTCTCCAATTGAAGATCTACAGTATCTTGTTTGTTCTCTTTCATATTCTCTAAAATAAAAAAGATTTGTGATGTCTTCTTCCCAATTTCTCTTGTGATTTGCTGATTTGTTGAAAGTTCTTCTACGTCATATCAATATGATGAATTCTTGAAGGTGTGATTATGAAAAAAAAAATTTTGATAGGTGAATTTTCAAAAAATAGAGATCGTGAGATAATACAAAAGATAGGCCAACAAATACATGTGATGGAAAGATTGTGTGCATAGTATGCTAGAACATACAAAACTTTTGGAATGGCAAGTTATAAATTGAAAAACATTTGGCTTGAACTAAAAAACTTAGATGAATAACTTTCTCCCCTTTAACCATTGGACCATTAATCCTTTTAAATAATATGTTAGACCGGCCTAGGAGGGGCAGGTCCTGGGCTGGTCGGTTCAGAAGGGATCGACCTATGTTCATACTAGGCAGAAGCCTGGTTCCGCCCAAGCTTAGCCTACTTTATTTGGGTGGGGTCCACACATTAAGGAAGACAGAGAGGAGCAGGTGAGCGAGAAATTTGAATTGAAGGGGATGTTTGGACTTTTTACTTTGTATTGTTTACTTTTAATAGTTATTTTCATCCTAGGATTAGGGTTATGTATGTCTTGGCTAAATTTGTATTTCTTGGCATCATTATATTCAAGAAGACATATAAGAATCTTATCCACTTTTTCATCATTTATATATTACTTACAAGTGTATGAAAAGAAATAATATTTTTTATGATTTGAATGTATATATTAGAAAAGGTATCATTTGAATGCATTTAAATGATTCATAGTTATGCATGTGAATTTTGTTAAGTATAAATTCTATACTGCTTATTGTGTTAAAATTCACTGGAAATGTATTATTTTAGTTATGTTTATAGCTGTTGGCTAGGGATTAGGCAAACTGGATCTCCCATATTATATAATTATCAAATTTTTCTTGTGTTTTTCCATCAAATTTCCCTCAATTTCTATTTTATCTTGTTGAAATTTCAAATTTCAGCAGGGAATTGTTCAATTTCTGCAAATATTTCCTATTATAATATCATTTTTTTATCATATCTATATATTATAAACCCTGCAACAACCTAAGAATATCAACAAACATATACATGAGAAGTAAAATAAATTTAGAGTCTATAACAATAGAACATACAAAATCATACAAACATACCCGAGCAAATTACAAATATAAGTTAACATGACATAGATGACCAGGTCTATTACGATTAAATTCAATTAAAAAAAAAATAGTGAATTCACCCTATGTAAGGCTGTTTCATCCTACCACACAAGCGGCCACATGCCTGCTTGGCAAGGCAAAATACCCTTACAAAATCGAGCTTCTTCTTTTTAAAATTTTGCACCTTCGCGTTCCAACAGTTAATTTCAGTTTTTTAAGCTTTCCTTCTTAAGATTTTGCCCTGGCAAGCCCTGTATAAAGCCAACCCAAATTGTTGGGATAATGACCATGATGATGGAACATTAAACACTTTTGAGTACACGTGGTTGTGTAACCAACCTGAAAGGTTTCAAACAAATCAGTGACCAAGGATTAATTTTCTTATTACATCAGAAAACAACCCTATTTAGGAAAAATAAAGGCCAAATTTTCGAAACGAGCACCATGCAAATGACATTTAGGTGAACGAACATACTTTTTAAATAATTTGTAAACAAGCGGATGCGCCGCTTGTTTTGGCACATTCAAAGAATGCGCCCAACAAATTCGCCGTTCAAATAAGCACATTTTGTTGTAACAGAATTACAGGGTTTCGAACTCAGTGAAACATGCTGAAACACTAAGCGCATTCTTTAGAATGCAAAAGAATGTGTTGTTCAGTCCGGCACATTAAGTTCAGATTGGCTGGCTGATAGCTCAATTTTTGCGATTTTTTGTCCGTAGCGGGGGCAAGATCCGCCATTTTCGTCAATGCAGGTGCGAAAATTGATGGCGGTCGTTGAGTGCGGGTGGTTGGCAGATGAAAATTGAAGAGAGATAGTGGGATGAAACAACTTATAAAAGGGGACATGCGCAATTGGTTTTCTCCCACTCTTCCTCAAGCCCCCTCTTCCTCAAGCTCCCGATTATCAATTTCTGAAGGTATGTTTTAATTTTTTTAGTTATATTAAAATTTTTTGTTAATTTTGTAATTTTTATTGTTAGAGTTTTCAGCATATGTTACTTGAATTAATATTGTAAGTTGATGTTATTGTAATTTGTGTAATTTGAAGGGGTGTTTGTGTTGCAATTTATTTTCCATTTTATATTATTTTGTTGATATTAAGTTGAAATGTATGAAATGTTTTATAGATAAATTATTCGCGCAAGTGTAAGTAAAAGAGATGCGTCGACCAAATTTATTTATGCGCGTCTGTTACTTATTTAAATTTGTTTTTTTAGACTATCTTTAATTTATGATATTATTTATAATAATTTTTGAATTAAAATTTAAAAATCCAAAATATTAGCTGAACTTTTTTTTAAGCCAAGTTGAATTACTCAATCAAAATGATTAAATAAATTAATTTATCTTGATAAAATTGTAGTAATAAATCAAATACAAATTTATAGAGGCATCCACAGTTTCTTTAAACTATTTCTTTAAAATTTTGTTGTGAGATAATTTATAGTCCTTATATCAAGTATTTATGCTATGAGTCGTTTTAGTTTTTTGTTGATAGAAACTAAAACGTGGAAGCCGTATATTAAAAAAAAACAAACTTTTATTCTTTTATCCAAATACCAAAATAATTTTAAAAAATTTGTTAAAATTTAAAGCAAGTCATTAAGTTGTATTGATAGTTATGGGAGGAAGTTAAATATATATATATATATATATATATATATATATATATATATATATATATATATATATATATATATATATATATATATATATATATATCAATAAGTTGTTTCATCTCCACTACCCCTCTTCAATTTTCATCCGCCAACCACTCGCACTCAATGACCACTATCAATTTCTGCACCTGCATTCACAAAAATGACAGATCTTACCCCCGCTACGGACAAAAAATCGCAGAAATTGAGCTGTCAGCCAGCCACTCTGCACTGAATGCGTCGGACTGAACAACGCATTCTTAGAATGTGCTTAGTGGTTAAGCGCATTTCACTGAGTTCGAAACCCTGTAATCCTGTTACAACAAAATGCGCTTATTTGAATAGCGCATTCAAAGAATGCGCCAATTTGTTGGGCGCATTCTTTAAATGCGCCAAAACAAGCGGCGCATCCGCTTGTTTACAAATTATTTAAAAAGTCTACTCGTTCACCTAAATGACACTTGCACGGCGCTAGTTTCGAAAATTTGGCCTATCACATCAAACCAAATCATTCTTCATGTATGCTAGATAACCATCTGAGATAGGATTACTAAGTACAAATCCATGTAGTAAAACATTAGAGCATGAAAAGTACAAATCTAGACGAGAAGCAAATAAGCAATAAATAAAAGCAAAAGAAATAAATATCATACCAGTAAACCATTTTCAGATCAGAACTCCAGCGAGATGCACTGTGAAATGAATGTTCCCTTCGGAAATGCCAAAACAAACGTTTCCAACCAGTCCACAGATCCCTGCAAACCCCCGTTGTTTGTTTTGGAAATCCTAATTCCAGCAAAAATGACCTCCATCTCCATGCCCTTCCTCTTCCCTTCCCAAACCAAACACAGCATTTCACCCAAATTGGTCAGTGTTGCCCCATGCGAAAACTTTGGTAGCTCCTTATCCAGTCCGTCCACTGGCCTCCACTCGTCGTTCGTGAAATCATACCCTTTGATCTTCCCCAGGTAACTATAAGAGTAAAGAACTTCCCCCACAGCGGCCGCCCTACCCCTCCACCCTAGATCCAGCGTTGTTGGCACCATACTCCATGCTTTATCCTGCATAACTTCTGCCTCTGCCGCAGCCACCGCGGGATCTAATACCACACCGCCACGATCCGCCATCGCAAGCAGCTTTCCCCCAATAACTGCATTTCCGTGCATCCACTTCTCTCGGATCTCCGGTGGGCTTGAGATCCGCCTCCATCGCTCCTTCTCCGGATCGAATTCCTCAGCCCAATACTTGTTGATGGGGTGGCAGCCACCTACAACGTAGATCCGGCCAGAAATGACACCAGCAGCGGCAAACTCGCGGGAAGCAGACATATGGGGGCCGAGACGCCAATAATTGAATCGGGCATCGTATATTTGTACGACGGATGAGGGAATGCCGTCGATAGAGCCCCCGAGGAGGAAGAGAGAGTGACCAAGGGAGACAGCTGTGCAACCGAGGGGAGAGACAAGGGGCGGCGCAGGGAGTGGGATAAGAAGAGGGGAATGATTCCAGCGGAGACGATCAAGGATATACCAACGAGATTGGTCAATAAGAGTGTGGATGTTGATGAAGAGGAAGGACTGCGACGCGCCGACTTCGAGGCGGACGGAGAAAAGGAGAGGGGAGCGAAGAAAGGTGCGCCACGCACGTGATACCGCGGCGAGCAAGGGGTGATACGATGGCGGGACTCGAGCGATGCAGAGGATGGCAAGGTCATCAGGAAGCGAGGGTATCAGGCGAGATATCGGCGGTGGCAACGCGGGAGAAGACGCTGTGAGAAGCGGAGGGGGAGGATCGATCATCGGTCGCGGACTGTTGACCATCTATAAGAGATGATCGTCGCAAGCCGAGGCGGCGGCGAAGTAGTGGATAGAAATTAAGAGCGAGTCTTGTGGGTAACAGGAACGAGCAGCGAGATATCATCTTTAGCGCGCGTGGGAACCAATAATTGACTCGTGTCAATGTAAAATAGGGAGATTTATATAAATATTATTATATATTATTCTATTTATATATTTAACATCTAAAATTTTAATATTACATATATATCATATATAGTTCATTTTCATATCAAATATGAGTATTAGAAATGAAATATATGAATTATACTAAGGAAATATGAGTGTTATATTTGATATTAAAATAATATAGAGTAGTATAAATGTAATATTGAAGTTTTAGATATTAGAAATATAAATAGAATTGTATAAAATGGTATGTAAGTAAATTTCCCTATAAAATAACATTACACAAATTAAATTCATTAAATAATAGGATAATAAAGAGATAGACAAAAAAAAAAAAAAAGAATACCCTAAAGCATTATTTAAAATTTTACAATATGCCAACCTCAGTGCAATTATGATAAAATCAGAAGTAAAAAATGCACATCTAATCGAAAGAGAGAGAAGCTCTTGGATTTTCTAGAGAGAGAGAGAGAGAGAGAGAGAGAAACAAACTCTTTTTTTTTTTTTTTTTTAATTTTTCTGCTTTCGCGGGTTATCTGTGGACGGTGGTTTTGGCGGCAGCCGACCGTCGGACGGAGGTTGCTTGGATCCATGGCCTCAGTTCGTCGTTCTGATGATGATCGGCAGTCCTCCAGTCGCTCTTCTGTTGCAAATCGTCAGACGGAGGTTCGTTCTTTTGGAACAAATCGGTTGGTTGGTAGGAGTGGTAATAATATTGTGATCAGGGAGGTCGCTCGACCTCCGGTCCGACAAGAAGTGGTTGTGGAAGGAAAAGGCAAGAAGGTTGTGATGGAATGAGGCATGGATGGTTATAGAGATCTTGCAAAGGAAAGAGGTATTGATGGAAATCAAAATTCTGAGGTGTCATCATCTACGGGTTTGATTTTAAAGGTAAATAAATTCGTAAGAAACAATGAGGATCTTGTTGGCCGTAATATAGTATCTGAAATGGATGATTTGGGGAACCATGGGAAATTTACCGGCAATGTTCTTGAGGAGAATTCGTTAACAGATGCTAATCAGGTTAGGATTGAGGACGGAATTGTTAATAGAAATGAGTTGAAGGCAGAATTCAGTGAAGCATGGAAGAAACCACAACATATCAAGATCTCCTTTAACGGTGATCTTGCTGAGATGTCGGAGGACGGAATTGCTGTCAAATTAAATGCTGATAAGGAATTGTTGAATTCACAAGTGCTAAAATACTCACTGGTAATCAAGGTTTTAGGAGATAAAATGTCACTACCCGACCCGAGACGAGACGGATCCCGTTCGCACCGGGCCGCGACGGAGCAGCACTAACCAGGATCTAGCTTTGGAATTTTGTTCGGAACTGAATCTTCCAACTTATTTTAAACAACACAAACAAACACAGAGCTACTAAAAACATCAAATGCAGCGGAACAAAACATCTATCATTTCTTTTCCTCAAAACAATTATCTACAAATACAGTACATGGCTTTTAGACAGAAAGGAAGACAGAACAGAAAAGCCATGACTGTACAAAAATCAAAAGGTACAAAACAATACCTATACTGATCAGACTCTGAACTAATCCTGGACTTCCTTCCCTTTCCCAGAACCTGAAAACCACCAGAAAGCAAGGGTGAGCTCAACAGCTCAGCAAAGCAACAAACCTCCAATCAAAATCCTCAGAATCTCAAAACCAACACATCAGACAAATCCGTACAGAAATCAGAACGGAATCGGACAGATATCAAATCAAACAGAACTGTACGGAAACAGAAGTCGTATCAAATCAGAAATAGAACAGATCAGACATATCAGATCAACAGAATCAGAATCATACAGAAATCAGAAGTTCAAATCATACCGGAACAGAACAAATCGTATCAGAATCATATCAAAATCATATATCAGATATTATGTAATTCATAGCTAATTCCCTGACACTGACTGAATCTCATAGGATCCAGGCCCCTTATGCCTCCCTTGTGCTCACGGCACCAGAACAGATGTGCATATAGCACCAGAATACATATATAGTGCATATAGCACCTAAACAGATTTCCTCGGATCCGGAACATAACAGATATCAAAATGCTTATTGAGCTCATTTCAGAATTCCCATTTCACTAACTGAATCTCATAGGATCCAGGCCCCTTATAACTCCCTTTTTATAGCATATACAGATAGCATATCAATTCAGAGAAAATCCGGAGAAATCAGAAATTACCCAAAAATCGGGCAGCACAACGGCAGTATATAGAATTTACATAATTTTCCTGAAAATCAAAATTCACCAAATTCGCACAGAACATAGATATCAACATTTCAGAACATTTATTCTATTGCACAGAAAATTTCCAATTCACAGAAAAATCTAGTCGACTAAAAACACAGTCGAATCAAAAATACCCGGATAAAAATCTTCAGAAAATAACCAAAATGTGCACACTCGGCACGTCAACAATATACAGAAACTTACGCGGTAAAAATTGAACCAATCAAAAGATACGGACGAAAATCACGAACAAAAATCAATTCCGGACAGATAATACCGCCAAACACGACGGTTCTGAAAATTGAGAAAGGTGGAATGTGCCTTACCTCGTGCACAGCAATTTCCTCAACAGTCTCTTCGAACGAAAACGGCTCCGCGTCTTCCCGAAATCAACTTTTCCAATTTTCTCCTTTTTCTCTTTCTCTCTCCTCAAAATCAGATATTTATTTTTTTGATTTTCTCTCTCTTCAAAACGACTGATTTCCCTTAAATCATACACAGATCGGCCTAGCCGATCGTCTCGATCGTCCTGGACGATCAGACCAAAACAATATCCCTGGCCGATACTCCAGGGCGATGATCCGGCCGATGCTTATGAACAGTGCAATCGGCCTGGCCTAAGTCCTCGATCGGCCTGGACGATACCTACAGGAAATCACCTGGAGCAAATCTGGGCAAATTCTGGAGCAGTTTCTCAACTGATCGTCCCAGGACGATCCCAGATCGTCATGGACGATCCGGGAGCAGATCGTAATATTACATAAAATATCATTTTCGATGTGCAGCTTAGAACTGAGAAGGCAGTGGAATAGGTTTGGAAGTTTTCACATGACATCGCTTGGTATGAATTGGATTCCATGCTCGTTTAAAAATGAGGTAGCAATGGATGAAGTCTTAAATGGTGGGCCATGGTACGTAAGAGGATACATTGTGGGTATGGATAAATGGCCGCCGTTGTTCAATCCCAATTCATTTAAAGGCATCACTGCACCTGTTTGGGTTCGTCTTCCCTGTTTACCTCTTTATTGCTATGACGAAGAGAACATTGCTAGAATTGCTATGCGAATTGGAGTACCGATGTATGTGGATGGAAATTCATTTAAATGGGGAAAATGAGAATTCGCCCGGGTGTGCGTAAGAATAAACTTGGAGAATAGCCTTCAAAATGGAGTTTGGATTGATGGCATACCAGGCCGATTTTTTCAGAAAATAGAGTATAAGAAAATAGACTTATTTTGTTATCAATGTGTCAAGGTTGGTCATGATATAAAGGCATGTCCTGTGGGCTTGAGGCCTGTTACTAGCGAGAAGACTAGAAATAAACATAATGCAACAAGTGTTGAGGCAGTTCATGCTGATGGTGAAGCTCATGGGAATGACTATGGACCATGGATTCTTGTTCGGTTCAAGAACAAGAAAGTTACAAAGAGAAGATATGCAAAGGGTGGGAGGAATGGAAGAAATTTGAAAATGATGAATCATGATGTGCATATTACATATCAAAAAGGTGTGAAGGATGTGGATATATAAATGACACATATTGATCAACAGGATGTGGACAGTGGCAAGTGTTTTGATTTGGTGAAGAATAATACGGGATTGGGATTGAACATTGATGTAAATAATTGTTGAGTCTAGTAATTAGGTTGTTAAGCCTAAGTAAATGTCCCACGGCTACCAAGAGGGGGGTGAATTGGTAGTTTTAAAATTTTAAACCCTCTTAATGATAAAGTTGAACCGAAATAAAATTTTCTTTTAAAGTTTGTAGAAAAATGTTTTTCAACCACAGAGTTGTTAAAACTGAAATTTAAAATGCGGAAACGTAAAAGCAATAAAGTAAATGACACCAGATTTATAGTGGTTCGGTCTATAACCAGACCTACATCCACTCCTCAGAGGCACCCTCTGAGTATTGCACTAATACCACAAAGTGACTCTCCTTTAGCACCCACAGCAAGGCGGAGAAGCCTGTACAAAACACTCTTTTCACCACTCCCCGGTGCGGCAGAGAACCGTCGTCCTTTCACACTCTCCTAGTGTGGGCAGAGAACCGTCATCCTTTCACACTCTCCTAGTGTGGGCAGAGAACCCTACGGCTGTTCACACTCTCCAAGTGTAGGCAGAGAACCTTCTTCCTTTTACACTCTCCTAGTGTAGGCAGAGAACCCTCATCTGTTCACACTCTCCAAGTGTCGGCAGAAAACCGGACCTTCTTGAATGATCTTCTCACAAGAATCTAGAAGGAAGAAAGAAAAGAGTGAAGAAATCCAATTTCACAAGTAGAGATTCTTACCTTAGTAATCCAAGTGAAGCCTTCTTGCTCCAATGGTAGGAATCCTCTTTTGAATGCTCTCTTCCACTCTCCCCTTGGCTATTCTCTCAATAGGCACGAAGATCAAATGACAAAAAGATTGGGTGGCAGTCTAATTTGGACTATTTATACAAAAGACATGAAAAACCGCCCAAAAACTGCAAATTTCCAATTCTGTACGCAGTGGATCGTCCTGTACGATCCTGGATCGTCCTGGACGATTTTACTTAAACGATCTGAAACGACCCAATTTGTATATGTGTACGAAATGACTTCGTACAGCTGATCGTCCTGTACGAACTAGGTTCGTCCAGTACGAACGGTTATTACAAGGTCGGTTCTAGAAACTGTTGAAAACTGTCCTAAGTCGATTTATCGTTTGGACGAAAATATGTTCGTCTGGACGAAAATTTTCCAGAGAGCCGATCGTCCTGGACGATTATTTATTTCGTCTAGACGAAAATTTTCCAGAGGACCAATCGCCGGGGACGATAATTTGGTTTCATCTGGACGAAAATTTTCCAGAGAGCTGATCGTCCGGTACGATAATTATTTTCGTCTGGACGAAATTTTTCCAGAGAGCTGGTCGCCTCGTACGATGGTAAAATTCGTATGGACGAAATTTTACAGAGAACCCATCGTCCGGGACGATATTAAAATTCGTCCTGGACGAATAGGACTTAGAAAAAATTTTTTAAAGCAAGTTCCTATTCGTTCCAAGTGCTCTATAGGAGATAACTGACAGATCGTCCAGTACGATAAATATCGTCCTGTACGATCAGTATTGAATTTCATGATCTCCTAATTTGTGTGTGTGAGATTTTATTCACTCAATTACAATCACTCCCTTTCAAAATTAATTCAAAGAAAAGACAAACTTCAAATAAACAAAATATCATATGTTGAATTTGATTTGAAGTTTTCGTAGTCTGGAGTCTGATTTTCCTAAAATGTTAGTACACACAAGAGCAAGTGCAAATCTTCTAAAATTGTTAGGAGATAACTATACATCTGAACAATAATGTTTGGAATCATCAAAACTACATAAGTTGCACAAATATAAATCATTCAAATAGCAACTATTCAAACAATCTCCCCTTTTTTGATGATGGCAAAACAATTATTATTAGTATGGTTTCAAGTTAAAACAAATCTCTTATCTCCTAAACTCCCCCTGAATTTATGAGTACATTAAAATAAGGAGGCATTAAAGAACAATATTTTTGTTTTTCAAAAATTTTAACAGAAAACACAAACCACAAAAACACAGAAAACACAAACCACAAAAACCCACAAAAACACAAACACAAACATAATAATTTCTCCCCCTTTTTGACAGCAACAAAAAGTGAAGAAGAAAAAGACAAAAAATGTAAATAATAATATGAAATTCATTGTTAAAATTTAATCTAAATTGTGATTTGACATAGGGTATGCAATTTTAAACTAAAGATATTAGGTCAATCATAGAAATTCATAAAATTTATGAAATGATATAACATTGTAAGTAAGAAGAATTTATCAAAGACATGATTCGATTTAGACATTTTGATTATTGAAAATCATTACAAGTGAGATGTAAAAAAAAATTCTATATTTCAAAGTTCAATAGAATATAAATGAACAGTAGATCAACTTGAATTAAGAGATTAAACGAATTTGGAAAGAAGAGAATTACCTCATGTGGTGCTTTGCACATCTTTTCAAAGTTTTGGAGCACATTTTTGTGCATTTTTCTTTGGTTGGGCTTATTTTGTGCCTCTTTTTCACTTTGCAAATTTTTGCGAATCCCTTTTGATTTTTGTACATTTGTACAATGTTCAAGAGTAATTTGACCAATTCTTTCCAAAATCTATAATTTAAGATTTCAAATATTTCTAGGTGCATAAATATCATTTGAGCATAGAAATACAAAATAAGAAAACATCAAAATTGTAATAACAATATTAACTTTTATGTAGTCTAAATGAATAGACATGAATTTAAAAATTCTAAATACAACAAGTTATAAACAAATTATAAATTTAGAAAGTCTAGATTTTCTAATATAGATAATCTCATATTACAATCGAATTTAAGCACAATGTAGATTAAAAACAATATTAATGAAATTCATAAAGATTAGTCACATTTCAAAACAAATCTAAAACAAACAAACTTTCATTGATTAAAAAAAAATTACATAAAAACATTGAACTTAAACAAAAACATAACAATACAACAAACAAAACAAAAAAAATATAACAGACACACATAAAAAAAACTTCTACTGTTCTGGAGGAGGAGGAGGAGGAATGCCGCCAAAGAGGTTGAAGTAGGAGGCCATCAACATTATATTGGTATTTATTTCATGAACTTCATCTCTAATATTACCAATGTCATGTTGCTGCTGCGTAAGGTGAGCATCAAATTGATCAAACCTTTGATCAATGTGAGTCTCTAGTCTATCAAATCTCTCAATCAGATTCTGGTAATCTGATTGAGAAGCAGAAGCTTGCACTCCTTCTTCTTCTTCTTCTGAAGCACTGCCATGTGCTTTTTCTTTTTCTTTTTTCTCCTTGAAGAGCAGTCTGAATGATGCATCGTTGTAGTAAACTGGCTCTTCATATTCCTCATCAGGATGCACTATATTGTACTTCTTCTCCAAAATATAAGTAATCAAGTGCCCTAAAGAAATGTTCTTCTTCCTCTTCTGATCAGGATGTCCTATTTCTGAAAGCCCATAGATATGATCTAGGATGAGTTGGGCTTCATCAATAGGTTGTCTTTTCATGATTAAAAAAGTTAGACAAGAAAGGAGAGGAGTAATGTTAATCCTATCACCAGCTTTAGGAATAATTGAGGATCTAAGGATATGCTGGATGATTCGGGCATCTTGGGTCATACCGGCCACTCTAGCAACATGATTGTCAATTGCATTTTCTCTAATTACCCTATTGATTTCAAACCAATGGAAGATGTTTTCTGACATTAGGGTGTGGGCTCTATATCCTTCAGTCCTTAAGTTTAAAAATGCACCAGGACGATCCAATTCGTCCAAAATGTAACGGCTTTTCGTATTCAACACAACTTACGATGCGTCTCTTCGTACAGGCTTTTTGACTTGACCGATCGTACATACGAAAACATTTAGTACAGACGATCGAAAAGCGTTTCGTTTTAATGACTCTTGAAAACCGTCCCCTACAATGAATCGACACATGTTCGTACAGACGAAAAAAAATTTCGTACAGACGAAGTTCGTATTAAAAACTGTCTTATCCACTCAACCGCTGCATTCAATCGTCCCGACGTTTGAGAAAAAAAATTCGTACTGGACGATCACAGATCGTACATACGATCCAATAAAAAACTGCTCTCAAAACGGTTTAAATTCGCGCAAACTGTTTCTTTACACATCGTCCCGTACGAAAATATTTCGTCCTGGACGATTTCCTCCAAAAAAAATTTTTAATTTTGAATTTTTTAATTTAACAAAATCAACAAAAACAATCAAAAACACAGAAAACATAAGACAAAATCATAAATCCAAAAACAATTCATTCAAAAACACACAAAATTTATAAAATCACAAAAACAAAACACAACAAGTATCAATGTTGCAAAGACATTTTGGTTAAGCATTCAAATCAATAACACCAAGCCTTGTTCTTAAAGTACTGAAGGTATCAAAGGCTAGAGGTTTTGTAAAAATGTCTGCAAGTTGATTTTCAGTTGAAACATGAATGAGTTCAATTTCTCCTTTGGATACATGATCCCTTATGAAATGATGCCTTATATCAATGTGTTTGGTTCTAGAATGTTGAATAGGATTTTTGGAAATGCAAATAGCACTAGTATTGTCACAATAAATTGGAATAGTGCCTATAGTTAATCCTAAGTCAATCAACTGTTGTTTTAACCAAAGTACTTGTGCCACACAACTTCCTAATGCAATGTATTCTACTTCTGTAGTAGATAGTGCCACTGAATTTTGTTTTCTACTAGACCATGAAACTAATGAATTTCCAATGAATTGACATGTTCCAGAAGTACTTTTCCTATCCACTCTACAGCCTGCAAAGTCAGAATCTGAGTAACCAATAATTTCAAATGAAGAGCTAAACTTAGGATACCAAATTCCTAAGTTTTGAATTCCTAGTAGATATCTTAAAATCATTTTCACTGCTGTCAAATGTGATTCTTTTGGATCTGATTGAAATCTAGCACATAGGCAAACACTAAACATAATATCTGGTCGGCTAGCAGTCAAGTAAAGTAAAGATCCAATTATCCCTCTAAATTTCTTTTGATCAACAGATTTTCCCTTAAGGTCTTTATCCAACTGAACTGAAGAACTCATTGGTGTACTAACAGGTTTAGCATTGTCCATTTCATATTTTTGAGGATGTCCTTAATATATTTGGTTTGACTAAGAAAAGTACCTTCCTCAAGTTGCTTAATGCTAAATCCTAGAAAGTAATTTAAATCTCCCATTAGACTCATTTCAAATTCACTACTCATTGTTTTAGAAAAATTATCACAAAGATGTTTATTTGAAGATCCAAAGATGATGTCATCCACATAAATTTGAACAATAAGTATATCCTTTCCAATTTTCCTTAAAAAGAGAGTTGTATCCACACTTCCTTTTTCAAAAGATCTTTCAAGTAGGAAGGTGCTTAACCTCTCATACCAAGCCCTAGGTGTCTGTTTCAATCCATATAATGCCTTTTTTAATTTGAAAACATGATTTGGAAATTTAGAATTTTCAAAACCTGGAGGTTGTTCTACAAAAACATCTTCTTCAATTACTCCATTTAAAAAGGCACTTTTGACATCCATTTGAAACAATTTAAAACCTTTAAAACAGGCAAATGCTAGTAAAACCCTAATTGCTTCAAGTCTAGCTACAGGGGCAAAAGTTTCCTCAAAATCAATTCCTTCAATTTGATTATACCCCTTAGCTACTAATCTAGCCTTATTTCTAATGACTACTCCTGAGTCATTCATTTTATTCTTGAACACCCACTTGGTTCCAACAACACTTTGATCTTTTGGCCTTGTAGTTAGTTCCCAAACTTTATTTCTTACAAATTGATTCAACTCTTCTTGCATGGCCAATATCCAAAATTCATCTGAAAGTGCTTGATCAATGTTAGTGGGTTCAACAGTTGAAATAAAGGCTGAATGATTGACTTCCTTGTTTAATCCACGCCTAGTTCTAACACCCTCACTTGGTTCACCTATGATTAATTCCTTTGGGTGGTTTTTAGAAAATCTCAAATCTCTAGGCAAAGAGTCTTCTCTTTCTAAATTTTCTTCCACATTTTCTTCCAAATTTAATCTATCAATCTTTTGGGAGTTTTCTTCAATTTCTTCTTCAACAACTTTTGGCTCTTCCATATTTCTATTTTCATCAAAAACAACATGTGTGGTTTCTTCAATGACTAAAGTTCTTTTGTTGAATACTCTATAAGATTTTCCAACACTTGAATATCCAACAAAAATTCCTTCATCTGATTTTGGATCAAATTTTCCTAAAGCAGATTTTCCATTATTATGTATGAACACCTTGCAACCAAATACATGCAAATGAGACAAATTTGGTGTTCTTCCTTTTAGCAACTCATAGGGTGTTTTATTCAAATTTGATCTCACATTCATTCTATTCAGAACATAGCATGCAGTGCTAACCGCCTCAGCCCAAAAATATCTAGGAAGTGAGTATTCTGCTAACATTGCTCGGGCGGCTTCTATTAATGTTCTGTTCTTTCTTTCAACTACTCCATTTTGTTGAGGAGTTCTAGGTGCAGAAAAATTGTGATCAATCCCCTTTTCTTTACAGAAATCTTCAAATCTTTCATTTTCAAATTCTCCTGCATGATCACTTTGTATAGAAATTATTTCACATCCTAGTTTTCTTTGTATCCAAGTTGAAAAATTTCTGAATTTCTCAAATGATTCACTCTTATGAAAAAGAAACTTGACCCAGGTGAATCTTGAAAAATCATCTACTATAACAAATCTATATACCTTTCCTCCTAGACTAACAGTGCTTACTGGTCCAAAAAGATCCATGTGTAGAATTTCTAAAGGTTTACTAGTCCTAAGATCTTTAATGGACTTAAAAGAGGACTTCACTTGTTTTCCTAATTGACATGCATCACACAGATGGTCCTTAGTAAAGTCTAGTTTAGGTATTCCTCTCACCAAATTCTTTTGGGTAATTTTTCTAAGATTTTTCATACTAGAATGACAAAGTCTCCTATGCCAAAGCCATGATTCATCAGAAACAGTTTTCAAACAAAAGGCAGTAGGAGATTGAATACAATTTAAATCTAGCATGTAAACATTGTTCACCCTTTTTCCATTTAAAACAAATTTCCCATTTAGGCTAATTATGCAGCTAGTAGGTAAAAATTTTACATTATAGCCCTTATCACATAGCTGACTTATGCTAAGCAAATTATGTTTTAAGCCTTCAACTAATAAAACATTATCTATGAAAAAGTTTTTCAAATTTCCAATCATACCTGATCCAACCACTTTCTTTGTGGTATTATCTCCAAGTGTAACCTTGCCTCCACTCCTAGCTTCCAGCGTTATGAATTGAGCAGTATCTCCAGTCATGTGCTTAGAACATCCGCTGTCCAGGTACCATATACTCTCACGAGGTCTTGTGTGAGAGTATTCCTGTAAAATTCTCAAATGTTAGACCTGAGAACCCAAACTAGTTTGGGTTCACCTTTATGAAATTTATAATCAGATGCATGTTTGATATGTCTAGGTTTATGCATCTTAGTTCTCCACACCAAATTATGTTTCATCTTTAAAGTGCAGGTGTGAGATATATGTCCCAAAAATCCACAATTGTTACACTTAACATTAGGAAAAATATTTCTATGTTTTCTTTCATATGATTGTCTTCTAAGGGATTTCATGAATTTAGGATAATACTTAGGATTTGTAAAATCTTCAAGTTTAGAGGGGTTCCTATTATCCTCGAGAGCTCTTATAGTAAGTTTGTAAAATGAATTCATTTCCTCCAAGATTCGATTTGTATAATTGACTCTATATGTCTTGTGCTCAGATTCATCCTTAAATTTCTCAAATTCTTTTTCAAGTTCAGCATAGGATGATTTTAAATTCTCAAAATTTTTATTCAAGTCATCATATTCATCAAGTAGTTTCATGTGGTTGCTATCAATTAAAGCATGATCTTTCCTAAGGATTTCGTGTTCCTTATTAAGCTCTTCCAATTCTAAAACTAAACTAGCATGCATCTTTTTTGTTTTCCTATATGCATCATGCATGTGTTCAGAAACTTCAAACAATTCATTATAAGTTAAATCACATACCTCTTCTTGATCTGATTGTTCAGCTTTATCTGCCATCAAGCAAAGGTTGGTGACTTCTTCTTCTTTTTCAGTCTCAGATGAGTCTGAAGCTGAGTCCGCCCAAAAAGCCTTTTGAAACTTCTTCTTGCCCTTCTTTACCATTAGTTTCTCCTCTACCTTCTCCTTGCTAGGAGTGGCTTTGAGTTTTGGACAATCAGTCTTTATATGACCCGATTTCCTGCATTCATAACAAATCACTTCATTAGAAACCTTGCCATTTCTGTTATACTTACCTCTATTCCATTGCTGGCGTCTCTTCTGCTTCCTCTTTAAAAAGCTTTTGAATTGTCTAGTCATCAGTGCTATATCATCTTCATCCTCAGGTTGTGAGTGTTCACTTTCTGACTCTTCCACATTTAGTGCAATATTCTTGTCCTTTCTTGGTTCACCTGCATCAATCTTTCTTTGACTTACTCCTTGCTCGTAAGCAATGAGTGAACCAAGAAGATTGTCAATAGAATAAATGTTCAGATTTTTTGACTCTGTAATTGCAGTAATTTTAGCATCGTATGCAGTAGGTAAACAACGAAGAATCTTATTAACCATTTCAGCATTAGTTAATTCCCTACCAAGTGCATGCAAAGATGTGACAATTTGAGTGAATCTTGTGTACATGTCAGATATTGATTCATTAGGTTTCATGCGAAATAATTCGTAGTCATGTAACAAGATATTGAGTCTTGATTGTTTAACTTCATTTGTCCCTTCATAAGTAATACAAAGTCTATCCCATATGTCTTTTCCGCTTTTACAAGTGGAAACTCGCATGTAGTCTTCAGATTTTAAAGCACAAAAGAAACTATTTAAACATTTCGCATTTAATTGTGCTAAGTCACGTTCTTCTATAGTCCAATCTGCATAGGGTGTATCTACCCTAATTCCATCAACTAATCTAGTTGGTTTTGTGTAACCTTCCTGGACTAACATCCACATGCGATAATCAAGTGACTGTAAGAAAGTAGACATGCGTGTTTTCCAAAAATCAAAAGGAATATTGTCAAACAGTGGAGGTCTAGTGATAGAGTAACCCTCAGGTGTGTTTCGGTTTCCAAATGTAGCCATCTACGTTAATCAAAAAGTAGTTCAAACTTATGATTTTGAAACCTGGCTCTGATACCACTTGTTGAGTCTAGTAATTAGGTTGTTAAGCCTAAGTAAATGTCCCACGGCTACCAAGAGGGGGGTGAATTGGTAGTTTTAAAATTTTAAACCCTCTTAATGATAAAGTTGAACCGAAATAAAATTTTCTTTTAAAGTTTGTAGAAAAATGTTTTTCAACCACAGAGTTGTTAAAACTGAAATTTAAAATGCGGAAACGTAAAAGCAATAAAGTAAATGACACCAGATTTATAGTGGTTCGGTCTATAACCAGACCTACATCCACTCCTCAGAGGCACCCTCTGAGTATTGCACTAATACCACAAAGTGACTCTCCTTTAGCACCCACAGCAAGGCGGAGAAGCCTGTACAAAACACTCTTTTCACCACTCCCCGGTGCGGCAGAGAACCGTCGTCCTTTCACACTCTCCTAGTGTGGGCAGAGAACCGTCGTCCTTTCACACTCTCCTAGTGTGGGCAGAGAACCCTACGGCTGTTCACACTCTCCAAGTGTAGGCAGAGAACCTTCTTCCTTTTACACTCTCCTAGTGTAGGCAGAGAACCCTCGTCTGTTCACACTCTCCAAGTGTCGGTAGAAAACCGGACCTTCTTGAATGATCTTCTCACAAGAATCTAGAAGGAAGAAAGAAAAGAGTGAAGAAATCCAATTTCACAAGTAGAGATTCTTACCTTAGCAATCCAAGTGAAGCCTTCTTGCTCCAATGGTAGGAATCCTCTTTTGAATGCTCTCTTCCACTCTCCCCTTGGCTATTCTCTCAATAGGCATGAAGATCAAATGACAAAAAGATTGGGTGGCAGTCTAATTTGGACTATTTATACAAAAGACATGAAAAACCGCCCAAAAACTGCAAATTTCCAATTATGTACGCAGTGGATCGTCCTGGACGATTTTACTTAAACGATCTGAAACGACCCAATTTGTATATGTGTACGAAATGACTTCGTACAGCTGATCGTCCTGTACGAACTAGGTTCGTCCAGTACGAACGGTTATTACAAGGTCGGTTCTAGAAACTGCTGAAAACTATCCTAAGTCGGTTTATCGTATGGACGAAAATATATTCGTCTGGACGAAAATTTTCCAGAGAGCCGATCGTCCTGGACGATTATTTATTTCGTCTGGACGAAAATTTTCCAGAGGACCAATCGTCGGGGACGATAATTTGGTTTCGTCTGGACGAAAATTTTCCAGAGAGCTGATCGTCCGGTACGATAATTATTTTCGTCTGGACGAAATTTTTCCAGAGAGCTGGTCGCCTCGTACGATGGTAAAATTCGTATGGACAAAATTTTACAGAGAACCCATCGTCCGGGACGATATTAAAATTCGTCCTGGACGAATAGGACTTAGAAAATTTTTTTAAAGCAAGTTCCTATTCGTTCCAAGTGCTATATAGGAGATAACTGACAGATCGTCCAGTACGATAAATATCGTCCTGTACGATCAGTATTGAATTTCATGATCTCCTAATTTGTGTGTGTGAGATTTTATTCACTCAATTACAATCACTCCCTTTCAAAATTAATTCAAAGAAAAGACAAACTTCAAATAAACAAAATATCATATGTTGAATTTGATTTGAAGTTTTCGTAGTCTGGAGTCTGATTTTCCTGAAATGTTAGTACACACAAGAGCAAGTGCAAATCTTCTAAAATTATTAGGAGATAACTATACATCTGAACAATAATGTTTGGAATCATCAAAACTACATAAGTTGCACAAATATAAATCATTCAAATAGCAACTATTCAAACAATAATAAGTTTGAAGCTTTAATAGAAGACATTGAAGAAGGTGAAATAGTAAATCATCTCACAGTGGAGCAATCACTGGCAAATTTGGCTGATGAAGAAATTATGGATTTAGTGAAAAATGCTGAAGTAATCTTGGATGGTTCGAAGAATGTTGTTGCTGTTAACAGTAATGTGGTCAAGCTCAAATTGGCCAAAGAGGTGAAGTCTTTGGGGCCTCTTGAACCCGAGCATATGAAGAAGAGAAGAGATGGTAAAGGTTGTATGAAAGGCGGGGACTGTTCCCCTCAATTGGTTTAATGTCATCCATTATCTTCTGGAATTGTAGGGGGGACAGAAAGAGTGAGACCTCTCTGTATTTGAAGGAGATTGTTAGGGATTATGATGTTTTTTATATTGGAATTGTGGAGACTAGACTTAATAAGGTTGATAGAAGGGATGTGGATAGCCTGATTGGTAGTAGTTGGGATTTCTTCCATCTCCCAGTTGTTGGTACTTTTGGGGGAATTTTGGTTTTATGGAATAGGAATGTGGCTTCTTTTGTGGTTGAGAAGAGCTCTTCTCAAGTGGTAGTAGGGGATCTTACCACTCCCTCTTTGGGTGTTTGGAAGGTGGCAACTGTTTATGGTAGTAACTGTTATGTTGAAAGGAGGAGCCTTTGGAGTCTGTTAGAAAACACATTGGTGGGGACGGGTCCATCCTTGGTGGGAGGGGATTTTAATTGTATTTTGTGTAGTGATGAGAAGAAGGGTGGGAAGAGGTTCCTCTTGTTTAGAGGTTCTAGGGAGATGAGGGATTTTATGACTAACACTGATTTACATGATGTATGTTTTGTTAGACCAAATTTTACTTGGTGCAATAACAAAGAGGGAGCTTCAAGGATATGGGAAAGGCTGGATAGATGCTTGCTGAATTCAGCATCTTTACATTTGGTTCCTTCTGGAAAGGTGCGGCACCTTGCTCGGGTGGCGTCTGATCACTATCCAATTATTTTTAAATTGGAAACTTTGCAGCTTAACAAAACAAGGTTCATTAGATTTGAAGATACTTGGAGATCATATCCGACGGCTTGGAGCATTGTTTATAACTCTTGGAAGAGAAAGGATTTTGGGAATGAAGTGGAGGTTCTTCAAAGAAAGCTTAGAAGGATGCTGCGAGCTTTATTCTTTTGGAGTAAAAACAAATGTAAGGATTTGTGTAAACTGAAAGAAGAATTGAAGAGAGAAATTCTGGAGTTACAGACTAAAGAGGCTTCGGTGGATGCTTTTTCTGTTGAAGACTTGTTCATGCTTAGGAGCAAGGTTCATGAGCTCAATGTTACTCTTAAAAGATTATCTACTTGGTGGAATCAAAGGGCTAAGGCTAGATGGCAAGAGAAAGGGGATACAAACTCAAAATTTTTTCATAACTTTGCATCGGCTAGGAGAAATGCAAAGTTGATAAGACAAATCAAAGATGATAATAACCAAATGGTGGAAGATGAGGAGCTGATTGAGTAGGTTTTTCTTCAAATTTTTGAAGAAAAATGGAGAAGCCGAGAATGTTAGTTGACTGGTTGGCCTGTGATTGTTGAGGAACAGAGACTGAATTTGTTGGATAGAAAAGCTTTGGATGTAGAATTTCTCTTGGAAGAATGTAAGGAGGTTGTATTCCAGTAAGGTAATAATAAATCACCTGGCGTTGATGGCGTGACCTCCTCTTTTTTTAAATGCTATTGAAAACTAGTTGGAGACATTACTTGGAAGGCTATCAAAATTTTTTTACTACTGGTAGTATGCACAAATAATGGAAAGATGCCTTGATTGTTCTTATACCCAAAGTAAAGAATCCAAATGTACCATCTAATTTTTGGCATATCAGCTTATGCCAAACTACTTTCAAGATTGTAGCTACTATGTTAGTAAATAGGCTGAAGAAGCTTATGCCCAAAATGATTTCTGAAGAGCTGATGGCTTTCATTCCAGGTAGATCTATATCTGAGCATTGCATTTTAGCTCATGAGATTTTTAACAAATTTAAAATTTCAAAGAACAAAAAGGGATGATGGCGGTGAAACTTGACATGGAACATGCTTATGATATCATGGGATGGCCAACCTTACTTCAAATTCTCAATTGGTTTGATTTCCCTACGGTTTTCTCAGGATTTCTCATGGAATGCGTGGTGAATGTGAGGTTCTCTATTATCTTAAATGGGAAGATGCTGAGATGGATCAGTGCTTGTAGTGGATTCCGGCAGGGATGTCCACTCTCCCTATATTTGTTTATTATGTGTTCACAACTGTTGTCAAATTCTATGGAGCAGAGGGGACATAATTTGGGTATTCAGATTTCTCCAAGAGGGCCAAAAGTTACACATCTGCTTTATGTCGATGATGTGCTTGTGTTTTCAAAAGCTACATGTACTTTGGCAAGATTAGTGAGGAAAATTGTTGAAGATTTTTGTAGGTGGACGGGTTAGAAAGTGACATCAATAAGTCCCAAATTTTGTTTGGGAAAGCTGGTAGAAGATATCATAGAAGGAAGGTGGATGAAATACTTGGCTTCAAAGTTGTGAAGGAATGGAAGTATTTGGGTATAAAGATATCTCTAAGGAGATTAAGGTTGGCTAACTTTCAGGATTTCTTGAGTCAAGTAATGGATAGATTAAATGTGTGGGGTAAGAAGTCTTTGTCTTTGGGAGGTATAATTACTTTATTGAAGACTTCTTTACTTTATATGCCAAATTTTATACTCACACATTCCAATGTGCCTCAGAAAATTCTATATGAAATTGAGAAAATGTGCAGGAATTTTATCTGAACAAGCTGGATGGGAAGAAGGGATTACATTATGTGGCTTGGAGTGAGATTTGTAAGCCAAGATCTGTAGGTGGATTAAGGGTGCAATCTTTAGTTATCAGAAATGGTACATTGAGGGCAAGGCTGGCTTGGAACTATATTCAGAATTCGAAGACTCTTCTTCACCGAACCATTACTGCCAAGTATGGAGAGGATATTTTGGATGGAATCTGTAAAAAAAATTCATCCAGTGCTTTGCAAATACTAAAAGATGGAGGAAGGCATCTTAAGAGTATTGTGAAATGGAAGGTGGGTAGTGGTGATAGAATTAATGTTCTTGGTGACATTTGGCTGTTAGACAAAAGTCTCAATGATTGGCCAACTTTTGTGGATTGTATAGCCTTGGAAGATATGATGGTGCAGCAACTAATCTCTGAAGATGGTAATTGGGATGATATGAAACTAAATATGTTCTTTCATGAAGATTTGGTAATGTTAATCAGTCATATTAAAATTAATACTTCAGTGAAGATGGATAAGCTGGAGACTATTAGTAAATTTTTGGGTAGATCTATCAGCTTTGGCATATGATTTTGTGCTAAGGGATAAATATATGGATGATGATGTTGGTTTCTGTATTTGGTTAAAGAACCTTAAGCTCAATAGCAAAGTGGAACTATTTTGGTGGCGTTTAAGTAAGTTTTCTATACCTACCAATCATTTTCTCAAGTATAGAAGAATTGCTGTTGATGACTCTTGTGCTAGAG
Organism: Dendrobium huoshanense; assembly: GCA_016618105.1. Classification (NCBI taxonomy): domain Eukaryota; kingdom Viridiplantae; phylum Streptophyta; class Magnoliopsida; order Asparagales; family Orchidaceae; genus Dendrobium; species Dendrobium huoshanense. The sequence goes on from CM028344.1 coordinate 49,346,727, forward strand.
GGTGTCAAGAGGTTGAGAATTATGAACATATAGTGGTCCATTGCAAATAACTTAATGAGGTTATTTCTACAATTCAAGGATGGAGATTTGTTGTTCCTAAGTTTCATTCTCTGGATGAGTGCTCAGAGAAGTTGAGGAGAAGTTCGGCCAAGAGTAAGAGTATGGCAAGACTGTATTGCACAACAGTTTTTATGTCCTAGAAAAATCGTAACCTGGTGAAGCATGGCAAGGCTGCTATGTCTAGGAGCATGGTGGCGGCAAATGTCATTTCTTTTTCCACATTAAAATCTATATCTAGACAGTGCAGATGATTTTTGAGTTGTTATCAACTATTTCAAATTTCTTTATGAGTTAAATGTCGATGTTGGGTTGAACTTGATGTTATATGATACTTTTATGTTATTCTTGTATTTTGTATTTTTTATTATTGTAATATTTAGATTTTAATTTTATTTCATGCAATTTATCATTACTGCTATACGTCTTGCACATTTTTTTTCATATTTATGTCAATTTATTAATTGATAGTTCAATAGAAAGTTAATATATCATATTTTAACATATTTACGTCAATATGTGATAATTTATAAGCCACTCTGTTAGTTATTTTTTGGAACATTTAATTAAAAATGTATTAATATTTCCGTAGTAAAATTGCGTGTGTTTGTGTGTAGTGTGTACACCCAAGCATTGACTCACTACAAGACACACATAGAGTTGCACATCCAGCGAGTTTCATTTCTTCTATTAGTATTGTTGCTAAATTTTAATATTATTGTTGCGGGCTAGAATATACGCGGTGATAAAGTTAAAAAATTTCCGTTTCAGCGTTATACGGATATCCATAACACAAACATAACAGGAAAGAAACACCAGGATTTTTACGTGGAAATCCTGAAAGGAAAAAAACCACGGGGCCTCGCCTAGTTGAAATAGTTCCACTAGTGTTTTGTTTGAAATACAAGAGTCTGACTCGTCCACAAAGTTAGGACGATCAGATTACAATGAATCTCTTTTAAGTTGAGATTCAATTACAAAGTTGAGCAGAATTCTGACGTCACTAAGGAGATTGGGCAGAATTCAGGTGTCGTCCGAAAGTTGAACTGAATTCCGGCGTCACTAGGGCGGCGGGAAGAACTCCGGCGGTGGCGGTGGTCGATGAGGAGTTATTCTCTCATATCCTTCTCTTCTCTTCTTTTCTTCTTCTTCCTTTCTTCTTGCCTAGATCCCCTCTCATGAGAAATGATGGGTCTATTTATAGATTTTCTGGAGTGGCATAGCTCATAAATAGCTGTGAGATCAGGGGCAAATAGAGAGTGGTCGAATGGATGGCTGATATTGAATCCCTTGATCATACACCGTTTGTTTGATATTTAAAGGTCTTAATGATATTAGAATTTGACGATCGTGGGTTCGTTGGATTTGTCTCGTCAAGCCGTTCGATTTGACTATAAGCTCGTCAAAATTGGAGACCGTTTGGAAACTCGAATTGTGGTAAGAACTTTCCAACAGCACTTCGAGTGCTTGATTTGGGCTCATTTGAGCTCGGATTGAGTTGAGTTTGGTGTCGTTGGGTTCGTATTTCTGAGATGCTCAGTTTGACTATAAGCTCGCTGAAATCGGAGTTTAGGTGCTCCCGGATTTAATTTTTGAAGTTTTCGGCTTGATATTGCCTCGAGATTCGTGCTCGATCAAATTGATTTTTTGAGAATATATCAGTTATATAACTATAGGGCACTGTCACTGTACTCGAAGCTACCTCCCATCTTTTTGTGGTACATGAGTGGCCTATAAATTATCCTAGATTTATGGAAAGCCTTAGAGCATCTCCAACGGAACTCCAAATGCTTGAATGCCGTTGCCCCGGAGCTCCAGCCGAACGGTAAAACTTCTGCTATTTCCTTGCGGGTGAATAGTGGGACACCAATATTGGTGTTGCACTGTTTAACATCGCTATTTTTCTGCCTCTACCGAACTTGTCAAGAAACTAGCGAAAGAAGAGAAAGACTGTTACCTTCGCAAAATGGAGTTCGATTGGAGATGAATCACAGCATTTTTTTAAGTTTCACGACATTTTGGAGTGAAAATGCGATTTTCCGTTGGAGATGGTCTTAGGATGTTGGGGTTGGATTGTGTAGCCAGCTATGACACATCAGGATTAAATGCTCTACCGTGCAAAGCAAGAAGAAAATATTAGCTTGTAGTTAGTATATTATGTTTGTTAGATTGTATTATGTTCTATTTCTTAACATTGATTATATTTGTTCCATTGCATTGTGTTGTATTTAGTGGTATTGAGTATGTTTGTTATATTATTCGTTGTTGTCTTTATTATCATTAACTCTATATATTATTTTTCTTAGCATTGCCTCCAAGTTTAACATTCAATGAATAAAATAGTTTAATTGACTTAATTCTTTTAACTTGTATGGAAATCTCAGGCAAAAACATATTTTTTTAACAAATCATATTTCAAACAGACTTAATACGGTACCTCATTACCCAACTATAACGTAAGATCAATTATTATTTCTTTAAAGCACTCAGTTGGAGGAATCTTAAAAGGACTGAGTTACATATCTAAATACTTATGATACCAAAATGATATATCATCTCATAAGTTAATTCTATAATATCCGTCTTCAAAACCTATAACTTAAAAAGGATAATAAACCTTACAAATAACATAAAAGTGATTACACTGTTGTTGGTCCTCCAATAGCTGATTTATATGTAAATTTTGTGTGGGACAACAAATAAAGTAAAATTAAAACTTGTACTGTAAATTTTGCCAATCAACTATGTTTAAAAATTTCATTCGCTTGTTTCCAAGCAAAAAACTTTCTTATTTTTTGTTTATACAAGTCCAAAATAAAAACGTACTCAATTGGATCTCAAGGTTGATAAAGAATAAGATTTTCAAGATCACAACATAGCCTATTTACAACGTTCAAACATAAGCCTTCCCTTTCACGGCGTACCTCGTGAAAATGCATTTAAGGAAAGTGAGCACCCAGAAGGTACCAATCTTGCTAAAAATAACTTAGATTCAACATATTTTCATCCTCTAGCATTTATAAAATTTTTAGTTCTATTACCATATGTATTTATCGTCTCTGCATTTAAATACCAAAGTACACGATCTCTGTCATATGTTCACACATGCATGAAACATCTGAATATCTCATTAGTGCTCGCATGTTGCTAGAGTGATCTGTCAGAATACTTTTACATACACTCATGCATTCGTTTGCTAACGATGCCCACAAACTCCTCCATCAATATACCACTAGACTTCTCATTATCGAGCAGGGGTGGAGCCAGGATTTTTTTTATGGGGGCATAAATTATAATACCCTCTACTTTTTTACATGAGTTTAGCATCAACATTGGTGATTTATTTATTTTTCTTCAGAATTGTCATTCAAAAAGAAAAATTAACCTACAATTGAAAAGATTTGCTCTTCTTATTCCCCCTCAAACTTAAGGGAAAATTCTATAAGATTGTGGTGAGACCTGCAATGCTTTATGGTGCCGAATGTTGACCATTAAAAGAGAAACATAATATTAAGTTAACTGTTGCAGAGATGAGGATGCTTAGGTGGATGAGTGGCTTGGCCCTTAGAGATAGGATACGAAATGAGCATGTACGTGAAAAGGTTGAATTAGCTCCAGTGGAAGATAAGATTAGAGAGAGTCGTCTTAGATGGTTTGGTCACATTAAACAGAGACCATCCAATGACCCGGTTAGGAAAGTTGAGGTATTAAATTTGAGTTATGTTAAGAAAGGTAGATGTAGTCCTAAAAAGACTTGGTTAGATTGTTGTTGTTTTTGTTGTTGGAGCAGACTTCTTGAGTAAATGGGGGTTGTGCCCCTATTATAGATCCACCCCTATTATTAGACCAATATATTTTGTAGAACATAAGGCAATATAAGACAAAAGTTTTCTTCAAAAAAATAAACAAGATGCTAGAGAAAAATGCACTCAATGCTCACCTCCACTTTTACAACACTCACTTAAATAGCTGAAGTTCAACTATGTAAATCATTTCAAATTTCTCCTTCAATAACATCCAATAAAGACATTCACAAAGAATTCTAACAATCACATCAGTATCAATAGCTCCTCCCTCAACATGGCCTCCCATCACTGATGCTATACAGGATCACCGTTGATATATCATCAAAAAATTATCTTGATCAGACACGAATCTCAAAGAAAAATTAGGTTGAAAACTTCAAAAATTAAATTGGAGACAATATGAACTCCGATTTCAGCAAACTTATAGTCGAACTAAACATCACGATAATATGTACCCAACGACACTAAATTCGACCCAATCCGAGCTCAAATTGGTCCAAATCAATGACCTGAATCTCATTTGGAAGGTTCAAACCATAATTTGAATTACCAAATAGTTTTCAAAACATGACATGCTTATAGTCGAATCGAGCGGCTCGACAAGAAGGATCTAACGAGCCAAAGATCGCCAAATTATGACATCATTGAGGCCTTCAAATGCCTAATAAATGGTTCACGACAAGGGGTTCAACATCGGCCGTCCATTCAAACCGCCGACTGACGTAAGACTTCTATCCAATGCTGGACCTCTGCTCATCGCCAGAATCCTACCCGACGTCAGACTTCTATCTCACGCTAGACTTCTGTCCATCGACAGACTTCTACCCAACGTCAGACTTGCGCTCGTCGTCAGATTCCTATCTGATACCAGACTTCCACTCGTCGCTAGATCCCTATCCAATGTTGGACTTCCACCCATCATCGGATTCCTGCATGAGGCCAAACTTCCTCCTGTCACCAGAATTCCATCGGGATTCTACCCGAGGTCAGACTTCTGCTAGTCGTAGGCATTCGTCGGACTTATATCCGATGCTGGAATTCTGTCCACCGCTAGACTTCTATCCGACGTCGTCCTTCCGACCTTCGTCGTCAAACAAAGGTCTTTACGACCTCCGTTGCTAAACATTGGTCTTTATGTCCTCTGTCACTCGCCGACTACGATCCTTCCGACTTACATCGCCCACCGACTATATTCCTTATGACCTCCGTCGCCCACCAAATATGGCCCTTCCGTCTAAGCGAATACATCTACATTGACTCTTTATATTCCCACATTATGATGTACTTCATATGATGTAAATGAAGCCAAGGCCTTCCCCCTAAGGAAGGGCCTCATTTGTAATCAACTGCAAAATACTATTGGATTCATTCAAATTGAGCTAGGCCCCGTGGTTTTTGCCCCTTTTAGGGGTTTTCCACATAAAAATCTTGTTTCTCCTATAAATATCGTACGAAGCTAAGACGTTAAACTTTATATTTCTCTATCGCCGCGAATACTCTATGACGCAAAAACCATGATTCTAAAGCCCAAACATGCTGATCCCATTTGACAACACAATACTAATGCACTTTTAAAAATATATATATAATCTTATCTTTATTACATATGCACAAACAAAAATGAATAATATCGCTATCAACTAAATTTAGCTATAGATTAGTATAAATGATAAAAGTTTAATTATTTTTTTAAATTATAATACAAGTCTCTCGTTATACGAGCAACTCAGTATAATTGCACGTGCATTAAATGCACGTTAATAAAATTTAAAAATTAAATAATATTTTAAATTTCAAATATTATTTAATTAATTCAAAATTTTTAATACAAATATTAAATAAATAAATTTATCATTAGAAGTAATTGTAACAATAATTATATCATCGATCAATCTAGAACAAATGCATTTAAGATTTTAATAAAATAGCAATAACAATATTAGTAGATTAATAAAAATTTTGAAAATATGTGACATAAAATTTATAATAATTGAAAAACAATTAGACAAGAGGTTTATAGAGAATAAAAGAGTTAGCATAAAACTTAATATTGTGTAATTAAATAAATTTTTCTAATATATTGTACACAAATCTTAATTGATGGTCATATTTGAACTTTTTGATGATGTGATTGTTTGAATATATATATATATATATATATATATATATATATATATATATATATATATATATATATATATATATATATATATATATATATATATATATATATATATATATATATATATATATATATATTGATCCTGAATAGAGATATTTCTTATATCAAAAGAAGTTCGATATGATCATGTTGTATTACTTTTAATATATATATAATCAAAATTTATATTTAAGTGGAGTTCAAATTTATTAGTTGTAGTAAATAAAATTGTAAAAGAGAAATAAAATGTTTATATTTTTTTATTATGTTAGATATTGCATAAGACCATGAATTTTATTTGCTAAAAATATAATTTTCTTCATCACATGAGTTTGAATAAAATATTTAATAAGAATATTTAACTTAAATAAATATTAATATTAAATATTATTTTTTATACTTAAAAATATTTAAATTTGGATAATTAAAATAAATAATATAAAAAATTTAATATATTATTCAATAAAATATAGCAAAATTTCAAATAAAAATTAAAAGTCAAATTTTTTAAACACAGTATATAAATAAAAAAAAAAGACAATAAAAATCTGAATATTAGATATTATATTTACGTAATCTCTAGAATTTTATTTAGTGATATTTTATTTGTAAGATGAAGGGATGGCTGCTTGTGAGGTATAGAAACAAGGCAAAATTTTCGGAACAAGCAGCTTATATGCGAGATTTAACGATTCAAGCAGTTTTTTAAAAAAATTTAAAAAAGAGCCAATGCGCTAGATAGGCAGGCGCATTCAAAGAATGCGCCGTGTTGTTCGGCGCATTCTTTTAATGCGCCATCTTGCTCGGCGCATTCTTCAGATTAATTTTTTTTTCCATAAAATGCGCCAAAGCCGTCGGCGCATTCTCCTCGTTTTCAGTGTTTATAATTTTTATCATATGATGTATGTTTTTTTTCGTTTTCAGTTCTCGTATGAGGAAATTTTTTTTTCGTTTTCAGTTCCGCATGATTGTGCCTCTGTATTATTTCACTTGAAAATCAGGGGATGATGTAGTGTGATAATTTTATGCTGAGAGTTGGATTGTTGTGTAGGGGAGTTGGGTTTTAATGTTTTTTGAGTGAAATTTAAAAATTAAAATTAAGTTTGTTTAATAAATATAATATTTAGAAGAGTGGATTTATTGAGATCTTAAAGAATAAAACATTTGTATCGAATTTAAAGATTGGACCTATATAAAAATAAAATCCAATTTGTCTTGAGGAAGAAGAAATTATCGTGAAATATTAAAAATTAAAAGTTTTCAAATTTACAAATAGTTTTGATATTATATACAATAATTCGTTTTGCTATTAAGAGATTTAGAAGAAGTAACTTATGAAATTTTTTTTATTTTAATTTTTCGTAGAAAACATAATTTAAATTATTTGTTTTTGGATTGATAACATTACTCAAAATATCTTATTTTCCATAAAAAAAATAATTAGAATAAATTAGGGTAATATTTATGTCAGCAAATGAGAGAAAAAAAGTGAAATTATATATATTAAAATTTCTTATAAATAAATTGTAGTTATGTTGAAATGTATTAAAATATTTGGCCAAGTTTAGTTAGTTTCTTTGTGAAAGTATGGAGAGTTTATCTTCTTAATCTTATACGTATAAATTTAAAAAATAGATGCGACAATCATATTAAGAAGTAATTTACGTGAAATCAAGTTGAGAAATAAAATTTGTTATCTCATCATTTTAATATTTATTTATTTCTTTAAAAAATTTAAAAATGTAGAACTTTTATGTACTTGTATTTTATGCAGCAGTATTTTAAAAGAAATTTAATTTTTTTTTTTAGATTGGAGCACATTTTATAATTGGAAAATGAAAGTGGCAAAAGCCTTTAACATAAATTCTAGAAAATACTTGATTAGTTCAGTAATAAAATGGATGACATATCATAATAATTGAGGAATGGTAAACAAAGTATTATTACATTTGGCTCAGAACAATGCGCATACGCGCTTGAAGTTGGGTTAGAGTTGGACAGCATAAGAATTTTGTTGTGAACTGCTGTTGGATGTATTGCCAATCTTTTATGTCAAGAAACTCCTTCTTTTTTTTACCATCTATAATATTCAGCTCTTTATATTTTTCTGATAGAAATCCATCTTGATTAGTATGCCACCTTTTATAAAGGATACAATGTTGTACATCAGTTATTGGATTCTCAACATTGACCACTACGGAACCATCTTTTTTTTGTGTGATTTCAGTAATTCTTGTACTAAGAATATTTATAGGAGCAAAATGACCATTGTGATCCGTAAACCTTTGTCGTACGAATTTCCAGCCCATATCAGTAATTGTTTCTCCATCCACATACATGGGATGACGACTTTTGGTAACTTCGTGATATGTATCCCATAAACTATCGTCTTCATACCAAGACCATTCATGTAAACAACATCGAAAAAATTCATTTGTTCTTGCTTTTTCCTCCAAGAATTCATCCATAGGGTACGACATTGATTCTGACAATCGAATTGTTCCATCATATATCAACTTCTTCCTAGGAATTATATGAAGGAAATCCCTAGCTGGTGAGCGCTTTATTGCTGAGGTCTTTGATGAAGATGATGACATTTTGTGCTGAATTTAAAGCAAATCGCGAAATGAGTTATAATTTATGAAAATAATACAAGTTCATATGTAAAGGCCGATAAGAATTTTAGATAGTTAGCACCTTAATCTTATACATAAAATATTAATATTTGCTTACATTTCAGAACATATCATAGTCATTTCCTTATCAGATTTCGTACGCGACCTTGAAGTTGTGTTTGCGTTGGGCAACATTTGAAGTGGTACATAAATCCGTGTTGCAGGTGGTTCCAATCTTCGCCATCTAAAAATTTTCTCTCCTTTCCGCTCTGAGAACATTGCATTAGCAATTTGTAGTTATCTAAGAGCCATTTGTCTTCTTTGTGCGACCAATGTTGATATAGAATACAGTGATCAATATCAACCATTGATATTCCTATCCCCGGCTCAACATTACCGTGTCTATCGCACCCCAATTCTCGAATACGATCCTTTATAAAATTTAATGATACTGGGTGGCCGTTCATATCCTTTATAACTTCAGATTTGCATAATGGTTGGATTTAACACTTTAATGGTTGAATGAAACAAACCATTCTTTAGATTTTTCATGATAGAGTACGCTCATTTGGTCATTGTTGTAGCAACTGATTTGATATAATAGGACAATTATCATGACTTTTAAATGAAAAAATAATTACTTTACTCGGCTTTGGGATCCTACTCTCAACAATATATATAATTATCACATATTAATTTTTCTTCCCTAACCGTCCTGCCATTCGAAAAAATTAATATAAAATTTAACAAAAAAAAATCTATAATATTTTTCATTTTTATAAGATTTTTAAATGTTTTTATTATATATTTTAAGGTAAAAATCTAACAGTATGCTACACATTCATACCAAATAAAATAATAACTTTAAATTTATTTTTTCAGAAAAAAAATATTGATAGAAAGACGGACTCATAGGTAACAAATCCGTGGAGAGAGAGAGAGAGTGTGTGTGCCATGTTAATATTAAGAAATAAACTTAATTTTGATATAGATGGCTTCAGCCCTTTGGCTACATGTGCGTAGAAACAACAGCAGCAACCAAAGGATTTAAGATAAAGCTAATTGAAATAATTTTATTTTAACCACTTATATAAAATAAGTTACCTAATTAACACAAAATTTAATGTCCAGTGGGAGCACATGCCCCCAGTAACCCCACACTGCCTCCGCCAGTGACAGTAACTGTCGTATTATACATAAATTATATTTATACTCTATTTACTTTCAAAATAATATGCTACATCTCATTGTATCAAATTTTTAACATGAGAATATTTACTGAAACAAACCATATTTATTCATATTTACTACATCAAATACAATTAGATTCAAGCAAACAAATTTAAGTTCAAAACATATAAATATTAATATAAGTCATCTAACATTAATTACAAAAATAAATCCTGCAAATTTAACTATAACTCTCTACTGGATCTCTTCAAATCCTAAAAAAAAAAAAAGGTTGGGTACAAAATTATAATACAAGATCTAAATATTTTATGAATCTATAAAACCTTAAAAAAATTCAAACATAACATTAAATCCGACTTCATTTAGGGATCAGACATTTACAACGCCTATATTATTTTTTGGAAAAATATACTGAGTGCAAATGTATGTACGTCCAAAATTAAACTGCCGACAATTACAAACCAAAAAAAATAAGTTTGCCACAAATTATTATCTACACATGAAAATTGATTCTTCAAACTTAACAGGATCAAAATGATAGCAAAATTACAAATTAACAGAACTAACTTACTACATATTACAAAGTCGTTCAAAACAAAATGGCCACAACTATAGAAATCTAACCAAAACTTATTTAACAGAAAAATTTGAAAAAAAAAAAATTAATAAACAAAACTCACCTTCAGCTCACGGGAGAACAGAATTGGAGGAGAAGAGAAGCAGGAACTTGCGAAGGGATGATTTGCTGTGAGTGATGGTACTCCTATTTATAAGCCAAATTTCCTTCTCATCTGCTCAACCTCCATCCGTCCTCAATTATTACCCTGTTCAATTCCGCAACCGTCCGCGGAAAAACCGGATCTCGCCAGCGCTGAATTCCAAACAAACCAATCAACGCCAGCGAAGCAAGCGAATATCGCCAGCGAAGATTGCGAAGAATACGCCTCAAAGCATGGCGCATTCAAAAGAATGCGCCGAACAGTTAAGCGCATTCTAAGAATGCGCTTAAGCGTTCGGCGCATTCTTCTGAATGCGCTGCAAGCTTTGGCGAATTGGCTTCTATTAAAATTAATTCAAAAATCTGCTCTTTTCGCAAAATTTAATATGCTTCACGCTGCTTACGAAAATTTGGCCTAGAAACAATGGTGTTGATGATGGTTGTTGTAGGGGCCAACGGCTTTCAATTATTATAGTAATTTTTAAATCTCTCAAAATATTTCAAAATTATTTTGAGTATTTTTTAAAATAATTTATTTATTTTAAAATAAATAAAAAGTTCAAAGTAGTTAAAAAAACACATCAAATAAGTATTATTTTACAAAAAGAAAAACTCATCCCTAATAGGTCCTTTGCAAATGCAATATAGTTAATAAATAAATTATTAGTACATCAATCAATTAAGCGTATATTGATATTTTTATGTACATCTATGATCATAAATAAAGTTTCAAGCTATTTTATTTTTTGTAGACTCTATCAAAACTGATTGTTATATATTAAGAAGTTTTCAAGTTGACATTTTAAATAATAATTTTAGAAGAAATCATTTTAAAATAATAATGCAAATATCAACAAACACCAGTTTTTTTTGGCTATTACACCTAAATACCTATATGTATGTACTATAATTAGATATATATTTTAAATTTATTGTGAATATTAAAAAAATATGAAAAAATATAAGAAATCACATATAAATTCGATTCATATTAATTATATTTTTGCTTCTTAAAAGTTGGATATCTATTATTTGCATTACTATAAAATAAAGAAAAAAGGTGATGTTGAAGTATACTAATTTGTTGATGTTCAAATAAATTTGATTGAACTTACTTTGGAATGTTCCGAAGATGTATATTAAAATATGATAGAGTTATTTTTTGCAAAAATTTAGATCAATCTTATTATAAAGAATATTCAAAACAGATTAAAAAATATTTACTATCTTTCACTCGTAAGATCGATCAGAGTTTGAAACAATATATAAAAATATTACTTAATTTAAAAAAAAAATTAAATATATATATATATAATCTCGAAACAACCAATTGAAATTGAAATTGAAAACCAATATGCATCGTAATGAAAATAAATGAGTCGTTAGGAATAACAAAAACTCTATTATAATAAATAAATAAGCAAAAGAAAAGAAAGTGAAGATATTGTTTAAAATTAATTAACTTTAACTTACAGTCAAATGTGACAGAGATTTGAAGCGGCTTGTATTTAACTTTCAGCCAATGATGGGGGAGATTCAAAGCAATATTATTTTCTGAATAGTTAAACAATAACAAAGAGAATGTAAATAACTTATGTTAAAAGAAATGAATCATAATATAAAAAAAAAAAACCTAATCTGAATGCATTTATATACTTAATCAAATATCCATTTAAATTCTTGTAACTATTGAGAAATTTTTTTTTATAAACTTTATGCTCAATATTAAATAAAGCTTATGTTTAAAACTTATTAAGAAATAACTTTCTAAAATAAAATAATATTCAATACTTTTTATAAAATCTTAGTTCCAAGTTTTAATTAATGGTATTTTATAATTTATATTCAAAGGAATGCATCATAATATAAAAAAAACTATAAATATTTTATAATTTATCATTTATGTAAAAAAATAATATAGAGATGATGAAATTTGATTTAGTAAATGAAAATCGCAAAATATTAAAACACATAAAATTTATAAATTCATATGATGAGATTGAGTAGTATATATATAGATATGTATATTACTTAGAGCTAGGCGGCCTGGTTTTTTTTTTTTTTTTCATCGATTATGCCTATTTTTAATTTTTTTTAAAACATGTTTAATCATAATATTTAGTTACTAACAATACTTAGTTTAGAAATTTATCCTGAGATTTATGAGGCGCTCAAATCCCGATAAACAGGAAAACAGGATCTAGCATAAATACTGCTCAAATTCTGCATAAATTCTATTAAATCGTGCTGCCAAACATGAATTATGAGGTCTACAAGAACAAAATTTAAGAAGAAAATATTACATTTGAATATAAAACCAATCAAGAGCGAGCTGCGATCATATCCCTGATGAGAGCCTCGGCCGCCCGTCTCCCTGACACCAAAGCTCCATCGAAAGTCGCCGAGCTCCAATGGTCTCCGCAGATATAAACCCCATCACCGACGCGCGGATCCTTATCCGTTAACTCAGTGGGCGGACTCTGATCCGGCTGCGCGAACCCAATCCGATACGTTCTCAGTAGCTTCCATGAGCTAACCTCCTCCGGCCCGAACCAACCACCAAGCTCCCGCAACACCTCCGCCGCAAGTTCCTCATCGGACCGTCCAGCGCCGCCGCCATCTCCCACAACCGAAACCGATACCAGCGCCGACCCGCCCGCTGGCCCGTAGCTCGCCGATACGTTCGTCGGAAAGCACATGTTGTTCACTATTCCCTCGCCCGAACCATTCAGTATTAGGACCGGCTCACGAACTGGGATCCGGTCGGCGACAAAGTAGAGACAGACCGTGCTCCTAGCCGGTCTTCGCGATTCAGTTTTAATTTGGGGAAGAAGGCGAAGCGCCTCCGGCTGCTCGACGGCGACGATCACTCCCAGGTTTGCCGCGAGGGTCTCGCCGCCTGCGAGATTTACGTCCGGTGGGTTTCCGGGAACGATGGAGAGAACCTTGGATTGGAGGCGGATGGAGGATGAGGGCAGATTGGCAGCGAGCTGGGTGGGGATGGCTCCGATGCCAAGGGCGGGAAGGGCATTGTCGCCGGCGGCAAGGCATTGAAAGATGAAATCGAAGAGGAGGGAGGAAGTGGAGAGGTCGGGATCGAAGAATATTCCGGCGAGGAAGGGGCGGAAAAAGCGGTCGATGATGGAGGGGGAGAGGCCTAGGGCACGGAGGCGGTGGTATATAGTGGTTTCGGGGGATGAAGTGGGAGCGCGTAGACGGTGGATGCCGACTATGAGCTTGTCGAGGACGGATCCAATGGGGTTGGGGAGGGAGAGGACAGAGTCGATGGGGCGGCGGAAGGGGTCGGCGACGCGGTGGAGGCGGCCGGAGTGGAAGACGAGGGCACCGGGGTAGAAGGTACGGAGATCGAGGGAAGGGAAGTTAAGGAGGCGGCGGGCTTCGGGGTAGGCGGTGAGGAGGATTTGGAAGCCACGGTCGAGAAGGAACCCGTCGACGGAGTCGGTGCGGACGCGGCCGCCAAGGCCGTCGGATGATTCGAGGAGAAGGAAAGGAAGTTTGGCGGCGTGAAGGTGGGTAGCGGCGGCGAGTCCTGCGAGGCCGCCGCCGATGATGAGGATGGAGGAGGGGGAGGCCGACGATTGAGGGTTGGCGGATGAGCGAGTAGGGAAAGGAGTGCGGCGTGCTGGGGTGGAAGTGGGGAGGGAGGAGGCGGGGATTTGGGGAAGGATGAGGTGAGCCATGAAAGCTTTGTTCAGGAGAAATCTTGGCCATTGAAGGTTGGATTAGAAATTTTTTTTCCTTAATTTCTTTTTTATCGCCTTATCCATCAATCGAAAAAAGTATTCAGTTTTATCGATATATTTTTTCGCGAATGTATTTTTTTTTCTTAAATTTCGGTAATTTGATAAATTATTAAACGAATCTCAAAGCTTGATGCATGAAGATTACATTACTAACATATTATCTTGAACAAATCTCAAACACAATGATCGGAAGGATTTTGGTTGGCATGCCTTGATTTATCACGCACATACCATTGGATTATAATTTAGGCTTAGTTTGGTTGGTCGATTTTACTATTTGTTTGGTTTTAAAACGTTAAAATTAAATTTTATTTCTTGTTTGGTAAAATTGTTTTTCCTTCACACGTTCTCAAAATCGCTGTTTTACGTGAAAACGTAAAGTTATAGATGAGCGCCTTTTTCATCTGAAGTAACTTTTTATTACCTTTTTAAAGTAGCTTTGTAATAATGAATATTATTTTTTTATTAAAAATTTACTTTAGGGTTTAGTAAGATATCTGTCCCAAACGAAACCTTAGTCTTATACTTTGTGATTATTGTATTAGTTCTTTGTGGAATTTGATTGTGTTGATTAATTGAGTTTTACTGTTGACAAACCTTAATTTTGTCAGTCAAGCTCGACAAGAAGCTCGCTGGAGGGAGACTTGACTTCATTCGGGACAGCTTTCTTAATATTTCTTGAAGCGGTTTTTTGTTTTCTACTATAAATCCATTTCAAGAAAAATAAGAAAACCGTTCCAAACGAAGCCTTAATTGGCTTGATGCATGCTTACTGATGATATTGAAACTTTCATTTGACGGTAAGTGTATATTTAAATTTGTTCCCACATCTAATAATTGAAATATATGTTGAACAAAGGCTTTGTTTGGGATGACTTTTTTATTGCTTTCGAAAGTAACTTTTTAGCACATAAATTTTTCAAACTAAAAAAACTTATATTAAAAATTTATTTCAAAAAATAATAAGAAAATCGTCTCAAACCAAGCCTAAGCCTAGGCCATAAATCAAAGCTTTTCAAGCAGGCTAGCCATTTTGTTCCATATTCATCAAATTCGCATGTTATTCCTCCTCTCCTTCACAGTAATGTGCTATAGAGACCCGTTAATTAATTTTTAATCAAATCACATAGTATTAAACCTATTAATCATATCGCTTTTTTTGTCTCCTTCCACTTGCATGCTATATTCTTCTATTGCCATAAGAAAAATACTTTATTAATATTTTTTTATTGTTGGAACCAAAGCTCTCTATAATCTATAATGCCAAAGGAGAAATTATTAGGTACGGAGTGCGGACAGGAGAATCGTCCGCACACTAGTATAAAATCGCGTTCGGTACCGTTCGAATGCGGACGGGAGAACCGTCCGCATAGGTAATGAAAGAGAGCTTTAGATAAGAAGTACAGGCATGCAAGATAAGCAATAAAATATAGATGAATGAAGTTAAGCGTAGCGTTCCAATTATATATAAAAAAAAAAAGTTGAGCGTAGCAATTAATTAGTGTACTTTAATGTCCTTACACTTTTTTTTTTCCCTTAATATCAATCAGATTAATAAACAATAATGATAACTTTAAAATATAATATATAATACAGACTTAGGCTTCGTTTGGGACGGCTTTTTTATTGCTTTCTAAAACTGAGTTTTAATACAAAAATAAAAAATTTTGTACTAAAACTCCGTTTTAGAAAGCAGTAAAAAAATCTTCCCAAACGAAGCCTTAATTTGAAATAAATTTTTTAGTGCTTCTTATAATAAAATAAAGAACTAAATTTTTCGCTCCAAAAACAGCTCAGCAACGCATCACTGCGTTTTGGCCGCTCCACAGAAAACATCAAATGCTTGTGTCTTTCTATGCGTCGTTCCGTATAGGATCATTTTCCGGCGGCTATATATGCTGACGTCTGGCGCCAAAATGTTCTGTTTCATTCAGCCCTAGATCACTCTCACTCAGGCCGCGACGATGTTCTCGCAGAGAAGACTATGGCGGAAGAGCTTAGGATCCAAACCCGTGCTCACTCAAATCATTCGGCGAACCCTCTTCGCCTCAACGCCTTCGCCGTCGCCGTCCGAGCGGCCGCCGGTGCTCCCGCCCTTTGACCACCAACCAACTCCCTACAACAAGATGATGGCCGACGAGATCCTCAAAAAGCGGAAAGAGTTTCTTGGCCCCTCCCTTTTCTACTATTACCAAAAGCCAGTTAGTAACCCTTCTAAATCGATTTTATTTTAATTTTCTCCTTCAGCATTTCGAATCATCTAGGAATTCTTTTTCAACTCGGCTATTTTGGTTTTTTGCCTTCACGTATGACGCGCCCTTTGGCTCCACAGCTAAACATTGTGGAAGGGAAGATGCAGTATCTTTATGATGAGAGTGGGAAGCGTTATCTTGATGCATTTGCTGGAATCGTGACTGTTTCTTGTGGGCATTGCCATCCTGATATAGTTAATGCGGTGGTGGAACAAACTAAGCTCCTCCAGCATACCACCACCATTTATCTTCACCATGCCATTGTCGAGTTTGCCGAAGCATTGGCATCCAAAATGCCAGGAAACCTAAAGGTGTTGGCTTTACTTCTAAATGATGGTATTGACTATTTGTCTCTGTTCTCTGATAAAGAAAGGCTTTTTATTTTCATTGAACGCAGGTTGTTTATTTTGTGAATTCCGGGACTGAAGCTAATGAGTTAGCAATGATGATGGCTCGGTTGTACACTGGAAATCTTAACATGATAGCTCTGAGAAATGCATATCATGGTGGCAGCGCTGGAACGCTTGGGCTGACTGCTTTGCATACTTGGAAATACCCAATCCCTCAGGTTCTATAAATCGGATTTTAGCGGACACAGCTCCTTCCACAAAACTTTCTTACAACTAACACACTCCAGTGTTTCTAGTTTTAGGAAGCAGGATTTAATCTCACAATTTTTTTAAAATTAACAAGAAATTTGTAGCCAAATAGAATGATAACAGCTTTCTAAAAAAAAAAAAAAAAAACTACCCCAAGCAGACCCTAAGAGTCTATGCAGTTATATGTTACATAAGTTTTAGTCTTACATTGATGGGTTTTCAGGAATTTTATTCTGAACTAAATGGAATTGCAATCTACTCTTGTTATTATCTAGAAAATTCCTCCACTGAATCATCATCAACCTTATCCTAGCTATTTGGGATCAAAGCCGATGAATTCATTCCTGTTGAATGCTGTACATGTGGTGCTAACTTCAACTTATGCAAGTTTTTTTGCACTACTACTGGCCATATAACCTTAGGTTATCATTCTAGTACCTATTTTTTACATTAATCTATCTATCCACCTATATTAATACATTTTCTGCCTTTATATATGTCCCAAAATTACATATTTTTTTCTGCTATCTCATCTTCATAGGTCCTACTCTCATTGCCTCCATACTCTCTCCCTAATACAATTGATTTCTTAGTTTTTCCTCACATTATATTAACATTCTCATTTTGTGATATCCAACTTAACTATCAGTGACTTTTTTGTTGGCTAATACTCAGATGAAGATGACAAGGCTGATCTAAATTAATTTAATTTCTTATTTTGCATCATTTGCATGATAGGTATCTGCTTGACAATGCTGTTGTATTCGTCTAATTTCAGAAAAGGAGCAAATGTTGCCACTTATGCATCTCAAAGAGATTCTAATTCCTTTACAGGGCGAAGTTCATCATGTTATGAATCCCAATCCATATCGAGGGGCATTTGGCTCCGATGCTTCTCGTTATGCTGACGAAGTTAAAGATCATATTGCTTATGCTACTCCTGGAAGTGTTGCAGGATTTATTGCGGAAACATTTCAGGTCTACTTTAACTATTTTTTCAATAGGAAACATTTATGCGCTAGTATCATATTCCAAAATATTTCCTTGTCCTCGTTCTGTAGGGAGTTGGAGGTGCAGCAGAATTAGCTCCTGGATACCTGAAATTAGTATATGATATTGTGCATCAAGCTGGTGGTGTCTGCATAGCTGATGAGGTTCAAAGTGGCTTTGGTCGCACTGGAAGTCATTATTGGGGCTTTCAGACGCAAGGCGTCATTCCCGATATTGTCACAATGGCAAAGGTCTCTTGCTAGTACAAACATTAAGGATTTTTTTTTTTTTTTTACTGAAAGTTTCAAAATTCATTAGTGCAATATACTGTTTGACTTACATTTTAGTATCATTTAACTCATGACTTCTAGATAATCAACATCTTGCTTCAGTCCATCTGACAAATTAATGTCAGATCCGTAGATTAAGGATGAATGTTTATTTGTCAAAAATGCAGGGCATTGGTAATGGCTTACCATTGGGAGCAGTAGTCACGACTCCTGAGATAGCTCAAGTGATGTCTCAAAGGATACAATTTAATACATTTGGTGGGAATCCTGTGTGTTCTGCTGGTGGACATGCAGTGCTTAAAGTTCTTGACAAGGAGAATCGTCAAATGCATTGTGCAGATATCGGGTCTCACTTAGTTGGACGATTGAAAGAACTTCAACATAAGCATGAAAGTAAGATTTTCTACCGATATTTTGCTTATTGTACATTACAGAACACTTTCAATCAACCTACATGATTTGTATATAGAAAGGCCTTGCAAATTCTTTGGCTTTTATGTGCATAAAATATTTTGCTATTCATTTCATGATATATTTTGATTTCTAAATACAGTGATGGATTAAGAGAAGCAAGATCCTACATTCGTTTGTATTTAATTAGTTTATGGTTATCTGCTTTTTAGTCCTAACACTTTTAGGAGACTCTTGATTCTTACTTTTACATTTCATAATGTGCAATAATGAAGTGAGATGTGTTTCTTTTATCATATTGCAATTATTTTCATGATATTTGCTCTTATTAGATTCAAATGCTCATTTATTGCTTGTACATAAGATTGATTTCATGATGCATGACTAGAGAGATTCACTAATATTTAACTATAGTTTGTTCATCAAATATTCGAAGTTCTAAAAAATGATCACTTCGACTTCACGTTTCCATATCATACAAATTCCTCATTGAGCAATGTTTACTTTGCAGTCATTGGAGATGTTAGAGGCAGGGGACTAATGCTTGGTGTGGAACTCGTCACTGATAGAAAAGACAAAACTCCAGCCAAAGCAGAGACTTTGATATTATTTGAGAAGCTTAAAGGTAGTCTTGTTTGAATTTTTTTCCCTTAATTAGTGTTTATCTTATACTTAATAAAACTTCTATACTTCTAAGATCTGGGAGTCCTACTTGGGAAAGGAGGTCTTCATGGGAATGTATTCAGAATAAAACCACCAATGTGCTTCAGCAAAGAGGATGCAGGTTTTTATTCTTCTTTTTTGTCTCAAAGCATAATGTTTATTAGTGCATTATTACTTGTTCTTATTTCATTAAATTGATAACTTGCTTCCTGTTGCAGATTTCTTGGTGGATGCATTGGACTATGCCATCTCCACTATTTGAGTTATGTTCCTTGAATTGGAAATAATACTGCTTCAGTACTGGCTAAGGAGTTCTGCAATCAGGCATATTGTAATTTCTTCTTTTCTTCCTCTATTATGATGTTGCAATTTATGTTTATCTAAAAATTTAAGAAGTTTGAGGAGGGCAGAAGGAAAGATTATGAATCAAATAAATATTTAAGGAATTGAATTCAGCTCTTGTTATTTGTGTTGTTTATTGTTATATTAATGAAGTTTTGATTGTGATGATATGTTTTCAGCTCATGCTCTTATCAGCTTATGCTCCTATGAAATAAAAATTGAATTTAGTTCTTGTTTGTATGAGTTGTGTACTGATATTAACGGAGTTCAGGTTGTGATGATATGTTTTCTGCGTATGCTTTTATAAGCTATCTATTATAATCTGCGTGTGCTAATAATAACACACCCACATGACTCTGAAAATGAACAGATTCTTCCAACACATTTGATTCTGTGAAACTATACTTTTTGAATCGTTATACTATTTTGTTTATCTTGGTTTAAATTAAAAAATTATTAGCAAAATGTTTTGCTGGATTATCGTACATTTCTTTAGAAAACAAGAAATTTCAGAGGTCCTCTTACTTCCTCTTATCCTGCTCGTGAGAATACATTTAGGAGTTGTTTGATTGGTTGAAAAAGAAATGCAACATATTTAAAATTATTTAGATAGTATAAGGTAAATGAAGTAAATTGAATGCAATATAAAAGCTCAAATGTGGTGGTGGCCGATGGCCAGTGAGTAGTGGTAGTCGGCAGGCAACAAAATGATAGAATTAGCAATGTATTTGAAAATAGCTCAAATGTAATTAATTTCAATTACGTTAAAATTATATCAGAGCATGAATTTCTTTTAATTCAAATTAAACATTAATATTTTTAAAATTCTTGCATTTAAAAAATATTTATTTTTCTTCAAATCAAATAGCCTCTAAAATAATATAGTTCGAGACTTCTTTTCGACATCTGGTATGTCGAGTTTGATTATGGGTTTGAACTTTTGATGGAGCAGAAAAACTTAATGAAAAAAATTGGGATAAAGACATTGTGATCAAAATTTATTTACAATTGATTTTGAAGCGGGGGTTTCTATTCATAAATAAAATTAATATTACATGTCTTAAATAAAATTCATCATTTTTTTTTTCAGATTTCACCGAGAGAAACGAATATAGGATAACTAATCTGGACATTGGGCCCCTCTCGAGTTTCAAATTTTAGCAGTAACGAAGTATTGAGGGCCATCTTTTGTGTTAGTAAACTCTTCGATGTAAGAAAAGATCTTTGCTTATATATTCTTCCTTCATTTCCTCGTGTTCAAGTGGTTATATTCTTAAGAAAAGAAAAATCGTGTAGGGATATCTCGATACTAATTTATATTTGATATATCACGCAAAAAATTATCTTGATCGGGCACGAATCTCAAGGCAAAATGAAGTTGGTAAATTCAAAAATTAAATTTGGGATCATATGAACTTTGATTTCAGCAAACTTACAGTCGAACTGAGCGTCTCGAAAATACAAACCCAACGACACCAAATTCAACTCAATCTGAGCCCGAATCGAAGACCCGAAGCGCTTTTGGAAGGTTCAAACCACAATTTGGATTACCAAACGGTTTCCAAACATGACATGCTTATAGTCAAGTTGAGCGGCTCAATGAGATGAATCCAACAAGCCCAAGATCGCCAAATTCTGATATCGTTAAGACATTCAAATGTCTGACAAACGGTCCACGATCAAGGGATTCAATATCGACCGTCCATCCGAACCACTCAACATTTGCCCTTGATCCTCCTCCTATTTACGGGTCATGTCATCCTAAAAAAAACTATAAATAGCCACTCATTTCTCTTGAGAGGGGACCCAAGCAAGAAGAGAGGAGAAGAGAAGAAGAGGAGGGAAGAAGCTCCTCCTCGACCACCGCCGGAGTTTCGCCCCACGTTCAAATAATTCTAGAGTTTCGCCCGATGCTCAAATGATGGCAAAGTTCCGCCCGACTTTCAAGTGACGCTGGAGTTCCACCCGAACTCCAAGTGACGTTGGAATTCCGCTTGACCTCCAAGTGACACAGGAGTTCTGCCTGACTTTCAAGTGTCGCCGGAGTTCCGCCCGACTTTCAAGCGACGTCGGAGTTCCGCCCCACTTTCAAGTGACGCAGGAGTTCTGCCCCACTTTCAAGTGACGCCGGAATTCCGCTCGATCTCCAAGTGACTTTGGAGTTTTGCCTGAATACCATCTAACGCCGGAGTTCTCCCCGACTGCCGATTGACATCAGACTTCAACCCGACGCCAGACATCTGCTCGTCGCCAGATTTCTACCCAACATCGGACTTCTACCCGTTGTTGGACTTTTGTCGAACATCTATCTAATGCTAGATTTCTGTTCATTGTTGGACTTCTATCTGACGCCATCTTTCTGACCTCTGTCAATAGACAACAGTCTTTATGACCTCCGTCGCCTGCCGACTACAGTCTTTATGACTTACATCGCCCACCGACTACAATCCTTACGACCTCCATCACCAGACAATGTTCTTTAAGACCTCCGTCGCCCACCGACTACAGTCCTTTCGACCTTTGTCACCCGCCGACTATGGTCCTTCTGATTTACATCGCCCACCGACTATAGTCCTTCCGACCTCCGTCGCCCACTGACTATAGTCCTTCCGACCAAACAAACACATCAACAGCGATTCTTTGTATTCCCATCGTGTAATGTACTCTATAAGATGTACATTAAGCTAAGGCCTTCCCCCGAAGAAGGGCATTATTGGTAATCAACTGCAAATAATAGTGGAATTCTTCCAACTGGGCATGGCCCCATGATTTTTCCCTTTTCATGATTTTCACGTAAAAATCCTGGTGTATTTATTTTTCTTCTGTTTGTGTGTTGACGCTGAGACGAAAATTTTATAACTCTATCGCTGCATATATTCTAGCCCGCAACAATATTGGAATAAATTTTAAAAATATTAAATCTATTTTGAGATTATTGTTGCAATTATATTGTACCTATCTTAAAATAAATTTAATAAATTCTAAATTCATCATAATATAACTTAGGAGATTTATAAATATAGCACTCAAAACTTTTCCATTTATATATTTAACACCTAATTTTTTACAATTTACATAATATATCATTTAATTAATCGAGATAACCAAACTCTCAATAAGGAAGTCACAATGAGAATTCAATCGAGAAGGCATCAATGGGGGGTGAAGAAAGAGTTCGTGAAACTTAGAGATTTGAGTTAGACTCGCCCACAAAAATTCACTGGAGAAGATATCGGAGTAACGTCGATTGGTGTCTCAACATAAAAAGAGAGTTTGACTCATCGATTCTATCATTATTAAGAAAAATTTCAACCTATATATCTAGTCTAGCTATATATTTTAATATTTCAACATATTTATAATTTTAATTTGAATATATATTTTAAATTCCAATGTACTAAGAGAAGTGAGAAAAACGAGGCAACAATTAGCATCTTACCAGCTAAGCCCAAGTAATCAACCTGAGAAGAATATTTTTTGCATGATATTCATTCTATTTTTTACATGATAATTAGAGAAATTTGATTTATCTAACTTATAATGCACATAATTGATCAAGTATATCTGCTAGGGTGTAAGTGAGTCAAGCCGGTTTGTGAGCCAGTTCGAGCTCGACTCTTTTATGGGCTTGCGAGCCGAGCCTATTGAGCTCACGAGTCAAGTTCAAGCTTACAATCGAGCTCATATGTTATACGAGTTCAAGTTTGAGCACAACTAAACTCGACTCGCGAGCATGTTGAGCCGACTCGATTAAGCGGTCCGAGACCGAGCGAGAAGACTAAAGAGGGCAGAAGTCTTTCTCGTGTCGTCTGCGCTCAACAAGACGAAGGCAGACCTCAGGACTGAGCAGCGTGCATGCGGATCAAGGCCTTCAGGCCTTGTGCACTCAACAAGATAGCGGTGAACTAAGGCGAACCGAGGCGGTGTGTGTGAGCTCGAAACGAGCAGACTGCGGAAGTGGGAATTCAAAACACAGAGCGAGAACATCAGACAAGTCGAGCTCGAACCACTCGATGAGTCAATCTGCATTATGATGAGTCGAGCTCAAGCTCGTATTATGAGCTTGATTCAAGCTCAAACTTGAGTTCGAGCCAAAGTTCTGACTGACGAGCCAAGCCTGATAATGTCATTACTCGACTCATTTATACCCCTAATATCTGCTATATGTTCATTTATATATATTTACTTAGGAGTTCATTTTGGACAAATTATCTCAATTGAGGGATAACCTTTTGTATTCATGAACGGCCTCATTTGACTTATTAAATATTCAAACTTTACTTTAAAATTGTTTCAAACCTAGGGTCAAATAATTGGGGGCAGGCATCATTAGGACTAGTGACACATGAAGCAGAAGAGTTCACTGAGGGTAGACATCACCGAGACTATTAGTGTGAAGGAGACTAGGAGTTATAACGAAAGCTTGTTGGAGGCATGCATTAACATGTTTGCTGGCATGTGAACGAGAAGAAGAGCTCGCTAAAGGTAGGCATTGATGGAAACGATGGTGTGAAGGATAAGAGGAGCTCACTAGAGGCTGTCCTGTTAGGAAAGCTATTTGTCCTGGTTTATTTATTTATTTTTTTTTTATCGAATTTGTCCTGATTTTTTGGATTGCTATGGACTTCCAAACCTTCTCAATTTATTGAGAACAACAAAAATATCAAGCTTTTGTCCCACTACGTGGGGTTACATGAATTCTTTTTCCTACATTGTGTCTTGTTAAAGGTCAAATTCTCGTTTAAGTCTAATAAGGAAAGATCATTTCTAATATTCTCTAACCAAGTCTTTTTAGGTTTACCTCTACCTTTCTTAACATAAGTCAAATATAATACCTCTACTTTCCTAACAGGGTCATCGGAAGGCCCCTGTTTTATGTGATCAAACCATCTAAGGCGACTCTCTTTAATCTTATCTTCCATTGGAGCTACTACAACCTTTTCACAAATATGCTCATTCCGTATCCTATCTCTAAGAGCAAAGCCACTCATCCACCTGAGCATCCTCATCTCTGTAACACTGCTTAGTATTATGCTTCCTTTTAATGGCCAACATTTGGCACCATAAAGCTTGCAGGTCTCACCACCATCTTATAGAATTTTCCCTTAAGTTTGAGGGGACTTTTCTACCACACAATAAGCCCAATACATTCCTCCACTTCAACCATCCAACTTGAATTCTGTTAATAATATCCCTATCTATTTCACCATCACTCTAAACAATAGATGTTATTTAAATTATTTAGCTAAATTCTATCATAATTAAGAAAAAATTTCAATCTATATATCTAGCTATATATTTTAAATTTTCAACATATTTATAATATTAATTTAAATATATTTAAATTGCAATGCACTATGCGTACTTTAAGAAAAGTGAGAAAAACGAGGCACCATTAATTAGCATCTTACCAGCTAAGCCTAAGTAATCAACCTGAGAAGAATATTTTTTGCATAATATTCATTCTATTTTTACATAATAATCAGAGAAATTTGATTTATCTGACTTATAATGCACATAATTGATCAAGTAGATCTGATAGGGGTGTACGTATGTCACGCCCCAGAATCTAACTTGGAAAGAATGTCAATCAATTCCACAACAATTTACCAGAGTTATCTATAAATCCTTCAGTAAGCAATCTATCAAACATCTATAAGATTTAAAACATCAATATAACAGTCGATTCATATTTCAAAACATCAAATACAATACTCAGGAACTACACTATCAATACAAGTAGAAAAGCTATCCTGTCCTGAGTACAAAAGAATCAACTATCTATCAAAAGAACTAAAAACCTGCAGATCTGGATCAATGCCTATCTCCTGCTCCCGAGCCCTGACCTGAAAATATCAACCACATATAATGAGCTTTACAAAGCCCAGCAGGTCACCTAATACCTATAACTGAAATCAAAGCACGGCAATGCGATCAATATGCATGTCAATCTATCAATCCATATCAGTCAATGGTCAATGAGTCAATGCAGCGGAAATCAATAGTCAATAAAACCAGTCAATGCTAGCGGCAGGCAATACGATAAATCAATTCAATCAATCAACTAAATCAATCAACGTCGTCAATCAAATCGATGCTATCAAATCAATACGATCTATTCAATTGAAATCAATCGAGAAAGGCGATACGAAACAATGAATCTATAAAACAGTCAATACAGTGAAGAACAGTAGCGACAGTGAATCTATAAGTCTATAGGCAGCAATATCAATGAATCTATAAGCAGTAGTACGATGTCCATGCTATCAATGCAATATCTATATCCATCCATTTCTATATCAATGCTCAAAGTCGATGCACAGAAATCAATCAGTGAAATCAATGAAATCGTACGATCTAGTAAATCCAATCAAAGTCGATAAAACAGGAATCTATAAAACAATACAGTAAACATGCAATTCAATACTATATACTGAACAAGTACAATCTACTGGTCATGTTGCTGTTGTAGAATCCATATTGCTGTTGTAGATAATACATTGGTTCAATCAATAAGAGTCGTCACTCTTTTCGCCCGTCGGCATATCAATAAACTCCTTATGTCTCCCTTCAATAATCAATAATCAATGTTTAAAGGAAAGCCCGTCGGCCCACCATCCTGTACAGGTATCAATATCAATCTCCACCAATGTTCAACCAGGTTCCACTTGCGATCAGTATCAATAGTCAATTCAATCAATAAGCAATTCAATAGTCGATATTAAAGCAATCATATCAATAATCAATGCATATCAGTTCAATCTATCAATTTCATACAATTCGGGAATCATACGAAAATCGGGCAGCGTAACGGCAGTCGGTCAAATTTACACAAAAATCCTGCAAAAAGACACAGTTTCCAAATCTTTCCAAATTACAAAGGAATATCAATAACATCAATACAAGACTATTATCCTATAGAAATCAAATCAAATCAAGTCCCGATTATTTTCTATTCGATTAAAATCACGTAGAATTCGATTAAAATCTCGTAGAATCAATTCCGACCGGTAAAATCTTCGTAGAATACAGTCAAATCGTGTACAATAATCATATCTATAACATACTAAAAGTTGTGCGGTGAAAGTCTTGTCAAATCAAAATCAGGTCGAAAAGTCGACTACGAAAACACAAAACGGATCATATCTCGGTCAAAACACAAAATCTCTGAAAACAGAAACAGGGTTCGGAGTCCTTACCACGAGATCTTCACTTTTCCCAACAGCGGCGTCGGACGAAAAGCGCTCCGCGGTCTCCGAAAACCAGTTTCCTCCTCTCTTTCCTTTCTCTTTCTCTCTCTACAAAATATCTGATTTTTAAAAATGATTTTCTCTCTCCTCAAAACGAGCTCATTTCCTTATATCATACATGGATCGGCCTGGCCGATCGTCTCGATCGGCCTGGACGATCAGACCAATTCTGGTCGTCCTGGCCGATACTCCAGGGCGATGATCAGGACGATTTTAGGAACAGTGCAAATCGTCCTGGACGATCTCAATATCGTCCTGGACGATTCTGTCCAGAATTTGCTCCAGAAATCAGCTGTTTTCAATGCACTGATCGGCCTGGACAATCCAAACTTCGTCCTGGCCGATTCTGGGAGGAAAATCCAAATCAGAGAGGAACAGTAAGGAAACGAGATATTACAATCTCCCCACCTTAGAAAAATGTCGTCCCGACATTTCCCTAAAGGTACGAAGCAAAAACAACGCAAAACAAATCGATCGAAAACCAAATCCAAAACAAAACTCGTCGAAATCCATACAGAACACACAATGCAATCAATCAAATGTCAATATGCGATGTTCATATGTCAATATCAATCGGTTAGTCAAATCAATCTTACCAGTAAAATCTTCTGGTCGTTGCTGATCCTGATGCTGTAAACTCTGTAGACTGTAGATGCGTGGCACCACTGGAGGTCGTGGCGCAACTGTCTCCCTCTGGTCTCTGACAGTCCTATCATCAATCCTGTTTGCTGATCTCTCACTGTAGGCTCTCGAGGCAACAGTCCTCTGCTGCCCTGTACCCGTATCAGTCCTTCCACCCAGTCCTTTCTGAGGACACTCTGCTGCTCTGTGTCCTTGCTGTCCACAATGAAAACACTGACCCGTCAATAGGTAGCACTGACCTGCATGTCGTTTGCCACAATGACTGCACGTGCCAGAACCACCAGACGATACTATCGATGCTGATCGTGACGCAGATCCCGATACAGATCCCTTCGAACCCTCATACCTGCTTCTCTTCTCTCTATCTCTGGAATCATCTCGTCGTACCTCATCTCTTCTCCTCCTGGTATCCTCGTACCTCGATACTGGTGCCGACAACTCAATCTCTATCAATCGGGCCCGCTCCACTAGCTCAGAAAACTCGTGGATCCGAAAAGGTACAAGTGGTTGCCTCAGCTCTTTATTCAATCCGTGCAGAAATCTATAACACTTGTCTTCAGAAGTAGGAATCAAGTGAGCAGCGTACCTCGCAAGTGCAGTAAACTCGGACTCGTACTGCATCACTGACTTGCGGCCTTGCTCCAATCTCATGAAAGCTTCCTGCATCTGTCGCTGAGCTGACGGTGGTACGAACCACATCCTGAATACTGTAGTGAACTCATCCCAGGTGATCTCAGCATTGGTCTTCCCCTGGAATTTCTCTCTCTGCTGTCCAATCCACCATCTCTCTGCCTCACTCTCCAACATGAATACTGCCAATGGTACTTTCCTGTTCCCCGGACACTGCATACTATCAAAAATCTTCTCTATCCTCATTATCCAATCCTCAGCAGCCTGTGGTCCTACAGCCCCTTTGAACAACGGAGGCTTCAGCTTGTGGAACATCTGCAAATGTCTGTCAACTTCTTCCTCTTTGCTCCCACTCATCTTACTCTGGGCATCCCCCATAACATGTGCAATCGCAGTCGCTAACTGCATCATACTCTCTGAAGGTACTGGAGATGCGCTGTGTTGCTCATTCGGTACACTGGATTCTGCCGGAGGATCCATATCTTTTCACCTGCACAATTCAGAACAAATGATACACATATGCAATGATGTATGCCAATGAACTCTTACAGCTACCCAATCTACCCAACTCTCAATCCAAACCTACAACTCTGGTAACAATCCATTCTTCCAATAACATTGCTCTGATACCAACTTGTCACGCCCCAGAATCTAACTTGGAAAGAATGTCAATCAATTCCACAACAATTTACCAGAGTTATCTATAAATCCTTCAGTAAGCAATCTATCAAACATCTATAAGATTTAAAACATCAATATAACAGTCGATTCATATTTCAAAACATCAAATACAATACTCAGGAACTACACTATCAATACAAGTAGAAAAGCTATCCTGTCCTGAGTACAAAAGAATCAACTATCTATCAAAAGAACTAAAAACCTGCAGATCTGGATCAATGCCTATCTCCTGCTCCCGAGCCCTGACCTGAAAATATCAACCACATATAATGAGCTTTACAAAGCCCAGCAGGTCACCTAATACCTATAACTGAAATCAAAGCACGGCAATGCGATCAATATGCATGTCAATCTATCAATCCATATCAGTCAATGGTCAATGAGTCAATGCAGCGGAAATCAATAGTCAATAAAACCAGTCAATGCTAGCGGCAGGCAATACGATAAATCAATTCAATCAATCAACTAAATCAATCAACGTCGTCAATCAAATCGATGCTATCAAATCAATACGATCTATTCAATTGAAATCAATCGAGAAAGGCGATACGAAACAATGAATCTATAAAACAGTCAATACAGTGAAGAACAGTAGCGACAGTGAATCTATAAGTCTATAGGCAGCAATATCAATGAATCTATAAGCAGTAGTACGATGTCCATGCTATCAATGCAATATCTATATCCATCCATTTCTATATCAATGCTCAAAGTCGATGCACAGAAATCAATCAGTGAAATCAATGAAATCGTACGATCTAGTAAATCCAATCAAAGTCGATAAAACAGGAATCTATAAAACAATACAGTAAACATGCAATTCAATACTATATACTGAACAAGTACAATCTACTGGTCATGTTGCTGTTGTAGAATCCATATTGCTGTTGTAGATAATACATTGGTTCAATCAATAAGAGTCGTCACTCTTTTCGCCCGTCGGCATATCAATAAACTCCTTATGTCTCCCTTCAATAATCAATAATCAATGTTTAAAGGAAAGCCCGTCGGCCCACCATCCTGTACAGGTATCAATATCAATCTCCACCAATGTTCAACCAGGTTCCACTTGCGATCAGTATCAATAGTCAATTCAATCAATAAGCAATTCAATAGTCGATATTAAAGCAATCATATCAATAATCAATGCATATCAGTTCAATCTATCAATTTCATACAATTCGGGAATCATACGAAAATCGGGCAGCGTAACGGCAGTCGGTCAAATTTACACAAAAATCCTGCAAAAAGACACAGTTTCCAAATCTTTCCAAATTACAAAGGAATATCAATAACATCAATACAAGACTATTATCCTATAGAAATCAAATCAAATCAAGTCCCGATTATTTTCTATTCGATTAAAATCACGTAGAATTCGATTAAAATCTCGTAGAATCAATTCCGACCGGTAAAATCTTCGTAGAATACAGTCAAATCGTGTACAATAATCATATCTATAACATACTAAAAGTTGTGCGGTGAAAGTCTTGTCAAATCAAAATCAGGTCGAAAAGTCGACTACGAAAACACAAAACGGATCATATCTCGGTCAAAACACAAAATCTCTGAAAACAGAAACAGGGTTCGGAGTCCTTACCACGAGATCTTCACTTTTCCCAACAGCGGCGTCGGACGAAAAGCGCTCCGCGGTCTCCGAAAACCAGTTTCCTCCTCTCTTTCCTTTCTCTTTCTCTCTCTACAAAATATCTGATTTTTAAAAATGATTTTCTCTCTCCTCAAAACGAGCTCATTTCCTTATATCATACATGGATCGGCCTGGCCGATCGTCTCGATCGGCCTGGACGATCAGACCAATTCTGGTCGTCCTGGCCGATACTCCAGGGCGATGATCAGGACGATTTTAGGAACAGTGCAAATCGTCCTGGACGATCTCAATATCGTCCTGGACGATTCTGTCCAGAATTTGCTCCAGAAATCAGCTGTTTTCAATGCACTGATCGGCCTGGACGATCCAAACTTCGTCCTGGCCGATTCTGGGAGGAAAATCCAAATCAGAGAGGAACAGTAAGGAAACGAGATATTACAACGTAAGCCAATAAACAGTCTACAAATACAATAAGTTATCACTCATTGAGAGTATTTTTATCCAAAAAGTATTTTGAGTCATATTGTCCATGTAAGAAATTAAGGGGGCATATTAAGCAAACTAAACACATTAAAAGGGATGTAAAGTAAAATTTCTCATAATCAATACAGACAACTTAAAAAAAAAAAAGAGTTTGAAGAGCAAAAACAAGTCTTTAGAACTTCGAAACAGTGCAATAAATCAGAAGCAAAACTTGCTGTGGCGGTGCGAAGCATCAAAGGAATTGTTGTCTACCTTGTAGTGCAATTTGAAAGAAATGATGGATAATAAATAATAAAAAAATCAATATTACCTTCAAAACTACAAAGAAGATGGATAATAATTTACAAGAACATAGGAAATTATACATTGGGGAGGTGCATACCATTCAAAATGTCATCTCTAGAATGATTTACTGCCAAATGCTATCCACCAAAATCAAACCACTGAAATAATTTTGACGTGAGAAATCTTCTGTAAAGGTTGGACGGCAAAATTTGACTGAGTGATTTAAACTTCACCGCAAAACCAGCGAAAAACATTCAAATTTACCAAAAGCACAAAAATTCATTACTGATAAACCAGGATGAAGCTATAGGTAGCAATATAGAGAACGTAAAACTTGCCTCGAGGCTTCAGCCAATTAAGCCACCATAATGCTGGAGATTGTCGGAATTGCATTAAGATTTACACCATTAGCGTGGTCTAATACACGTATGAAGATGGCAGAAAGCATTCAAGTTAGAAAATGCAAGCGTAGGATCCTGTGGAAAAGAAAAATAGGATTTCTATTCAGCAATTTCCACTGAATAATAATTACCTGATGGGGTTCTAAGAACAAAAAAACAAGCGCCAATAACCAGGTAAGCAAGAACAAGCACAAATCCCTTCAGATAGTGTGAGGTTCCATCCTGCAAAAATTGAAATGTTATTTCTGACTGTATAAGAAGAATAATGCACTTCAAATTGATCATTTCCATGTGTACAAAAGCCATTAAAAAATTCATTAATCAATAAGCAAACAATATATAATTATTTTAGCAATAGCTGCCAATACACAGTTTGCAGAAGAATTGGTTCAAGTATTTGGCACTTCAGTTCTAAATGAAAATGTAATTCAGTCAAGGAGGAATGCAGCAATTATGCATGTAAGACTACAAATAAATAGATAATTCCCTCACCCGTAATGAAAACAATGTAATTAAAATTGAGCCAACCAAAGAACCAGTCTCCAGGAGCTTAAAATCAAGATCCATTTGCATGCCCATTATCCATGCCATAATTACACTTAATGGGACCTGCAACATATGGCAAACAGCATTAAAGTTGGTATGTAACCTACAGATATGATAATAGAAGGAAAGATGTTTTTTAGATTTATTGAATTCTTTTTAAATCCCTACCACAAACAAGGAAATCTGAGTTGCTGAACCCAATGTTACTCCAAGGGTAATGTCCTGCAACAAATGAACACCTACTGCTGGTATATATCATCTTTATTATAACCATGTGTAAAAACCTGATGTTTGATAGTGGCATACCAGTTTGTTCTTTAAAGCAAAAATGATTGCACCAGCATGTTCAGCTGCATTTCCAATAATTGGCAGTAATATGACACTAATGAAACTGGTTGACAAGCCCCAAGATTCCGATGCAGCCTAATCAGGGAGATTATGATGAGGACATCGTTAGCAATTTCGACACGTGTACCATCAGAGACTCCGGAGGTCGACGGCCACGATCAAGAGTTTATATTTTGAGTCATTTTATGTAGTAGTTTATTTTATTTTTCAGTTTTTAATGTTTTACCCTTATGGATGGTCATTTGATATTGTAGCCTTGAGGGCATTTATGTCTTTTAGTTTTTGTTTCATTTTGGCCTATTTATAAGAGGCCTCATGCATTGTACTAGGGGATGGATATTGATATGAAATTTCAACTTTGGTTTGGATCTCTTTGTGAGTTCTAGAGTTTTCTTTGTGAGTTCTCGAGTGAGGATTAGCCTAAGAGAGGCTCAAAGCAATACCCAACAGCCCCTTGGTGGCACTTGGTTTTCAACTCTGGTTTCTGCCCCTCCCTCAACCGCCCCTCCCTTAATCCCACCTCCGCCACTGAAATCAACCCAAACCGCCCCCTTTGGATCCCCACCCGCCAGCCCCCCATTGATTATAGCATTAGAATTTGAAATTCAAATTCTAAGAGCTGTTATTGCTTTCCACATTTGCTTCTTTGCCATTTATGAAGTTTCTCAATGAAAATTCAATGTGAAATTTGAATTTCAAATTTCTTCCTAAAAGGTTTACACCCAATTAGGAAGCTATTCAGTGCAAATAAAATCTGAATTTAAATTCAGAATTTGATTTAATTAAGGATGCAATTAATTGGGCCCCATATATATTGAACCTAGACCCTTTTCCTCCACCCCTATGGCTGGCCCTCCTTCTCTCTGCCCCCCCCCCCCCCCCTCTCTCTCCACTTTGCCACCTAAGCAACAATTAAATCCCTAAATCCCTCTCATAACCGCCGACCCCCATTACTCTATTAATTGGGTTAATTTGAATTTCAAATTGGCCCCTTCCCTTTTATTAAAACCTGAAATTAAATTTCAGATTTTCCCTCCAATCTCTTTGGCCTCCAATTTACTTGAGTCAACCCATAGACTCCTAACCCTAGCCGCCCCTCATCCTCCCAAGTTCCCCTCATCATCCTCCTCACCAATCTCAACAGAGATTCTTCCAACTTCCACCACCATCATGCATGGCCGATCCGGAAGTCGACCAGGATTTCTTATTTGATGATCAAGGGCGAACCAACGTCTTTGAATCCCTTTTCTTCGACGTGAACCTTGACGTTGATCCTTCCATGGATGACTACTTAAATCGAACCTTGTTTCACGCTAGTACCTTCCATCGAGGAGCATATTCTTCCCGGACGTTGGAAGCTCACTAGACATCCCGTGGACTACCCACCGCCGGCTACCTCCCCAACGGACTACACTTTGGGCGCCATTTGTCTCCTAGTGGCATCGCTCGGTTTGCTCTCAATCTTCCTCCATTAAAGTGCCACCAATAGAGAGTGAGTGAGGGACCCAAGGTGAAGGGATCTATTTGTTAACCGTGGATTATTGTTTCTTCTACATAACAATACACTCTATTTTTATGTTGTGAAATTGATAGCATCCCGTTAATCTAGTTGATGTGAAACAAAACATGCGATGGAGTTACTTTAAGAAATTAAAGAGAGCAATTTTAACAAAATAATCCAAAGTAAATTTATTGCTTATAACATTGGTTTGATCCTTAGAATTCTTAGTTTTAACTTGCTTAGGCAAAGAAGAGCGAGGTCGGTTAACCAAACAATTTCAGAAAACACAAAGATCAATTGTAACACTACGACGGTAAACAAGAATCCGCAATTTAATAATAAGAACTTTCACCTTTGGAGCCCATACGCTCAACTAGTCTAGGTTTTAGCGGAAGAAGAGTCTCCACCTTAGAATCGAGATTGCTCTGAGGAAGAAGGAACCTTGGATCGTCGTTCTTGGATAGGTGGCCGGAGTATGGAATTCTTGACAGAGATTTCTTGAAGGTGTATTCGGCGGCCTGGAATGTCCGGACAGTGTTTGAAGACCTTCTAGCAGGCTGAACAGCAAGAAAAAATGTTCCAAATCTCCTAAACAGTAGGTTTCAGATGCTTGAAATGCGAAGCAACAGACAGGAGAGGTCTGGACAGCAGTTTGGCCTTTAAGGGGTTCTGGACGGCAACATATAATGCCTGTACAAACCTTGGACAGCTGCTATAGGGTGCTGGAAGTGTTTGGACAGCAATTCTAGGTCTCCAATGGTGCAGGACAGCAGGCTACCCTTGCTGGAATGCGTGAGCATACAGCAGATTTTAGGGGGGAGGGAGGAAAACCGTGAGGGGGGGAGACTTGGGAAGGGAGCCGCCAGGTTTGTAACGGCTAAGGGTTGAGTGGGGGGGGGGGGGAAGTAATCAAAAAGAAATCTGATTTGTAATTCAGATTTCTCAATTGGGAAGATTTAATTTCAGTTTTGAAATTTCAAACCTGAAATTAGTCTCAAAGGGAAAGAAATAAGGGAAGTTACAAGGGGTTAATACGGGAGAGAGAGAAGAGGAGTATTTGAGTGGTTTGTAGTGGGGCCGGTTGATTAATGGCTGGTTAATTAAAATCTGATTAAATCATCAGATTTGCATTAATATAGAGAGCTTTTTTTAATTCACGGTTTAGAAGAAAAGGCAAGCTCTTCAATTCCAATTCATTAGGATTTGAAATTCAAAAAATCTGTCCAAAACGTTTGGAGCCAAATTAGAAAGGTTATAATGGGGGAATTAATGGAAATTGAAGGGGTGAGGGATGGGAAATCAGCGGCCAAGCAAGAGAATCAGTGGCCTGAAGCCGGCGGCCTATAGGAGGAAATTCCAGCGGCTGGGGCGGTGAGAGGAATAGGCCGGCAGGAGGCTTTGGCACAGGGAGTCGGCTGGTGGAGACGGGCCGGTCGGTGGCTGGGCAATCCAGGGGGGGGGGGGGGGCAGCGGTAAAAGTAGGGGAGGGGAGAGTGTGGGGAAACTCTCGGGATCCAAAACCTGAAGATCCAATCTTCCAACTAATGGCTTCAATCCAAATCGTCGTCACGGCGATGTGAGCAAGAGATTGAAAGGAAAAATAAAAGTAGAACAAGAGATCTAGAACTCACAAAGAGATCTAGTTTCTCCTACGAACTCACTAAGAGATCGTAGAGGTTTGCACTCACAAAGAAAACAAGAAAAGTCAAATTTTCATTCCTCAAAAACTTCTTCTTACATGAGAAAAGGGTCATATATATAGGCCATCAAATGACAAAGAAAATAAAAGACTTAAATGCCCCTTGGGCTACAATAGCTACCAAATACCCATAAGAGCAAAACGGAAAAAACATAAAATAAAATAAAGTACTACATAAAATGATGAAAATACAGATCATGATCGTGGCCGTCGATCTCCGGCATCTCCTGAAGGTACATGTGTCGAAATCGCTGCTGATGTCCCCATCACTAGTTGTAACCGCATGCCTTACATATCTACTTGATAATTCTGAAAGCCTAACTTGGGTAAGCATGAACTCTATAACTAGCAAAGTTTTAATATTCTTATATTAAAATTCCCAAGCAGTTCTTGTTTCTATGCATATGTATCACATCATCTTGGTATCAGAGCATGGTAGCATGTCATGCATGTGCTAGAAGTTCCTAGGAGTCTAGTTAACCAATTGTGAAACTCGTTTGCATGCATACCATTGCCTACTTGTTTTAAATTCTCTGTTTTACTTTGCTTTCCAGAAAATTTCTGCATGTTTTCATCATTTTAAGCAAGCCTCAATCATTGTCTATGTGCTGTCTTTGTCACTACAATACCCCTAATTGATTAGGTTGCTTTGCCAAACAATAAAACCTGCGGTCAAGAAAATTCCCGCACCTTTATTTGGCCTTTAGGTGAGTCTAGGTAAGTGTTAATTTGCTGTCCACGCCCTGGAAATCATCCAAAACACTTAGACAACTTTATGTCATGCTATAGTTTGCTGTCCACATCATTCTTGCACACATCTAGTGAACTGTAGGCTAGTTTCTTAAGCATTTAGGTGCTGTCCTCAACCTAACAACGTTCCTAAGTGCCTAGGTTACCTAACCCACTAATGTAACTTGCTGTCCAAACAATTTGTGGCACCCTTTAGTGAGTTTAAGTGAGCCTAACCTAGTGTCTAAATGATGTCCCTTACACCTAATCACCTCTGAGTGTCACTTGGCGCTTCTCAATGGACCCGATAGGATTTCAAAAGAAGTTAGATGACCTAGTTAATCTTGTGAGCTCTTTAACTAAAACCCCAAAGGAGGAACATGTTCACTCTCCCCACTCTAGGTATGTGCCCCATTCGATCAATCATGATAGACGGAAGATGCCCCACACAGCTTATCAACCTAGACTTAAGCTTGAGCCACAACACCATCACTTGGAATCACATTACCTTCTACCCACCTTTGATAGTTCTTCGGACCCTTACTACTTAAGAAAGTGGGTTAGACAATTAGAGGACTAATTTGAATCGCATGATATCCCTAAGTCCCGCCAGTTTAGCATTGCTAAATCACACCTGAATGGCAGTGCGCGCTAATTCTGGATGAGGCTGAAAGATCATAAAGAGTCTCGTGACGAATACCCTACCCCAGATTGGAAAAGCATGAGATGAGAACTTGGATTAAAATACATTTCCCCTACTTATGGTCACACATCCTTTTGTAACATCAGGGTTGTTGCACCACTCTGTAGGTCCTCACCTAACCTAAATGGCCGACCCTCTAGTGGGTCTTTTGTTCGATCGGTCCCATATGACTCCCCACGAGGGATGATTCCTAGCCATCCCAGTCAACCTGGTCAGAACACGCATCCTCTCTGCGTAGTGGATCCCGAGCCACCTCGCCACATGAGTAACTTTACCACCTTTAAAATCAGTAATGAATCTAAGGCTACCCAACCTTTCGTATCCCTAATCTTTGACCCTGCAAATGTAATTGTACCTAACAGAAGCACGGCAAAGAAGAAATTTCTTGAACTTAAGACTGAGTATACCCATTTCGTGGATGTTAATGATATTTTTGATAATGAGGACTTCTTTGAGGAAGAAACTGAAGTGAGTGAATCAGACTCCAGACACGACTTAAACCCTGATCTAGGAAACCCTGATCTAGGAAAGTTAGAACCTTTAAACGTTGACTCCATAGCCCACCCTGATCTTAGTCTCCTCAAGGATACCCCTTTGGATAAGGTCTGTCTGGATGATATTAAGTTGATCTCAAAAGAAGTTGATATGACCTTAAACACTTTAAAGTTAAATTCAGATAATTCTGATGACGATGAGGATAATCTTGAGTTAAAAGTGGTGCAGCTGAATTTACTATCTAATTTAACTCTCGATTTGATTGACCCTGAATCCATAGATCTTAGAGTTACAACCAAACCTGATTCTATTGATAATCATAATACGATTTTGGAAGACGGTACTTTGAGTCTGAAAGTTTCTGAGCCTGATTTGAACAATGAGCCTCCTCTTGTTTTATTAGAGTCTAATTTTAGAGTTGCTCATTTAGATTTATATTTGGCAGAGTGTGTCTTTCCTGATTTGACTTACCTCATCGTTCCTTGTACCAACTTTAATATTCGACAGAGCATTAGCCCATACTTTCCTGATGCCTCTCTAACTGTTGTATCCACATATGTCTTGGGAACTCTACCCCATCTTATGAGTCACATGCCTACTGACGACTCTTTGGGCTATCCCCTTACAGATGTGAGTCAGGACCCATCTTATCTTGTTCCTGATTCATTCATTTTGCCCGTTGTAGTCTCGTCCTACCATGTTAAGGATCATCTCTCTCCTAGTTGGATGAATTTGCTCGATTACACTACTATCACTAGGAGATTGCCTACGACCCGAACTTAAGCTATCTATAGAAATGCCCTAGTAGCTAAGGATGTCTTTATTGCTCCCCCTACACCAGTTCCCTTAGGCTTGAACACTTTAGATCCCCTCATTTTCGTGACACTTCCACCTTTATTCCATTTATGTGTGTTTGTGTGTCTATTTCCTGTCGAAATTATCTATGTTTAAAATCTTCTGTGTGAGCTCATGATTCTTGTCATTCTTCATGCATACTGGTTCTTTTGCATCTATATTTGGATCTCATCTTCAAGAACTGCATAAGGATATTAATACAAACATTAACCAAAGCGATGCCAGTTATAAACTTACTGTTGATCTCAAGAGACGGTTCAAAGAACTTGATATTGGAGATTTTGTAATGGTTCAGATTCGTCTGGAGCGGTTCTCACAAGGGACCGTTAAAAAACGTTACATGCTAGAAGCGCTGGACCTTTCAAATAACAACAAAAAAAATAAATAGTAATGTTTACGAGTTAGACCTTCTTGAATGTTTTAACATTAATCCTATGTTAACATCAAAGATCTTGTAAGCCTTCGAGGGTCTAGAAGTGTAACCCTCCTAGTCCATAGATGATTACTCGACGTGGTCGAGTTTTCTCCCACCTGGGGAGAATGATGAGAACATCATCAGCAATTTTGACATGTGTACCATCGGAGACGCCGGAGATCAACGACCACGATCAGGAGTTTATATTTTGAGTCGTTTTATATAATAGTTTATTTTTATTTTTCAGTTTTTATTGTTTTACCCTTATGGGTGGTCATTTGATATTGTAGCCCTGAGGGCATTTATGTCTTTTAGTTTTTGTTTCATTTTGGCATATGTATAAGAGGCCTCATGCATTGTACTAGGGGATGGATATTGATATGAAATTTCAACTTTGGTTTGGATCTCTTTGTGAGTTATAGAGTTCTCTTTGTGAGTTCTCGAGTGAGGATTAGCCTAAGAGAGGCTCAAAGCAATACCCAACAGCCCCTTGGTGGAGCTCTTGGTTTTCTATCTAATTTCTTCTCCTTACCTCTCCCCTAGCCGCCGGATCTTCCCCCACCACCCCACCACCTAACTGGCCAGCAACCTCGCCCCCTTCCCTTGCCGTTAGCCGCTGGTTTCTGCCCCTCCCTTAATCCCACCTCCACCACCGAAATCAGCCTAAATCGTCCCCTTTGGATCCCCACCCGCCGACCCCCCATTAATTCTAGCATTAGAATTTGAAATTCAAATTCTGAGAGCTGTTATTGTTTTCCACATTTGCTTCTTTGCCACTTAGGAAGTTTCTCAATGAAAATTCAATGTGAAATTTGAATTTCAAATTTCTTCCTAAAACGTTTACACCCAATTAGGAAGCTATTCAATGCAAATCAAATTTGAATTTAAATTTAGAATTTGATTTAATTAAGGATGCAATTAATTGGGCCCCATATACATTGAACCTAGACCCTTTTCCTCCACCCCTATGGCCGGCCCCCCTTCTCTCCCCCCCTCTCTCTCTCCACTTTGCCACCTAAGCAACAATTAAACCCTAAATCCCTCTCATAACCGCCGGCCCCCACTCCATTAATTGGGTTAATTTGAATTTCAAATTGGCCCCTTCCCTTTTATGAAATCCTGAAATTAAATTTCAGATTTTCCCTCCAATCTCTTTGGCCTCCAATTTGCTTGAGTCTATCCGCCCCTCATCCTCCCAAGTTCCCCTCATCATCCTCCTCACCAAACTCAAGAGAGATTCTTCCAACTTCCACCACCATCATGCATGGCGGAAGTTGACCAGGGTTTCTTATTTGATGATCAAGGGCGAACCAACGTCTTTGAATCCCCTTTATTCGACATGAACCTTGACGTTGATCCTTCCGTGGATGACTACTTAAATCGAACCTTGTTCACGCTAGTACCTTCCATCGAGGAGCATATTCTTCCCGGACGTTGGAAGCTCACTAGTCATCCCGTGGACTACGCGCCGCCGGCTACCTCCCCAACGGACTATACTTTGGGCGCCATTTGTCTCCTAGTGGCATCGCTCGGTTTGCTCTCAATCTTCCTCCATTAAAGTGCCACCAATAAAGAGTGAGCGAGGGACCCAAGGTGAAGGGATCTATTTGTTAACCGTGGATTATTGTTTCTTCTCCATAACATTACACTCTATTTTTATGTTGTGAAATTGATAGCATCCCGTTAATCTAGTTGTAACCGCATGCCTTACATATCTACTTAATAATTCTGAAAGCCTAACTTGGGTAAGCATGAACTCTATAACTAACAAAATTTTAATATTTTTATATTAAAATCCCCAAGCAGTTCTTGTTTCCATGCATATGTATCACATCAGATTATGCTCGTCAAAGCAACATTCTTTGGTGAAGAAAAAAGCATCTTTGGTATAGAGAAGGGAACGCAAAGCAGATGAACAATTATTTTGGTATTATCAAATTCATCAAAAAATGTGAAGGATTGTTGCAATACAGCCATAGTTAATAGAGCAGTCATATTTCAAAATAAATGCAATGATACAGTAACCTGGAAATACATGATTAGATGAATGATAATATCATAAAAACAGTTGAATACAATTTTTGAACCTTTTTTTTTTTAATTTGAGAAGTCATCCTTCTTATTCTAGCGAGTAAACTAACATGATATCTTCGGTCTATTGTTCAGAGTAATGATGATTTAGATGTGGATATTATGACTAGAATTCAAGTTGGGTGGTTGAAGTAAAGGAATGCTTCAGATTTGTTGTGTGATAGAAAAGTACCACTCAAACTTAAGGGGAAATTTTATAAGATTGTGGTGAGACCTATAATGCTTTATGGCGCAGAATTGCCTCGGCAGGCAAAGTTGCCTTTTCAACTTGCATCACTGCTACTGGAGGGATCTAGGCGAAGTGAGGGCGGGGAACTCCAACAGGTTTTTTGACCTCCACATCAGCTCCTAAAGTCATGCCGAAATCGATGTAGAGTCGCGCCCCATCCGTTATCCTTGCCAAGATCATGCTCAAATCCCGCGATTCGGCCACCCCACTCCCTGCAATGCTGCACTATAGTCTATTCACATCGACCGACAACGAGTGATCGAAAACAAAAATCTTGCTCTCTTATTTTCGTAGCATACGCTCATTTCTCTCCCACTCACGCTCTATGCTTCCTCTTGCACATGAATGATTTTTTGTTCTTCCCCCTTACAAACCATAGTGATTGATCCTTCCTCCTCGTCACAGCTCGCATCCAAAATCTAAGAATATCCCTGCCGAACCGCTCGATCGCAGCCGAACCCCTCACGCCGACCCAGGCTTCCACACCCGTCACCTGCTACTAAGACCCACTCGATCCAACCTCGCCTTGATCCAGCAAACACGTCTCGCCTCCACCACCTATTGATCCTTTATTATATTTCTATACATTGATTATGCTAAGATTTGTGCATTAGACTGCTCATGGGCTAGGGCTGCTTTGATACTAATCCGGTCTTATGCATGTGGCCAAGCTCATGTAGCGCTAAATAAAGGGGCAAAAATAATCATTAAAGCTTTAAAACTAACGTTATTTTCTACAGATGCTCCAGAGACTACTTAGCCCCCTTTAAACTAAAAGAGCGTGGTTAAGTGTGTTTATTTTTTTGCATATATATAACTGCTCGTGATGTGGTATATTGAACTGCCTGTGATTTCTATTAGGATAACCATGAATGAGTTTGAGTCTAGATTTTCTTTTTCATAATATAATTTGTTATAATTTGTATTGAGTTGTGAAAGTTTTCAAAAGTGATGCATTTCAAACACTCGGTATCCAAAGAGAAAAACAAAGATCCTTTATAGAAAATTTCTTAGTCATTTGGGTACCCTTCCAAAGGACGAACCATACGGAGCCCGAAGGAGACGATCCAAAGGGAGGTGATCTGGAGAAAGACAATCCACTCGAAGATGGAGACTTGAAGACGAAATGCCTTACTTTTAAGATTTGCATCATCCATTAGGATTAGAATCTAGGATGTTGTCGGTGGGGCCTAACCACCATTATTTTTCTGTAGACCCTAGGTTGTATTTATACGACACTTGCCGTGGATTTTCTTACTTTACTTTTTTTGGATTTATATTGATGTGTTTATTTGCTGTATGTAGTAGAACTTGCCTGTTTTTTCTAAGTTTCTTTCTTGCATATGTTTGGCTTATTTTCGCTAGGCTCTTTAAAGACAAAAAAATATTTTTCTACTTGTAATTAATATTCAAAATTTTAAGGTTTAAATAACTTAGAAACTTAACGACCTAAGAAATAGTCGGAATCGTCCGGGGTTGCATGCATATTAATGCATTCTCTCTTCTCCTTCTATAAGACACTTCCCGCCTGCGGGTAGAGTTCGAATACTGGTCTATGAGGATGAGATGCCGGACCTAGTGAAGTCTAATCTTTTTCTAAAAATTATTTTTATAAGCCTTTTTAAAATTCTATGCATATCTGATTTGGAGACTTCAACCAGCATACATTGCATTAGAAATAAATTTAATTAAAATTTAATTGCATTAGCTCTAGGAGCATTCACCCTACATAAGTCCAGGGCCAATTAGGAAACTCTCTAGACGTCGACCTTACTTCCAAAACACTAAACTACCCACCCATATTTCATAAAGACTGGACAACATGGATTTTACGTGCTTAGGTGGTTAGCTGACTTTCCTTTTTCAGGCAGGTTATAAGCTTAGATGCATTAGTTAGGATACGAGTGATGGTGTTTGGTAGAACACTAAACACACCTTAGATCTAGGATTCAATGCTACTACACTGGGTGTCTTGTAGTAGGCCTAAACGGTAGGTAAGTTCCTTTTCTTCAGAGACTATAAATCCTACCTATCCGCGTCGCATGGATGGCGCCACTTCCATCTTTTTCCTCCGTATGCTCTGAGTGTGTGATTCTCTTTCTCTCGTTACTGCCTTAGTCCCTCTGGATGCTGAGATGAGCCATGCATGTTGACTAAGCCACTTGAGCCCTTCTTTCCCTTTGAGTAGGAACTTCCTAGTCCCCTTTTGTGTGTCAATCTCCCTTGTCTAGGAAGAATAATATCGGATCCTTAATCGAGAGTTTTATCGGACCCTAAGCTCGAGATGTAATTAACTATGGGGGCATGCGCTCGTAGGAAATGGAACTCCACTATCAAATAAACCCTACTCGAGTTGATGTATTGGGTGGGGGAAACTCGTTATTACGATCAGGTCGTATATATTACTACCCATCGAGGTGCGCTGGTGAGAGACGTTATTCTCAATGGTTAGTCATATGTACGATCTAATC
Source organism: Dendrobium huoshanense (assembly GCA_016618105.1). Classification (NCBI taxonomy): domain Eukaryota; kingdom Viridiplantae; phylum Streptophyta; class Magnoliopsida; order Asparagales; family Orchidaceae; genus Dendrobium; species Dendrobium huoshanense. Next base: position 49,390,649 of record CM028344.1, read on the forward strand.
TTCTCTTCCATTAACCTAAATCATACTACCTAAATCATGGTTAGTCATAATACCTAAATTATGTTGCTACTATACACTAGATACTATGTATCTCTACATATTTGTTTAATGACCAGCCTTAATTGAAAGTTCTCTCTCATTATCAGGAGGGGTAATTAACTATAGAGGCTTGTGCCTATAGGAAACATGAACTTAGATTATAAAGTCCTCACAAAATGAGGGTGAAATCTCTCGGTAGTGTCTTATGCAAAACCCAATATGCCTTGTCAGTAATGATTCATTCTTGTCAACCCGATAAAGGAAGAAAGGGGTCCACGAAGAGGCCAAGGTATGAATTTTTAGAGCCCATAAAGTAAATATCTTGTCGAGAATATCACTATGATTCATTCTCAATTCTTCTCTTATCAGTAAAGACATGACATGTGTCATCTAACCGGTGGTTTTGCCACCAAATGACACCACAGGTAAACGGTTTTGAACGAGACTCTCTGACCGGCTAGTTTTGCGCCAAACGACACCATTAAATTAAGTTCTTGGTCAGAGCCCGTATACTCCCCTACGATGTTAAATCATTGAATAATGAATCAATAGGATATGTCTGATAGGGCACTAAGCCCTCTGTTGGCTAAGATGGATTCAAATTTGTCCCCATAGATAAACATCCACCTCAGGTCTACAAGGTACCCTTGGGACGAAGGAACACATGGCTGGCGACAAGGATTCTTCAGTCAGGTTAGGTCAACTACCTTATCTAACTAAGTAGACCAGGGACCATAATAGCTCGGGACGACGAAATCATGGGATCTTGAACGGGTCTATCATCACTCCCCCCACCATCCGCTTTAAGTGCAAGGTGGTAAATTTTTTTATTTTAAATATTAAATTTTCAAATTCCAAATCATGCTACTACTATACGTCGGATACTACATATCTATTTGACGACTAGCCTTAATAAAAAATTCTCTCTCGTTATCAAGAGGAGTAATTAACTATAGGGGTTTACACCTATTGAAAACCTGAACTCGTATTATGAAGTCCTTACAAAATGAGGGCGAAATATTTGGGTAGTGTCTTATTCAAAACCCAATATACCTTCTGAAAAATTTCCTCAAAACTTAAGCGTTAACACTCTCCACAACAACCCGAAAATAGAAAAGGGGCTGCAGAAAGGCAGGGGTGCGAATTTTCGGAGCCCACAAGAATGTTGGCCATTAAAAGAGAAGCATAATATTAAGTTAGATGAGAATGCTCAGATGGATGAGTGGATTTACTCTTAGAGAAAGGATACGAAATGAGTATATCCGTTAAAGGTTGGAGTAGCTCCAGTGACGGATAAGATTAGATTTAAATGAGAATTTGACTTTTAACAAGACACAATGGAGAAAACAGGATTCATGTAGCAATTGTTTAAAATTGCGCAATATGAGTCTCGCCTTGAGGCCCGCCTCAGCGCAATTCTAGTGAAAAACGTCTTGAGACTTACGCCTCTAGTTCTTTTATGAGGCTTGTGCCTCAGCTTGGCTGAGGCCCGCCTCGCCTCGCTAGCGTGAGGCTTACGCCTCATCCTATTTGTTTATATTTTTTGTTAAAACTAACACAAATCATGTCTTCATGCACATTCAAGCGCAACAACTTCCTCTCGATTACCTCTACCTCCAACCCACGGCCTTCGCCACAACCAACACCATCGTAGTCATCTACGATAATCACTTGAAATATGCACACCACCACCCTAAAAAATTTAGAGCATTAATCTCATATTTATGTTGATGAAAATATTTCTAAAAGATGAACATGATTGAAATAAATTAAAAAGAAGCATATTATAAGGAATTCAACTCTATTGAATGAGGCAGGGGATAGACTAATTTGTTATGGTGACAACTCAGATAAATACCACCTCAATGATGACAATGCAGATGATTCCTAAGTTGTTGTCAACTATTTCAACTTTTATTAAGAATTAAATGTAAATGAGTACAGAATTGAGAAAGAAATTTAGAGTTGAACTTGATGTTATATGATAGTTTTATGTAATTTCTATATTTAATATTGTTTTGCTCTTATAATATTTGAATTTTAATTCTATTTCACGTACTTTATCACTTGTCACTTTATATCTTGTGTAATTTTTTGTTTCATATGTATGTTAATTTATTAATTCATAATTTAATAGGAAGCTAATATGTTATTTTTTAACATATTATATATGTATTATATAAAAAATCACTTTTGACATTTATTATCACTTTACGCAATTTTTTTATTTTGAGGCTTACGCCTCAAAACGCCTTGAGGCTTACCCTCGCCTCATGAACAAAAACGCATCAATACCCAATTATGCAATTTTAAACATTGCATGTAGCCGACCCCACGTAGTGAGATAAAAGGCTTATGTTGTTGTCGTTGTATCATATTGGTAGGCTTCATTGAAATTTTCCAGGATGATAAACAATGCAAACACTCTTTAAGTTTATGAATTTCAGTACATCAAAGGAAAGCACCATTGACAATCCTCATATTCTACAACAATAAGAAGTCAGAAAGACCATCATTCTTAGTATCAGATGATAGAATTTGTGGATCCCTCGAGGGCGCCATCTCAAAACGCCAAGAAGACAAAAACAATTACCTCAATGGTGCAAACAGCATACTGAGAAAGTACTGCAATCAATATGGTCATGCCAACCAACCAGGCTATTGCACTAGTGAATCCAATTACGGCTTCAGCATCAGAAACCGTGTCATCTGTATCATTTTCCTGATTATTGTCAAAATGAAATAGTTTATCTTGGTAAAAGAGAACAAGTAAACTGGCTAAATCTGATCAAAACAAAGAAGGCAATACAAATAATATGATTTCCTACCATCAGAATTTGACTAAAGATTTACCTCTTGCGGCTTAAATAGATGGCCATGGGTTTTCAACTGGAAGAAGAGGTAAGCAACGTAGGCAGCCAGCATAACAATGCTGGATGCCCTTGAAAATGCCAGAGTTGGGGCAGTAAAGGAACCCTCGTCAGAGTTCACAGTATACCTGAGCATCAGAGGAAGCATATGACATAGTGCACCTAGTAACAGGAGAGCTGCGTTCGCATCGGCTTGCTTCTGTAAGAATATGGAGATCATCAGCTACTGATCAAATACTGTTAAGTGTCTCATTAATTAAATTTGCCACATACACGATCAAAACGCTGCTCCTTGCTCAAGTTAACAAGTCCACCGCAAAAAAAGGATGTTCCAAGGACAAGCAGCAAATTTGAGAGGATTGAACCTACTAGAGAAAGCTTGACAACTTCAATCTTTCCCATGTGCAAGGCAAACAAAGCTATGATAAGCTCTGTCGCATTCCCACATGTAGCATTCAAGAGACCACCAACTTAAGCATTGAAATAAGTTATTAGGTAAACAGAACAAGGCCATTTTAGAAGATTAAAGAAGCTAATGCATCCATATAAAGAGTGGCAAGACAGTGATTGCTATTACATACCAGTAGGACCGGTGTAAAATGAAATTTGCCTGCACCATCAATCCAAACAAAGGGCAGGACATGAGTTTTGTAATAGTAATACAACAAAAAAAGACAAAAATCACTAATTGAAGTTCCTGAAGTAGAACCAACAACTCAGTTGTTCTTTAATGTTAATAAAGGTTAAGGATAAGAATGAGCACCAAGAAAAACAAAAGAGAATCTAAAGGACATCAAGGCTGTACGCATTATATGAGTAACGCTTACACTTTCAAAAAAAAAAAGTTACACTTGGAGCAACTGAAGAAATTATAACATTTTACAGGAATTTTGAAAGTCATTTGCTAAATATATAATTGAAATCCGATTTTAGAAATCAAGTGTTTCATTTGAATAGCAGGTATCAACAATTTAATTTCCAAATAAACTAGCACAGTGAAATAGCCATCAATAACACATAACAAAAGAAGTTCAACAACCGAAAAAGTAACATAGCCAACTATTTAAGAAGCCTTAAATATGAGATCAATTGTAACCTACGGAAACTCAAATCGCCACTAAACCTAGTTGAACTGTAGATCCAAAGCTTTACAGAACATATATAGTACGAATTCATCAAGATTTGGACAGATCATATTGAAGAGATTAGCCATTACTCAATTGGAAAAACATCTTGTTGTTGTTGTTGTTGTAAGTATTATTATTCATTTCATTGGAAATGAAAGAGACATTATTTCTGTTAGGATTTGCCTCAGTAATATGTTAGCCTTAGCATAAATTTTAAAATAGATGATTTTAGGTCCTGTAACAAGCTCCTGCCCTGGAGAAAATTCTCTTCAATGAAGAAGTATTCACATATGAGTTATCTTATTCCTTTCTCTTGAGTTTTTGCAGTAATGGTTCAAGAATTCTACCCTGGCTTCTACTACACGCTGAGGCATCCTCTTCTCTGACTTCTGGAACATGCTAAAGCATGGTTTCCACTTCTGGTTTAAAGCATAGGCCTGAGCGTCATTTTGTTCGTTAACCTCTCGCTAAATCGGCTAGCTTCAGGTACACGCTAAACCTCAACTGTTCTGAACATCTTGAATTTTCTGTCCAGCAATAAGCACAAATTTGCAACAAAAACCGACCACTTTCACCATCAACATTAACCACCATCATTGTCATCGCCTGGTCGGCTATCACCGTTGCATCACCACCGACACCATCATGCATAATTCAATTTATTCAAAAGTCAATTAAAATAAAAAACAACATATTTTTAAGATATCACATGTTATATTTCATATAAATTAAAAAAAATTAAATTAAAATATAAAAAGTCAAAACAAAAGTCATCGCAAACTATCCCTTATTGTCTTTATCAATAAGCAATTCCTCATAAATAGTTAAAATTTTCCAATAATTTGTTTCAGAGTCTAATTAGGAATACGATGGTCATGAAGTAGTAGATCAAACGGCCTATTTATTCAAGGATAATTTTATTATTTTCATTAAGGCCCATTTTAATAAATAGAGCATAAGGTCTCATAATTTAGTTGGTTGATGATGGAATAAAGAAAGTCTTTCTTTTGTCATCCCCTCTAGGTTTGATTCTTCCATTCTCTTAAGGTTTATCAATGTTCACTTTCTTTCTACTTCATATTTTCCTTCCTTTGAGGCATTCATTATTCCAATCTTCTCACTCATTTTCTTCTCTCTATCTCCTCGATTCTTCCTCTAGACTGAATTATCTTCCTTTTTTAATAAAAAAATCCACTACAATCTTTGCTTTCATCAATTTGCCCCAGACTATTAGCAAAAGAAGATAAATTTGAGGCGGATGAAAATGCTTTCTTGATGATACATATAATTTTAACTAATGAACTCTTAACAATAGTTTAGGAGGAACCAAAGATGAAGGGGTTGCAGCTAAAGTTATATCTTTTCACATGACCAAACTCCTTTCCATCAAAACTTATCAAAAGTAAAGATGTAATAAGCTATGCCCATTAAATCACATCTTAGTGAACTTATTTCCATATTAAGGATTTATGGGAGATTGATGTGATGATATATGAAAAGAATCAAGCTTCATTACTATTTTATGTTTGACCTCCCTCTTATAACCATTTTTATGATACCATATTATGTGGTGAAGGTACCATCAACATAAGTGTTCAAATGCACTCCTTTCAAAAACACGACTTTCAAGATGGAGGGAATAACACATGAAAGTTCAACTAAAGGATTTTTGGTTGAGGGACCTAGTTTGAAAGGTCAGCATCTACTCATTGTTGACCCATGCATTAAGAAACACAAAAAGGGCTAAAATTGGCAACGCGAGCGACACTCGACAGGCGACGCGTCACTAAAGTACTCAAATGAATTTCGATCGCCAAACGGATTATGTTGTTGTGATCAGAACACCGAATTTACCTAAGAGGGAGCCCCTCATAATCGAATTGGGCGAAGATCAAAATCGATGATCTACACCCAAAAATGTTGTGTGACGCTTCCCAAACGACATTTGATCGCAAAACAGGCTTTTTCGTTGAATTCAGAAATTCAGAACATTCAAATTATATAAAAATGATTGTAATATTGTGTAGGTACCTCACATGAGAAAACAACATGGATTTTGAGGCGACGTACACAAATTGAGGCACAATTTTTTTTTCTTTTTACTTGTCTGCTATAATAATAATAATAATAGAAGACACCCATACCTACTATTCAGTGTCGATGCCGCGCACACTCTTCCCACAATCTCTGCTCAGATCTCGCTCGAAGAAGCCCACAAGCAGCTCGCTCTCGTTATTAAAGCAAGAGGAAAGGCGATTGTTTGTTTCTTCTTCCCGCACACGAATGCTCCAACAAGCCTCCTGATCTTCTATTCGAGCACCTCCAATCAAACACTAGCCTCCGATCCTGCATTCACCTCACTATAACCAAACTCCAATGAGCTATCCCACACAAACAAGACCCAAGCAGCCCACATAAACTTAACACTTTTAACCCATTTTTCTCTCCATATTATCATTATTATTATTATTTAAAAGATAAAAAAAGAAAAAAAAAAAAAGAGAAGAAGAACAAAACAAAAAAGAGGCTTATGCATTTTCGTCAAAGCCTTGACATCGTCGTCGTCCATAACTAGTAACCGTTTGCTTGTCTAATTTCATCAGTGAACACATTCTAGCTCTTTGACGCTTTCTTCTCTTTCTAGTGTAGTTACGTCAGCGCTTTTGAAAAAAAAAAAAAGACTACAGGGCTATCAAAGAGCGCCCCCTATTAGAGTAGAGTCAAAGGTAGAGTAAAGGGGGGGGGGGGGGGGGGGCTTAAGGCCGGAGTTTCTTTGCTGCCTACGTTTGCTTGTTTCCGGACGTAGTGCGGTAGCTTGCTTGCCCTCGCCTCACTCACAAAGGAGCTCGGTGCAATGCTTGCAGCGAAGCAGGTGAGCCTTGTGCACGCTTTTTTTAGCGTGACGGGGTTAAAACTTAAGTACCCATATGCTCTATAATTAGGCCAACGAGGAAATTTGAAAGTCTTTCGTGTAGGTACCCTTGTATCCTATCCACACCTTTATTGGTGTGGTGGGGTAGAAGACCACAGCCGAGGTGCACCCGACACCGACCATGCATGTCTTCTTGACATGGTGAGAAGGCCTAGACTCCCAAAAATTCCCCAAAACTGGGAAGACGCCGAGAGGCTGTCAAAATTCATACTAATAAGGAATCAGACTTAAGCAAATTACATGGAACTAAACTTGCAACCAAAATCACAGGGAACTGGACCTAATGCTTAAAATAAAGTTGTAATTCACAAAATAACAAAAATCAAATAGAAAGAAGTGAACAAAGGACTTGTGATGGATAAATTTCAACATGATTCACCCGCAAGCAATGAAATTGAAGGGAATGTATAATCTGATTGCAAGCAAGTACACAAAGCCCTTAACAAATATTGTAAATCACATATGAATGATAGTAGTTGATGTGTAACACTCGCATCTGTCATGAAAGCAAATACACTAATCTTTTGCAAGTAAAGGAGGTTGGCATGAAATGAATATGTTGATTTGTTAACCAAGATATGTTCAAGGAGTTCAAAGCAAACACAGTTTGCATGCAATCAATGTCACTCAATTGCAAACAAACGTGAAAGCCCGCCTGCCAACGATAACATTAAACAAGTTATAAGCATGACATCCATCCTATAAATATATCCAAGCAGATTGCAATGAATACAATGATATGTGCATGGGTAGAACATTGGAGATATGCAACAAATATAACAACCTCCCGACAATCAATTTCAACTTACGAGCAAACACATCAAATCTTTGCAAGTAATGAAGAATGATATATGATGAATATGACAAATTTCAGAAAAAAAAAAAAACATATAGGGGAAATGCAATGCATGCGGCACACCATCTACGAGCAAGGGTAGAAAATCTACAACGAATGTAAGCACCTATGAGTAGCACTAGAGGATCTGTGATGCATATGACAGTTTGCCTATGAGTCAAGGTAGCGGGATTATGGCAGAGCGTACGAACTCATGATGCATACAACAATCCCATTTGCAAGCCATATTAGAAGATTTGCACTTAATGTAGCCCGCCCACGGGCAGTGATAAGAGTTGGTGACTTTTGAATGCCTACTGCTTGCAAGCAAGCAATGATAGTAAAATCTGCACTGCATGATAACCCATCTTCATAAAACAACAAGTGACCCGTAGCACAACAATACAGTTCACCTATAGACAGAAGAAAGGAATTTGTAATGCCTAGTTATCATACCAGACAAATCAACTTACCCGCAAATGACGACGAGAGATTCGTGGAGAACAACGCAGTCTGCTAACAACACAAGCACAATATCCCAATGTCTATTGAACAACACTCCTCTACGGGCTGTAATGGATGATATAATAACCCAATGAGGCAACATAAACTAAGCAATACATGCAACAACTGAAATCTAACACGCCTTCACGCCATCGAATTCGTAACACTCGTACAAGCACACATAAAACATTTGTAGGCCCTTAAATGGAATATTGCGCATTTCCCAAATAAAAAGCACCTGCGCAATTGATTATGTTTAAAATTTTCAAAATGCCCTCTCATGCATCATAATATAATTTACTAAATTTAAATGCATTGTCTCAAGGAACTTGCCACTGCTTTGAGAAGCATGCAATAGTCTCAAAGAGCACATGACATCCTCGAGAGATGTGCTGCAACCTCAAAAAGCGCATCATTATATTGGGAAACACATAGTATTCTGGCAAAGTGCATTGAAATGCATATTAATGCATTAAGAATATGCATACGCATCATACAAATGCTTTGGAAAGCCTGCAAGTATACAGTTTAAATGCATCATGAGTGTATGTCATATGAAAATGCATTATGCATTAAGTTGCATATAGATATATCAGGCATATACCTAACATGCAAAAACACACTGTGAATATGTGCTATGTAACATGCAAAATGCTTCATGTAAACACATCATCCAACATGCAAAAAGGCACTATGTCATAATAGCGCAGTATGCCAACATGCAAATACATTATACACTACGTTAATGCATTAAGCCACCATGCAACATACAAAAATGTCATGCAAGCACGTTAAGTAGTGCGCAAATGCATATATTAATACACATGTATACATGCAAGCATATAAATACATGTGTAAGTATATCAACATGCAAATGAATACATGAGTGCGTATATGGATATGTAGATATGTTATACGAATCCACTGCATTACATACATATAGCCACCATATAAATACACTATGCAAAATACACTCGAAAGCAAGTACCCGCATGGGACTCGATGAGCATGATGTATGTACATACGTGCATGGAGGTTAAGGATGCTGCATGGGTCAAAAAGTGAACTTAAGTTCAAATCTGATCCTCCTCTTTGAATGGACAGAAGTTGACATGACTTGAACTAACGAACAAATACATAATCGAAGTGCCGACCAGAGTATTTGATTTATACGTTCATATTAGACCTTCAAAATCTATCACAAGAAGGTTAATTGCTAAAAGCATATCACTCTTTGTTTTTAATATTCGTGTGATAACTCATAATATCGGTAATCGAACTCAGTCTTCAATTAGTAGGCGAACCGAATTGACACGATTCAAATGACAAATATACAACTTATTTAAAATCTTGATGATGGTCGTGTGAAATGCAAATCTCAACCAGAGGGTTTAATTCTCAAATACCTATCAAAGATCTAAACCTCCACATCTATTAATAATATTGTGGGCTCCGAAAATTCGACCCCGGCCTCTCCGCTTTTCTTTTTATTCAGCGAAGGAGTTTTAACTGATAAGTTCCGAGGTAAATTTTGGAAGGCAGATGGGTTTGTAGATAAGACACTACCCAGGCCCTCATTTTACGAGGACTTTATGATCTGAGTTATGGTTTCCTATAGGCGCAAGCCCCTACAGTTAATTACCCCTCCCGTTCACGAGAGAGAACTTTCGATTAAGGCTAGTCGTCAATCAGATACGGATATTATCTGGCATATAATAGCAGCAATGGGTTTGGGATTTGGAAAGTTTGGATATTTGGATGGAATTGATATTTAAAACAGAAATTGCACCATCTTGCACTTAAAGCGGATGGTGGGGGAATGGATGATAGAACCGATCAAGATCCCGTGGTTCCATCGTCCCGGGCCATCATGGTCCCTGGTCTACTTAGTCAAAGGAGGTAGTCGACCCAACTTGACATAAGGATCCTTGTCGGCAGTCATGGGTTGCTTCATCCAAGGAGACCTTGTAGACCTGGGATGGATATTTGTCTAAGGGGACAAATTTGAATCCACATTAGCTAACAGAGGGCTTTGTGCCCTATTGATCATATCTTATTGATTCATATCTCAATGATTTGATTCCACTAAGGAGCGTATTGACTCTGGCCATAACCGTTATCTATGGTGCCATTTAGCAGCAAAACCACTCGGTTTAGAGGGCCCCGAGTCATAACTGTTTACCTGCAGTGCCATTTGGCGGTGAAACTACCGGTTAGAGGACATGTACCACTTTCTTACTGGCAGAAGATTGTTTGAGAATGGATCTTAGTGATATTTTTGACTAGGCATTTAGCTCTTTTGTGAGCTGAAGTAAATTTTAATTTGTCCATCTCGACAAACTATTGCGGAGGGTGGATGGATTTTTCTTTAAGTTATTGATGGATTTATTTCAATTTTAAATATTTCTGGATTTTGATGATTTTTGGATTTTAGAACTCGTGAAGTTTTGGATTTTGATGGGCATTTGAAGTATTTGGAATGGACACCTTCGGTTGAGATTTTTGTTCAACATGGCCATCATCGGGGTGTTTGAGGGCATTTCCATTTTCTGGATTGAACCTTGTCGACTCTGTCTACTAGTCGACAAAGGATCAGGTTTCATGGGTTTTATGCCTTTATTAGTGAATTTTTCTTGATTATAGGCCTTGAAGGCTTGATATGAATGTATAAAATAAATATCTCAGTCGACCTCGCGACCAGATATTTATTTAAGGGTTCGAGCCTTGTCAACTCGTACTTGCCTATACAGGAGGATCGGGCTCGAACTTGAATTCAATTATAGACCAGCGCAGCATCCCTAGACGTCACGTGTGTACCAATAACACGTTCGTCGGGGTCTATGCGGGTGTTTGGGGGCATTTTGTAATCATTTGCTGAACCTTTTCAACTCCTACCTACCTGCTTAGGGGGATCGAGTTCAAATTTTATTGACCCGCGCAGCATCCCTAGACGTTATGTGTGTTCCTACAATACGTTCGTCGGGGCCCATGCGGGTTTTATAATTTTTTTACCCCTTTTAGTGTACCTATGTGTATACAAACTACGGTGCACATGTGGGGGTACTTTAAAATATTTGTAAGCGCCTTCTGTCCGCTTGCATGATTGTTGCGGATCCGGTGGCGTTTTGTAGCAGTTTTTTGGATTAAATTTATTTGCTACTTTGCACAGGTAGACTGTCGTGCACTACTTGTATGATTTATACAGATAGATTGTAGTGCACTAACTAATCTCCTGCTTTGGATTGTAAAAGCTCGTAGGAACTAGTATTCTTTATGCATTCTGCTGTGATTTTGGTCTTTACAATACAGTCACTACTGCTGGAGGTAGATGTATTCATCTTTAAACTGAAGTTGACTATAAGATACTGTATTTACTGTAGTCTTTATGCATCTACCCATGGGTGGATGTTGTACATACATTTGTATTCGTAGAGGACTCATATGTATTGCAGATCTTCATCAGCTTTCTTCATGTATGCTGATCGACATCAATTATAAGCAAATCATATTTGCTATAATGTTCTCAAGCATAATTTGTTGATGGGTTATCATTCCCTTTACATGTCAACTATCACATTTGCTAATAACTTCGTTCACTACTGCTTTCAAGCTTCCTTATGTAGATTCAGGAACTAACTGGCATGAACAATACAATCTTAATGTTATTTGTACCACTCCTTTAGTAGATTGACATTGACTTATTCATCAGGAGCTTGATAATTCATAACATGAGTGGTGACATTGTTTTTATTGCTACATGGTAATTGCATTAGAATTAGCATGTCCCTCATAAATAAATTGTATCATCCATTAAAGATCTCATTTTTATAGCAAGTGTCGCTCAAATTTTCTTTGATTGATACCAGTCTTCTGTTCACTTCTTAATGCTTATCTGAATGGTTGGAGTCTTGTTTCAAGATTTGCATGAGATTTGAACTAATACTCTGCATTTAAGTTAAAATGACAACTCCTTATCATTTCACTGAAATTGTGATGTCATTTTTCAAAACTTGCACTTGTCCAAGTTCTTTAGAGCTCGTGTTCATTCAAGTTTGAGTATAATGTTTGCAGGTTCAATATCATTTGAGTTCAAGCTCATGTTTTAACTCAAGTTCAATATGAGTATAAGTTCAAGTATAGTTCAAGTTTTGAGTCCAAGTTCATTATTTTGTTGCTCAAGTCCAGTGAATGCTCGAGTTCCTTTTGTTCTTCTTGAGTTCAAACTCAATTCAAGTTCAAGTTCCATGTCCACTATAGTCCAACTCAAATCTTTGCTTGAGTTTAAATGTCCAAGTCATATCCTTGTTCAGTTCAATTCGAGTTCAGTTAAGCTTGAGTCCGACTCAAGTCTTACACAAGTCCTTCATCATTTGTCCAAGTTTGGTTTTGAGTTTGAATTAAGCATTTTATTCAAGTTTGCACTTAGTTCATTAATGTCTTTTTGAGTTCAAATGAGTACATGTACGATCTCTTTTTCACCCGAAATTTCGACAGCCTTCCGGTGTCTACCCCGTTTAAGGGAAAACTACGAGAAAACTGGGCCTTTTCCCACCACGTGCAATAAAGACGTGTATGGGGTCTTTGACGGTACCTGTTTAAAAGACACAATTTGTTTTCCCCCCCGCTCGGGGTACTTATAAGTGACCCCGCCTCGCCTTAGGTGTCGCACTGGGGTCACATCCCACCACGCACAATAAAGGCGTGTATAGGCGGTTTTCCGGTCCGCTACGAATAATGAAAACGAGATCTCGAGATTAAGTGATTGCCCGCCACGTCGTAGGGGCCGGACCGGGGGCCCATCCCACCACGCGCAATAAAGGCATGCATTGGCGGTTTTCCGGTCTGCCGCTAACTCCGAAGGCGAGAATCTAAGTTTAGAGAGTTATACCTTGGGCGACCGGCGCATAGATCGAGGCGAGAGAAGGGAAGGGATTTTCTTTTTTTGTTTTGTTTTATCTCCTTTTTTTTAAAATTAATTAAAAAAAGAATTAATTATAATTAAATTTAATCATAACTAATTATAGCTATTATTATTTAATTATGATTAAAAATATTTAATATATAATTAATCTAACTAATTAAATTTAATTATAAATAATTATTAATTAATTAATAAAATACAATAATCATTCATAATTAAACTAAATTAATTATAATAATTAATTATAAATGATTATAATTATTAATTAATTAATTATAATTAAAGTAATTAAATATAAGTAATTAATTATATTTAATATAATTAATAATAATTAATTAATATTAGGATAACTAATTATAATTAAATTAAATTAATTATAATTAATAGTATTTTTAATTAATTTAAGATTAAATAATAATGAGTAAAAAAAATTCCTCTCTCCCCTTCTCTTCTTTGGTTTCACGGGATCAAGCCGAAGAAGCACGAGTGGGAGAAAGTTACCTTCAAACGAGCGAGCTCTCGTTCTTGCGTCCAATTAAAATGTCGTTAACTTCCAAAACAACAGGGAGGGGACGGCGTCGATGGAGTGAGGTCGGCCTGCAGGTAGGTTGTCTCTCCCCTTCTCTCTCTCTCTCTCTCTCTCTCTCTCTCTCTCTCTCTCTCTCTCTCTCTCTCTCTCTCTACTTATGCGGGTCGGCCGAAAGGTCGGAGATGGAAGAGGGGTTCGGGACAGAGAGTAGTCGGCGGCTTTGCGGGAGTTTGGAGTTGGTTGGGGTCGGCTTGGTCGGAGGAGGTCTCCGATCGAGAGTAGAGAGGAGAGCTGCGGGATTCTGGGTGTGTGGAGAAAAGGAGAGGTATCGGGAGAGAGAGAGAGCAGTCGTGTGCGTGAGAGAAGAGAGGGCCTCCTTTTCATTTTATAGACGCGAAAGAGGCGAGGAGCGAGGCCGTCGTCGCAGGATTCGTGCAGGATTTGTGCGAGGAGACGCGAATCGGCGCTGCCAGCGCCGAATAGCTGACATTTCAGCAGGTTTTGAGCAGAATTTCTGGATCCAACGAACATGAGGTGTGTACATTAGATTTTGGCTTCTTTCCTCCTTTGTATGATTTCAACAGAGGTTAACAAATATTAATATTTAAAATTGAAATTTAATCATCTAAACTTAAAGCAAAATACATCCACTCTTCGTAATAATTTGTCGAGGTGGACAAGTTTGAAAATCACTTCAACTCACAAAGAGTGAATGTCTAGTTGAGAATGTCACTAAGATTCATTCTCAAACCATCTCTTGCCAGCAAGAATGTGGCATGTGTCATCTAACCAGTGATTTCGCCGTCAAATGGCACCGCAGGTAAAGAGTTATGACCAGGACTCTCTGACCAAGTGGTTTTACCGCCAAATGTACCACTAAAATACGGTCATGGATAGAGCATATATGTTCCCCAATGGTTTTAAATCATTGAGTAATGAATCAATATGATATAATCGAGATGGAACAAAGCCCTTTGTTAGCTAATGTGGACTCAAATATGTCCCTTTAGACAAATTCACTCCAAGTTTACAAGATACCCTTGGACGATGCAACCCATAGCCGCCAACAAGGATCCTTTGGTCAGGTTGGGTCAACTATGATGTAGAACGGGTATGCAGGATTGCTAAAGAATTTTCAGCAAGGGGCCAGGCCGTATGAGGTGGTGGGGAGGAATAAGGATTTATTTCCTAATCCTGAAATCAGGTTTTAGGAAGTAAATTAAGGCTTTTGCTTTTGTAAAATTCGATTCCTGAGATGGTGGAAATAGGCTTGATTTATTTCTAAACAGAGACTTTCCTATTGGAATTAGTCAAGCAGACCAAGGCATGAGGAATTTCAGTTACGGGAGGGAGAGGAAATCCAGGAATTAATTCCAACGGGAACAGTGAGTTGGGAAGGGAAACTGAACTTAATTGCCCCCAATCAAAGCAGGTTGATTGGAAGGGAGTTACGGGCATGAAGAGGGAGACATTAATGTATAGAGATGGAATTTATTTCCCAAATTCCAATCAGATTTTAGGAAACTTTGCAGCAAGGCTTATGGAAAACAAGCCACGTGAAGTCACCGAGGGGAAATCTGAGAGGAAATTTTCCTTTCCTCTCTCAGATTTTCAAATCTGAAATAAAAGCTGAATTGATGTTGAGAGGGGAGGTATTTGGGAAGTAATTAAGGGGTGATGAGGTGGCAATTAGAGAGAGAACCATGCATGAAAGGGCCGGCCAAGCAAGGAGGAAAGAGAGGGAGGTTTGATTATTTGGTGGGCCCCATGAATTAATTAAAATCTGAGGTTTAATTTTCAGATTACAATTAATTAAGGAGTTACAAAAGAGAATAGGAGGGGAAATTTGAATTTGAATTTAGTAATTAATCCTCCATCAATTCTCCCTAATTTGAGGAGCCAAATTAGGAAGGTAATAATGTAGCTAATATGAGAGGGAATTTGGTGATTTAAATGCTCATAGATTTGAATTTAGGAGTTATGAAAGGGAGCCAATAAGTCGAATTTTGAATTTAAATTTCAATTGAATGGAATTAAACACTTTCCAAAATAGGTGGAATAAATTAGGAAAGAAATTTGAATTTCAAATTTTAAACAATTTGAATTTCAAATTAAGCCCTAATATCATGCACCCCAAATTAGGAAAGGAGTTCAATGGGGATGAGGTGGTGAGGTGGCCGGCGGGATGGTGAAAAGGTGGCCGACGGGATGGTGAAGAGGTGGCCGGTGGCTTGGGTGGAGGATGGGGATGTCGACAAGGAGAAAATGAAGAGATAACAAAAAAGAATAAAATAAATAAATAAATAAAACCACGAACCCGGCCGTCTCCAAGGTTGGTGGGTGATACGATTTCCCTCTCCAAGGGATCTCAAATCACGAGCCCGGACCCATCCTGCGGCTGGTGAAGATTTCGATTCCTCCCATAGGAATCTCACAAACGCTCTCTCACAAGAAGAGCACAAGTGTGGAAAAACACAAAAAATTTCATATTCATTAACCATCCCTTACAATAGCTTAAGACCCTTATTTATAGGCCATAACATGAGAAAAAATAGAAAATTACAAAAATGCCCCTTGGGCCAAAACACTCACATAAACTATCCTAGGGGTAAAATAGGAAATACATAAAACAAGAGCTAAACTTCAGAAAATAATACATAAATAAAAATTTAAATAATGACCGTCGATTTACGACGCCGCCTGTGATAGATGCGCCAAATCTTCGTATTGATGTCCGCATCAAACTACCTCCTATGACTAAGTATACTAAGGACCATGATGACCTAGGACGACAAAATCATGGGATCTTGATCAGGTCTATAATCACTCCCCCCACCATCCTCTTTAAGTGCGCGGTGATAATATTTCAATTTTCAATATCAAATTATGTTGTTACTATACGTTAGGTACTATGTATCGATTTAGTGACTATCCTTAATCAAAAGTTCTTTCTCGTTATTGGGAGGGGTAATTAATTATAGGGGCTTGCGCCTATAAGAAATTTGAACTCAAATCATAAAGTCCTCGCAAAATAAGGGCAAAACCTCTAGGTAATGTATTGTTTAAAATCCAATCTGTCTTCTGAAAATTTACACCGGAACCTAAACTCGTTAAAACTCTCCTCGTACATAAACAAAAAGAAAGGAGTCGCAGAAAGGCTACGGGGGGGGGGGGGGGGGGGGGGGAGTGCGAATTTTTGGAGCCCACACTCATGACAAAAGTAAATCACTTGGCAGAACATCACTTATTTCTATTGCAATAGGAAGGGGCACATCAAGAGAAATTATCAAGCTTTGAAGAGAAAATATCAGCATGCCAAAAACAAATATAAGATAACAAGTCAACAAATGCTAGTGCCCTTACAAATTGATTTGATGTCGATTTAAATGAAGTTTTTTAGGTAATTACTAAAGACATGCAACAAACAATTGAATTTGTTCAACTTGTTCATAGTGATTATGCTTATATAGAAAACAATTCAATGCATAAGGTAGTCTTAGCACGATGAAGTTACAGATGCATAACGGTGTGATTCGGAAATTGGCCACAGTTTACCATACACAAAACCTAATGAAGAATATTGTATGTTTGAGTGAACTTATGAAGAATGATTTATATTTTTCAGGAGAAGTTGAAGCCCTTAGAATTTGTAACATTATTAGTAGTCATGTAGACCCATAGAATTGGACTCTATTTAGTACAAGATGCAGCATCAAGTGGATCTACTTCAGTTTCATCATCAACATGGATAAGCATAATATAAAGGACAAAAATCGGAGGGGATCAACTTCATGCTGCAATCTAGCCTAAAACAAGAACGTATCATTTTACATTTAGAATAAATGGACAACCACTTAAAAGTACGATTCAATGGCATTTGACCTCCAATATTGGTGGACTCGATGTGCAACAAATGTGCGACCTCTCAAAGGTATGTATATATACATATATCGACAGGTATAAACACAATTGCAGGTTCTGAATTTTAAACAAATTATCAACACCACATCAAGGGTATATTGATGGCTAACGGCTTTCCTGATAGCCCTGTTAGACATGACACATTTCGGCTTACACTAATGGATCATTAGAGAACGCTCAGGACTACTTGGACATTTTTGCTAGCTGACTGTGATGGAGACGGCTTAAGTTGTTCTAGCTTTCACATTTTCTTGCGTGTGAGGGGTTTATCATCAGGAAATAGTTGTCCATATAAATTTGATTTTAAGACACCCAGGTTAGGCGTTCTTAAAAAGAGCTTCATTCATTAATTGAGGAGAATGATAATACTTTGTAAAAGAATGGCTTAGCTTTCAAATGGAATCCACAAAGAATTACTAAGTTTTCTGGAAAGTCACGAATCTTCAAATTAATGGAACAAGTTTGGTTGGAAGTAACTAATCTCAAATTACTACTTGGTTGAAAGTAAATTTAGCAGGGTTGATAGTGATTTTATTTTCACTTATTTTGCATTTGAAATAAAATCCTTAGATTTGAGAAATTTGTGGGATTAGAACCGATGTTGATTTTTAATTACATCAAAATCTAGCAAATTTCATCATTTTATAATACAAATTGTATATTCACATGGAACTAAATGAGTTTAAGGTAAGATTTGTCTTCCATTTTTCTTATGATTACTGGGAAACCAACCACCAGATGACCTTATCTTTAACTGCAGAAACTAACATAGATTTCGAAAGGATTACATTATATTTATCAAATGGATAAAATGAAGAAAAAATTGCTATATAATATGAACCATTAAAACATCTACAAGGCCTTGCTAGAGATAAAGTTTATCTTGGAATCAATGGAAAGGAAAAAAGCAATAACTTACTCGGTGAGAAAGCTCAGACGCTCTGCAAGAGGGGTTAAGCCCAGCAAACTTAAAGCAAATACCCATGTCTGCAACAAAATGAAAATAATTTAGGTAATTTATCAATGTAACTTTTCAGAAAAAAAAAGAAGTAAAATACGATTACAAGTAAGCAGTTAAACTTAAGCCTTGAATGCCGAATAAATTGAGCAAAAAATTAAAATCGATTTTCCTAACATTTAGGCGAAATATGATGAACTTTCGATAATGAACCGATTTTGCTTGTAAGAATTTTCGCTTGTCATTATTTGACTATTTATTTTAAGAATTAAATCACTTAATTTAAATAAGATTTTAAAAATATCAAATTATATATTTAACTTAATTTATTTATATCTAATTTATAAAATTATTAATTGTAATTAACCATTCCTTTTTAATTCTAATTAGATAAATTAAATTATATTATTATATTCTAATATTATAATTAATTATTAATCAATAAAATATTAAATTAATAAAAAATTTATTAAATCTCTAACCTCTAAATGATGATCTAAATACTAACAAACAGATATATATATATATATATATGAATTTATTTATTATCCAATTAGTTGGTTATCTTTTCACATGAAAAAAAGTAAGAAAAATCAGAAAAGTAAAAGGAGCGAAAGCGGGAGACGGTATTCTTCTCTATCATCGCCGCCTATCCATTTATATAATTTATCTTCTCTTAAGGGGCTGTTTAGCAACAGGATTTATGCTGGATTTGAGCAAGATTTATGCTAAATCCTGCAAACGGGATTTAAGCGCCCAGTAAATCTCACGGCAAAATAAATCCTTTGTTTCCCTCTTTTTGCAATAAATCCCGGATTTACTATTAGAGCAGCTTAATTGTACTTAAATATGTTATTATGTTGGTAACACATATCTACTTAGTTAGCTTCTCCATTGTCTAATCCAGGCGTTACACGTGTACCTACTAAGGCCTTTATCAGGCTATTTATACATAACCCTGTACAGTGAAATGGTTTGAATAATACGAAACATTATTTCCTCTACATCGTCTTCTTCCTTTCCTTTGCTCTGCACATTCGCACGGCCTTCTCTCAGGCTCGTGTTTTCTACATGGTATCAGGCCTTCTTCTTCTTCCCTCCAACTAATCATGGCCACTTCGTTTTCCGCATCGTCTTCTACTGCCGCCGATCATCCCTCAAGCACTCCGGCAGAAATCTCTCAAATCTCACCATCCCTCAAATTCGTGGTTTCAAATCTTAAGACTCTTGTCCCCAACCAGCTCTCTCCGGACAACTACCCTATTTGGCGCCATCAGATCTTCAAACTCCTTAAAGCAAATGATTTCGATCAATTCTTGGCCCCGCCAAAGCATTCCGCAGACAAGTCCGACAACTCCGACCCGATCATTCACAAGAACTGGCGTATTACAGATCAAAATCTGCATGCAGCAATTTGCTCCACGATTTCTCCAACCGTGCTTCCGTATATTCTCCATCTTGACACCACCCACGAGATATGGCAGGTTCTTGAAAATCAGTTTCAGGCCACCAGTCGATCCAAGGTGATCCAACTCAAAAATGAGCTTCATCACATTTCCATGAAGAATCAATCCATGATTCAATACCTGACTGAAATAAAGAAGCTCGTGGATCAAATAGCTTCGGCCGGTTCCAACATCGACTCTGAGGACATAATCCTTCATATCTTGAATGGACTACCTACGGCGTACCAGTCATTCAAAACATATATACGCAATTCCTCAACTCCGATTCGCCTGGAAAATCTTTACGCTATGCTCATAAGCGAAGAAATCCACGTCACTAACGATGCCGCACGTAGCTCTGCTGATCTTGTTCAGCAAGCCGCTCTGTATACATACAGGGGACGCGGTCGTCGTATTCGGGGGCGCGCACCTTCGTCCCAACCATCAAATGGCCGTTCCGCAAACCCATCACAACCGCTTCCTTCCTGTCAGATTTGTGCCAAGAAAGGTCACACTGCCGATGTCTGTTGGCACCGCATGAACGCAAACTACACGCCCAACCCGCCCGCACCAAAGCCATCGAACGCTCTTATGGCTACCTCTGATACGCAATCCTACGACTGGTACCTCGACTCCGGGGCTTCGTCACATATGACCAATGCAGCTGATAATCTGCATCACTCAACTACTTACTCCGGCTCTGACGGCGTCTTCATCGGGGACGGAAGAAATCTTCCCATTGCTCACTCGGGCACGGGCATTCTTCCGACCCCGAATCGTAAGCTTCAATTATCCAATCTTCTTCATGTTCCCGCTCTCTCGCATAATCTCCTTTCCATTTCCAATCTAGTTAAAGACAATAATATCTCCATTACTTTTGACCCCATGGGCTTTGTGTTGAAGGACCTGACGACAAACCAGCCGCTTCTTCGCGGACCCTGTAGCAACGGACTATATCGTATCTCGCAGATGAACACATCAAAAGCTTCGCCATCTGCGTTCCAAACGTCCAAGATTCGGCTTCCTCCATGGCATGATCGCCTCGGACATCCCAACTTCCGTGTGCTGCGTCAAATTTCTCAAAATAATCCCACCTTAAAGATATCACATTCTTTTAATACTTGTAATACATGTATTCAATGCAAGTGTCACAAACTACCTTTTGAACTGTCTATGTCTAGAACTAAAACTCCTCTTGCTCTGGTGCATTCTGATGTTTGGGGACCGGCTCCGGTCACCTCTACTCAAGGACTGCGTTATTTTCTTATCTTTGTTGACGATTACTCACGATATACTTGGATCTTTACTATTGCAAATAAATCTGCTGTGACAAATGCGTTTATTCATTTTACCAAATTTATAGAAAATCAAACAAACAGACGCATTCAAGTACTGCGAACGGACGGTGGCTCCGAGTTTGTAAATCAGCAGATGCAAGATTTCACTCGATCCAAAGGCATTCACCACCAAGTTTCGTGTCCCTATACCCCCGAGCAGAACGGGGTGGCTGAACGCAAGAATCGGCATATAACGGAGACGGCTCGATCACTGCTACATAAAGCCTCAGTTCCACACTCGTTTTGGCCGGATGCGTGCTCCACCGCGGTTTATCTCATTAATAGAATGCCATCTCTGCTCACTCAGAATCGCTCCCCACTGCAGCTTATGTTCAATATCACCCCTGAGTACAAACATCTTCGCACCTTTGGTTGTGAATGCTTCCCCCTGCTTCCCAAACATTCTCGAACCAAGCTTCAACCCAAGTCACGATCCTTTGTCTTCATGGGATACTCTGATATTCACAAAGGCTATAAATGCCTTGACAAAGAATCTAACCTCATCTTTATCTCTCGCCACGTTACATTTCTTGAACATTCGTTTCCATTTAACACAAGTAACTCTTCATTGCAGGAACAACCCAACGGCATTCCCCCCTCGTTATTAGTACCTACATCTAAAGCATCTGAAATTCATCCAGTCTCCAGCCAGCAACCACATTTCACCCCTGACTTGGCTCAACCCACAACTACGGACACACCGTTCACCAACAACTCCGACAGCTATCCAATCCAGGATCACTATCCGCCAGTTCCCTCATCAACTATTAAACACCATATGATCACCAGGCTTCAGACCGGGTCGCTAAAACCATCCCGACGACTCAACCTACTATCCACTACCTCCAAACCAAGCGATCCAGATCCCACTTTCTTTACGGAAGCCAATAAACTCATTGAATGGCGTCAAGCCATGGCAGAGGAGTTCATTGCTCTTCAACAGCAGGATACATGGACCCTAGTACCACCTCCATCATCAGCTCAAATTCTGGGATGTAAGTGGACGTTTCGAAAGAAATTCAATTCGGATGGATCGATCGCCCGATTTAAAGCACGTCTTGTAGCCCAGGGAAATCAGCAAGAGCATGGAATAGACTATGAAGAGACATTTAGCCCGGTGGCTAAGTTACCAACTATACGTGTTCTGTTCACCGTAGCTCTATCCCATGGCTGGACCGTGCAGCAACTCGACGTTACGAATGCGTTCCTCCACGGTCAACTTAATGACACCGTATACATGACACAGCCACGAGGCTTCGTTGATGACAACAATCCGACGTTCGTTTGTCGCCTGAACAAAGCAATTTACGGTCTTCGACAAGCACCACGCCAATGGTATACTACATTTACACAATATCTTCTTACGCTTGGTTTTGAATACAGCAAAGCTGATCCCTCTCTTCTCACGTTTCGTCAAAACCAAACACACATCTTCCTCCTGGTTTATGTCGACGATATCCTCGTCACCGGCAACAATGACGCGGAAATTTCATCAATCATGGCAAAATTACATGCTAAATTCAACATGAAGAACTTAGGCGTCGCGCATCACTTTCTCGGTATCAAGATTCAGAAATCATCAGATACGTATTTCCTATCTCAATCTACCTATGCTCTCTCTATTCTTCGATCCGTTCAGCTCGGTAATTGCAACCCGTTATCTAATCCTTCTTGTACAAAAATCCCAGAACAGGTTCAAGGGGACGTTCTGCTATCGGTCCCAAGCACTTACAGACGGGTTGTCGGATCACTCCAGTACCTAACTCTAACCCGTCCGGACATCGCCTATGCAGTTAACGTGCTCTCTCAACATATGCAAGACCCCTCCTCGCAACATGTCTATCTTCTTAAACGCTTGCTTCGCTATCTTCAAGGCACCCTGACCTTCGGCATTCCTATTCTCAAAGCTCCGCTGATCCTGTCTACTTATTCTGACGCCGACTGGGCCGGCGATCCAACTACAAGAAAATCTACCACCGGTCATTGTACCTTCCTTGGCCACACACTGATATCGTGGGCAGTCAAGAAGCAGACAACGGTAGCTCGGTCCTCAACTGAATCCGAATATCGGGCGTTAGCAGCAGCAACAGCGGATACGATCTGGCTAAAAAGATTGCTCAATGATTTCGGCACTCCGCACAGCCAACACATTGATCTATACTGTGACAATATGTCGGTCATCGCTCTCGCTCATAACCCTGTCTACCACGCGAGAACCAAGCACATAGAGATCGATCACAGGTTCGTCCGTGATCACATTCAAAACAGAGTAATCCGACTTCTCCCGATTAGTACAACGCACCAGCTTGCCGATCTTCTTACAAAGCCGCTGTCCACTCCCAGGTTCAAGGAACTGCGATCCAAACTAACTGTTCGCGAGGAACAATCAGTTTGACAGGGGATATTAGAGCAGCTTAATTGTACTTAAATATGTTATTATGTTGGTAACACATATCTACTTAGTTAGCTTCTCCATTGTCTAATCCAGGCGTTACACGTGTACCTACTAAGGCCTTTATCAGGCTATTTATACATAACCCTGTACAGTGAAATGGTTTGAATAATACGAAACATTATTTCCTCTACATCGTCTTCTTCCTTTCCTTTGCTCTGCACATTCGCACGGCCTTCTCTCAGGCTCGTGTTTCTACATTTACTAAATCCTATAGTTCAGCGGATTTACAGGATTTGGCTGAAGAAGAGCGCGAAAGGGATAAAATGGTTACCTTCGCAACGAGCGAGCTCCCTCTAATCCAACAAAAGAACGGCGACCATTCGTGACTTCCGATCCGACAGGAAGGAATGTCGTCGAAGGAGGCGAATAAATTTTTTAGTGGCTCTTCAAAACTCTTACCTCTCACGCGAAGCGCAGATGAAATAGAACTTCTCCTACGGGCCACAGCTAACGAGAAAGAAAATCTTAAGAATTAATTTAGTTCAACTAATTTAATTAAAATTAAAAATATATATATATATATATATATATATATATGGTTAATAAATAATTATTAGTATAATTAGACATTAAAAATTAATAGAATTAACTTATTTAGTATAACTTAAAATAGAAATTATTGATTATATAATTAATAGTGGAAATAATAATTAAATAATTAAGTGATAAATAAAAAAATTAATAATTAAAACTAATTAATAACACGAATACTAATTAAACTATTAGTATGAGTATTAATTAAATAATTAATTATTTAAAAAATAATTAACTAATTAATTAGATTTCAAATAATTATTAAATTAGCATTTAAATAAGTAATTTGATAATTAAAATTGTAATTAATTTATTAGTTAAATTATTTGATAATAAGTTAATTTTCAATTATATTATTTATCATTATAATTTATTGACTGACAGTAATTAAAATTAAAATTAATAAATAACTTGTATTTAACATCTAAATTAAATTCAAAATATAATAAATTTAATTTTTTAAATAAAATAATCGCCTTAAATCCTGGATGATTTATCACTTTAACTTCATAAACAGTTTTCCGAATCCTAAATACTTAAATCTTGCTCGTTGCCAAGAGCCCCTTAGTCTTCGTCTACCGAGATACCGAGAAAATCGCGAACATAGCATTTCCGGGTTTCGCTCCGGGTCAAGTCGTCGGGCCGCGCGGTTTAGAGTAAGAGCACGTGGCGACATGTTATTGCCGGCCGAACGTAGCTCTACGTCTGTAATATCTCGTTCCCTTACTGTTCCTCTCTGAATTGGATTTTCTTCCCAGAATCGGCCAGGACGAAGTTTGGATCGTCCAGGCCGATCAGTGCATTGAAAACAGCTGATTTCTGGAGCTATTTCTGGACAGAATCGTCCAGGACGATATTGAGATCGTCCAGGACGATCTGCACTGTTCCTAAAAATCGTCCTGATCATCGCCCTGGAGTATCGGCCAGGACGACCAGAATTGATCTGATCGTCCAGGACGATCGGGACGATCGGCCAGGCCGATCAGTGTATGATATAAGGAAATGAGCTCGTTTTGAGGAGAGAGAAAAATCAAATTTAAAATCAGAAATATCTGAGGAGAGAGAAAGAGAAAAAGGAAAAAGAGAAAAGCTGGTTTTCGGAGACCGCGGAGCGTTTTTCGTCCGACGCTGTTGTTGGGAAAAGTGAAGATCTCGTGGTAAGGACTCCGAACCCTGTTTCTGTTTTCAAAGATGTTGTGATTTGATCGAGTTGGGATCTGTTTTGTGTTTTCGTAGTCGACTTTTCGACATGATTTTGATTTGACACAACTTTCACCGCACAACTTCTAGTATGTTATAGATATGATTATTGTACACGATTTGACTGTATTCTACGAAGATTTTACCGGTCGGAATTGATTCTACGTGATTTTAATCGATTTTAATCGAATAGAAAATAATCGGGACTTGATTTGATTTGGTTTCTATAGGATAATAGTCTTGTATTGATGTTATAGATATTCTACTGTAATTTGGAAGAATTTGGTTATTGTATCTTTTTGCAGGATTTTTGTGTAAATTTGACCGACTACCGTTACGCTGCCCGATTTTTTGTATGATTTCTGAATTGTCTGGAATTGATAGATTGAATCGATATGCATATGATTATTGATATGATTGCTTTAATATTGACTATTGGATTGTTTATTGATTGAATTGACTATTGATACTGATCGCAAGTGGAACCTGGTTGAACATTGGTTGGAGATTGATATTGATACCTGTACAGGATGGTGGGCCGACGGGCTTTCCTTTAAACATTGATTATTGATATATTGAAGGGAGACATAAGGAATTCATTGATATGCCGACGGGCGAAAAGAGTGACGACTCTTATTGATTGAACCAATGTAAATTGATATCTACAACAGCAATATGGATTCTACAACAGCAACATAACCAGTAGATTGTACTTGTTCAGTATATAGTATTGAATTGCATGTTTACTATTTTGATTTACGGATCTATTTCTTTATCGATTCCTGCTCTATTGATTTGACTACCGAGCATTGACTACTGAGCATTGATATGGACATAGATAGATATAGATATTGCATTGATAGCATGGACATCGTATAGATTCATTGTATTGCTGCCTATAGATTTTATAGATTCACTGTTGCTATTGTTCTACACCGTATCGACTGTTTTATAGATTCCTTGTCTCGTTTTCTCATTTGACTTCATTGATTAGATCGTACCGATTTGACCGTATTGATTTAATTGACGGATATTGATTGAATTGATTTATCGTATTGCCTGCCGCTGCATTGACTGGTTTTATTGACTATTGATTTCCGCTGCATAGACTCATTGACCATTGACTGATTCGGATTGATAGATTGACATGCATATTGATAGCATTGCCGTGCTTTGATTTCAGTTATAGGTATTAGGTGACCTGTTGGGCTTTGTAAAGCTCATTATATGTGGTTGATATTTTCAGGTCAGGGCTCGGGAGCAGGAGATAGGAGTTGATTCAGATCGACAGGTTTTAGTTCTTTTGATCGATAGATGATTCTTTTGTACTCAGGACAGGATAGATTTCTCTACTTGCATTGATAGTATAGTTCCTGAGTATTGTATATGTTGTTTTGTGTTATGAATCGACTGAGATATTGATGTTTTAAATTTTATAGATGTTTGATAGATTGCTTAATGATGGTTTTAGATAACTCTGGTAAATTGTTTGGCTATTGATCGACATTCTTTCCAAGTTAGATCTCTCGGGGCGTTACAAGTTGGTATCAGAGCAGTGTTATTGGAAGAATGGATTGTTACCAGAGTTGTAGGTTTTGGAATGAGAGATTGGGTAGATTGGGTAGCTTTAAGAGCTTCATTGGCATACATCGTTGCATGTGTGTATCTTTGTTTTGAATTGTGCAGGTGAAAAGATATGGATCCTCCAGCAGAATCCAGTGTCCGAATGAGCAACACAGCGCAGCCCAGTACCTTCAGAGAGTATGATGCA